>LR812540.1:17754189-17874118 GCA_903798195.1 Danio kyathit
AAGAATGCTAAACTTGTAGCACACTAGCTTGTGCCAGTACATGTGCTATTTAGCTGCTAGCCGGCAGCTAGCTCTCTGCAACTCCCACATGGTTACCCACTGAAGATAAGCAGGGCTGCGCCCGGTCAGTACCTGGATGGGAGACCAGATGGGAAAGCTAGGTTGCTGCCGACAGTGGTGTTAGTGTTAGTGAGGCCAGCAGGAGGTGCCCAACCTGCGGTCTGTGTAGGTCCTAACTCCCCAGTAAAGTGAAGGGGGCACTATATTGCTCGGTGAGTGCCATCATTTCAGATGAGACATAAATCGAGGTCCTGACTCTCTGGGGTCATTTAAAAATTTGCCCACTAGCCTCTGTCCATCATGGCCTCCTAACCATCCCCATATCATAATTGGCTTCATCATTCTCTCTCCTCAGCTGGTGTGTGGTGTGCAGTCTGGCGCAATATGGCTGCCGTCACATCAGCCAGGTGGATGCTGCACACTGGTGATGGATGAGGAGATTCCCCCAATGTGTAAAGCGTTTTGAGTGTCCAGAAAAGCGCTTTAAAAATGTAAAGAATTTATTATTTCAGAATTTTTCTGTTCGACTTTGTGTCAGTTACAGCTGATGTACTTCACCTGAGTATGTTGACGCAAGAACTTGGTGCTTATTGTGCTATTATGGCAGTAGTCATGGAGGCGATACCTTCATATATTTATGGCCTAATTTTTTTTTTTTTGCCTAAAGCAAATGTCTACTTTAGTGCCCCTAGAGGCTACACAGAGAATGCATTTTATCGTGAATCATGGTACAAAGATTGGAAGATTAGAAGTTTCATATTATGTGAATGATGAAAAGGATGAACTTAACAATTCTGATTTTGGAAAAAAAAAGAAAAATTTTAAGTGGGTCACATAAATTTGTTGCTACTTCACGGTTTAAGTGTTTATGGGCAATTTTGGATAGTTTAAGAGTTTCATATAAGGACAAAAAAGAAAAACTTTGCAGTTCGGGTTTTGGACATTTTGTGCTAGGTCACATGATTTTGTTGCATTACCTGTGGAATTTCCCCCCCATTTTAACTTTTGCTGAAATTTCAGGTACGGTGCCCTAGTGCAGTGGTCCCCATCCATTTTATCAACGCAGACCGGTCAACGCTTGACAATTTCACCGGCTTGGGTTTGTCGCTAGGGTCGTAGGTTGCTAGGCTAGGATGACAAGCTGACAAAACATTGCTGTCACTCTGATACAAGTTTTATTTATGGAGAAAATGACAAAGTATTGCAGTGTTTGGGTGTTCTCTGTCTGAGATATTTAGTCTACCGAAATATGTATATCCCATACAAAGTAGAAGCTGATTGGTCAGTTCTTGTCACGTGACTTGGGGTGCTCTTGCAGCATTTATTCAACTGGGTGCATCTTAAAGGCACAAGCGCGTCATGCCGCACACCTCCATCGCAAATAACAAACCTGCGCGAACTCTAGAAAAGCAATATGCAAACAGCCCCTAAAAAGCCGCTCTCCTTTGCGATCTTCAGCAGTTGATCTTCTTGTACAGACATGATGGATTCACCTGATTTGTTGACAAATGGATTGCAGATCTATTCCTTGGCAGTTCGCGGGTTCTTCACTGGGCCTATTTCCCTTAGCAAAGAAACTTTGCTTGTCTGTTTCTTACTCATTTTGCTGCTTGTAGGTTAAATTTGAGCACTCAAGTGACCGAGATGCAAGCAAGAGAATGCGGACATTTTTCAAAATAAATGATCGTTCAGAATCCGATAATAAAAACAACGAAAATAAATAATGATTTCTTGTGCAGCCCGGTACCATTGCCCTAGTGTATGTTGCATTATGATTGTTAAACCTGTAGCACACTAGCTTGTGTCTCAAGTTCGTGTCTGTTACAGCTGACATTGCCGAAGTAAACTGATGTGACCTCGGTGCTTATCACGCTACAGAGGCAGTAGTGATGGGGCTACTAAATAATTGTGTTATTTGGAAAGCTGGTTAGAAACATCTAGACTAACTTTTACAAGGGAATATTTACTATAGCGCCCCCAGTGGCAACACTGAGAACACAACTTGCATTGTGTGTTAAACTGACAACAAGCAAATTAAGTTTCAAGTCAGAAAAAATACTCCCCATGAAGTTTTGTTCATTTTCATTTTTTTTAAATTGTTGCTAATGTGACTGCAGTTGAATTTTATGGAGATTCAGACTATTTTCTTATATTATTTTGACAGCAATCTTTCGAATATTTTTCACACTTGTCTGTGCTATGATTTGCACCAATTGTAACTAATTTTCACTAACTATGCCAGTGCCTACTATACTGCCCATAGTGGCAACACTAACAATACGTTGCATTATGAATTCTGACAAACCCTCCCCCACCCCCTATTTATATTAAAAAAAAACAAAAAAAAAAACAGTGCTGGTTTAGTTAATTTACAAGTTTGTCACCTGATTTTCTATTTTTCTGTGGAATTTCATTATGCAAATGTTGCTGACTGCTTTTTTACTTTATAGTATTTTACGATACAGTGGTCCATGAATGTTGCATTGTGAATGTGACCGCAAGCTCTTAAACCTGTAGCACACTAGCCCGTGTCTTAAGCACAAGTTCAGAAATCTTCTGCCGGAGTTTGTGTCAGTTACATCTGATATACTTCACCAGAGTATGTTGATGCAAGTGCTGTGTGCTTATTGCACTATTGTGGCAGGAGTATATGGTGTCTACATCAGGAAGATTTGTTCTTTGGACAGCTGGTTGAAAACATTTTGATTAACTTCAAGTATTTGAATGTCTGCTGTAGTAGGGTATTTATTTAATTTAGCTAAAAATCTGACATGCATTAAAGGGCTCCAATTTTACCCCTTTTAGAAGATCTCCAGATTGTGGCTGTGAGTTTCAGCTCAAAATAACCATCAGATCATTTCAAAAGTTCACACTTAGCTGATGATTGATTATAAAGCTTGTTTGGCATGCTGTCCCGGGAGAGAGCCCGGAGCTCATAAGATCCTCGAGCCCGGGGCTCCCTCCCATTTGCAAGGCGAGAGGGGATTTTGGGCTCAGGTAGATCTTGATAACTCCCCTGCTTTAGTAGCTTATGAACAGATAGTGATTGCTCTTAAGAGATAACTACTTACTAGGTGCATGTCTATGGTGCCGATTTGGATTAGGCAATTAACTGAAGTTGCAGGTTTTTGGACAGTGGGAGGAAACTGGGGAACCCAGGGGAAACCTATGTGAGAACGTGTAAACTCAACACAGAAATGTCGGCTGACTTAGTAAGGACTAGAACAAGTGACGTTCTTGCTGTGAGGCAACAGTGCTAACCACTGGGCCATCTTGCCACCTATCTAGGAAAGGAGGAGGAGTAGGAGTGGAAGGGGGGATTCTTCAATACGAAGATGGCTGTTATATGGAACTTAGGGTATTTATAGTGGCTTAGGAATCGTCTGATTGGTGAATCATAAATTGGATAATGCGGAACCGGCTGCAAGCAATCATAAGAATGTGATCCTCTCAAAATTAGTTTATCAATAAACTTCACTTATTTATTATACAATGTAGACTATGCCCATTTTGGGCTCAGAGCAAAGGGTAGCTGTTTTTGTAGCCTGTGCCTTTAAATGCAAATGAGTTGTTTCTCTCAGCCCACCATTCCCACATGCGTGTCTGCTTCTCCTGTGTCAGATAATCAGCAGTCAGTGACAGACACGAAAGAAGCAGGAATCAATAGCCAAAAATACCAAGTAATAGGGGTGTCAAAAATAATTGTTTCTTTGGTGCACCGCGATGCAGATGCGGACAATTCGGTATCGGTTCAGTAATAATCATAACCGGTTATTATGTACTGACGTCATTTATCTCATATGCGCTATGTCGCCGTAGCTTACTATGGCGAGGGAGTCGAGCGCGGGTATTTACAATGCTCCAACTACTTAAACACGCAGAAACTGTGCTCATTTTCACTGCGTGTGTGTTTTGCAGTCTTTCACTGACACTTACAGCAAAAGCCCCTATTTCACTGCGATTGAGAGAATGAAAGTATACTCTCTCTCTTTCTCTCTCTCTAGAGAGCGCAGCGTGCAAGAGCCAATCACAGCCCTTTCTGTTGAGCACGTGACCAATCAAAAGGGTGTAAGAGAACTTTGTAGGATCTGAAAGCGGGATATTTATATTTGTTTATTTAATATAAATGTTTGTGTTGTTTAAAGGTACAGTTTATATATCTGACTGTTTGTATTAAAGGACAAAATTGTATTACAAATAGTATATAAATATATTTATACATTTTAATACAAGAATTGTTGTGCTGTGATATCGAATTGAACCGAATCGATTTACACACCACAAAACATACTCATATGCTGTGTCAAGGTGAGGTTAGTCATGAATTTAAGCATGTTGTCTCATCACACACACACACTGCATTGCACTCTTAATTTACGCATGACATTTACACATGATGCCTCTACACTCATGGTCATTACCCTGAGAGCTTCAGTTCAGAAATGCTTGAGCCAGCAACCTGACCACACACACACACACACACACACACACACACACAGGCAGACACTTGAGACTCATTCAACATCCTCACACTGAAAAGAGATCACTGTGAGTGCAATTATACTCGATCACTTCTATTGTAATTAAATCATTAAATAAATCTGTATTACTACAATGGAAATTGTAAAAATCGTCCTGTAAATTTCTAATTTATATATATATATATATATATATATATATATATATATATATATATATATATATATATATATATATATATATATATATATATATATATATATTTATTTATATTCAAAGTTGTTTTACAGGGACATTTTTTTTTAATTCTTTTAAAAATAGATTTGTTTTAATAACTCATTTATTTTGTCTTCCATGATGACAGTATAATATATAATATTTTCTAGTTATTTTGCAAGATATACTGAGTTTAAAGTGTAATTTCAAGGCTTAAGTTGGTTAATTAGGCTAACTAGAAAAGTCCGCAATCGAAAGCCAATCAGAGAAAAAGTATTTCTTAAGGGGCCTAATAATATTGACCTTAAAAATTATCAAAAATTACTTTGATTCCAGCCAAATATATTATTCTGGACTAACAAAAAATACTGTACATACTGTGAAAATTCCATTGTTCCATTAGACATCACAAAATATTTTAAAAAGAATAACGTTTTCACATGAAAGCTAATAATTTTGCCTATTTAAATTTGAGTAGATTGAGTAGTAGCTTTTATCATTTAAAATTCATTTCTTTAATAATTTGTTATCAAATAAATCTCTCTCTCTGTGTGTGTGTGTGTGTGTGTGTGTACACACACACAAGCACACACTACCTGACAAAAGTCTTGTCTTCAATCCCAGTTTTAAGAGCAATAAATAATAACTTGACTTCTAGTTGATCATTTGGAGAATTTTTTTTTTACGTGAATCATCTGTTGAACTGCATCTCAATCATCACAAATACTCCAGGAGACCTTTTGGAACCCGCATGGACTCAAGATTTTCACAGAAATCAGTCAAGTTTGGTAAAGGAAAAATAATGGTTTGGGGTTAAATTTCAGTATGGGACGTGTGAGAGACCTGCAGAGTGAATGTCAACATCAACAGCCTGAGGTATCAAGACATTTGTGCTGCCCATTACATTACAAACCACAGGAGAGGGCAAATTCTTCAGCAGGATAGTGCTCCTTCTCATACTTCAGCCTCTATATCAAAGTTCCTGAAAACAAAGAAGGTCATGGTGTTCCAGTATTGGCCAGCCCAGTCCCCAGAAGTAAACATTATTGAGCATGTCTGGGGTAAAATGGAGGAGATGAAGATGAATCCAAATAATCTTGATGAACTCTGGGAGTCCTGCAAGAACGCTTTCTTTGCCATTCCAGATGACTTTATTAATAAGTTATTTGAGTCATTGCAGAGATGTATGGATGCAGTCCTCCAAGCTCATGGGAGTCAGACACAATATTAATTCTTTTTCCACAGCACCATGACTTTATTCTATACTGGACATTATTTCTTTTAAGTGACAAGACTTTTGTCTAAGCAAAGTCAGACCTTTATTGTCGTAATTAAATAATTAAAAATCAACCATATTTTATCATTTTTTTTTTTATGATCATATTTTATTTTGGTAAAATAAGCGTAATCTAGAGGCCTTTGCCTTTCATATAAGCCACTTCTGATACCAAATGATAAACTAGAAGTCAAGTTATTATTTGTTGTTTGCAACAAGATTTTATAGATATATATATATATATATATATATATATATATATATATATATATATATATATATATATATATATATATACTTGCTATACATGTATGTGTGTTTACCAAATAATTAATAGTTAATAATATATATTCATAATGCTTCTATTTCTACTACTAATAATGAAAATATTAATTAAAAATCACTTCTGCATATCAGACAATTTAATTAAAGTATTTATAGTGGTCATTAATGCATCTCCAACTGCCTGTAATGCCATAGCTAATTAGATCAGTCAGCTCTATTGACGATGAAGGCCCAATATTCAAGTAACGAGTCTTTCTGCCCGTTCTTTCTGTTCACGTGAATGCGCGGGCACACACACACACACACACATCTGTTCTTTTAGATGTGTAAATGTGAAATGAGTCACACACGCTCATTTACAGGGAACTGCAGAGAGACGTGCGTCTAACAGAAAAGAGAAGAAACCGTGATGTATGTCAAAGAGAAACAGAGAAAAACATTGAGACTGAGATCTTTGTAGGTCTGCTAACGTGTGTGTTTGTGTGTGTGTGTGTGGGCTGATACATCGCCAGCAGGCACAATCTAGCCTGTTTATCACATACACACTCATTCTCGTTCGTTCTTTCCTGCGCACACACTCACAGATGAGCCGTTTTCAGAAATCAAGGCGCCGAATAAGACCTCACTTTTCAGCGCGGCTGTGACTTGCACGCGCACACACAATCTTGGCATGTGTCCCCAGCACATAAACAGCCATTAATCGTTGCTCACACTGCTGACATTTGGAAGAAAGGTCACACTTTCCTGTCTCTCTCTCGGTCTCCTCGCTGTCGTTCCACCCACCCTCTCTGAGAACCACAGACAGGCCGCGACTCCTGATAATTTCCTGCCTCGCACCATTAATAGTGCATTCGCTGTGCGTCTGCAGTCAGAGAAGAAATGGGGCCACGTAACCGCTTGCAGAAACTTAACTAGTTTCCAGCGACAGGTACTGCCTTTGTCCACAATTTGAATATGTTTTGTGTTAACTGTGCAATTACTAGGACTAGCAAGCATATTAGAGAAAGTTTCTTGTTAACGTAAAGAAATTGCTGAGACTTTTATTTCTGTGTGTTGATGTACAGTGGTCCCTCGCTATAATGTGGTTCACCTTTCGCAGCCTTCGCAGATTTTTTTGACATCCTTGGGAGTAAGTAAACAAACATTTAACTAATGTGTTAAATTAGGTATTCGGATTAGGATTTTTTTTCTTTACAAATGTGTTTTTTTTTTTTTTTTTTTTTTTTTTTTTTTAACCGCACATTGTGTTCTGCATCCTGATCAGCGCATTGTGTTCTGTGTTCTGATTGGCTGTAGACCATTGTCATTCAATCTCCTCCGTGCCATGTCCTGTACATTACAGAATGCATTCAGCTTGCCAAATGTACATAAATCTTTGATCGCTAGCAGTGGTAACTCTGAAGTGCTGGACTGTATGTTTGCAAGTTTTCTCCCCACAATGTCGATGAAACGTTCTGCACCGTCAAAAGCACCTGCGGTAGCACCCAAAAGGCAGAGGAAGATGCTAACCATCGCACAAAAATTTGGATTTCAGAGCAAAAAAAGGTAGAAGTTACGTGGCTCCATTATGGAATAAATGAATCTTCAGTTTGTTACATTCGGTTTTACAGCCTTAAAACGCCTACAATAATAAAAAATAAATAAAGCTACTTCGCGGATTTTGTCTATTGCAGGTTATTTTTAAAATGTAACTTCCGCGATTAACAAGCGACCACAGTACTTCCAACTGAAACAGAATATTGTGTAGGGGCAGGGCTTTCTTTTTGCGAATCATTCCCTCAATGCAAAATAACAGTAAAAGGAGAAATATTGTGGCTGAAGTGTCAAACTGATGTCAACAGAGAAAGACAGCCACTTTAATCGCGAATGGAAATGGTCAGATTTGATTGAAGATTACCAAAACCAAAAAATTTTTTCAGTGGATTAACTTGCATTCAAAGAATAACAATGTGCGCTAGCAAAATAAACATTGTAAATTTTGTTTTCTAAACATTTAACTAAGGGGTGGCACGGTGGTGAAGTGGTTAGCACTGTCGTCTTATGCCCCGGCTGGGTCAGTTGACATTTCCATGTGGAGTTTGCATGTTTTCCCCATGTTCATGTGGGTTTCCTCCGGATGCACCGGTTACTCCCACAAGTCCAAAGACATGCGCTATAGGTGAAATGGGTAAGCTAAATTGTCCGTAGGGTATGTCCTGTTCCTCCAGGTTTGGGGTTGAGCATTGGACAAATGACCCACCTCGTAAAAATTAGACGTTACAAAACACCAACATGGTGCGGCTAAATATCAATTTCAATATAAATGACCCTGGGAGTAAGTAAACAAACATTTAACTAATGTGTTAAATTAGGTATTCGGATTAGGATTTTTTTTCTTTACAAATGTGTTTTTTTTTTTTTTTTTTTTTTTTTTTACAAAATCATATCTTATCTTAAGTTGTGCAATCTTAAATTGTGTCATCAAGTTCAGCAATCCACTTTTAGGTCTGTTACAGAGCAAAAAAAAAATCCTAAAAAAGTATTAACAAAACTGTTGGGAAAAAAGGCATTATAACCAGTGATGCTTGGATGCTTCATTAGCCTCTGTAATGCTAGTTGCACTTACTGTGTTAACTGAGGGTGCCTAGAGGCCCTGTGTCCTGGAGATTTTAGCTCCTACTTGCCTCAACACACCGGTTTTCCTCTAGGTTTTTTTTCCAGACTGGACTTTTTTTCTAGGCCTTTTGATCTACCGATGACGTTATTTCAATAACAAATGTCGTGACGCAGTATTACAAGTCGAGATCGCATTTATGTAATACGAGCATGCAGATCTTTTTTCTTGCGCGAGGATTTCCTCTGTTCGTGCACAAAACTTCTCGCATGCCCTCAAATATATACGCTGCTCAAGTGCAGATTTTCTCGTGCGCTCTCAAATAAACGCTGCTGAAGTGCAATTTAGCGCATTTGTATAGTGAGTATGTCTCCAACATTTATTAGATTGGCTATAGGAATATTTATGAATGTCTCCAATAGACCTACAGAGTGGCATTAATGCATCCTGAAGTAAAGTGAAACCGCTATAAACTCCAGCAAGATAAAGTCTTTGTTTGTTGTATGCAGAGCCTTGGCCCTTTATCTATAAATAAAGTATAGTTATGGAAACTGTGTTCATCCTAACTGAAAGCTATACGCCGTGTTTCCTGGCTTAACGCATCACACACCTGTCAGTCAGTCAGTCAGCATGTCACCTTAAAGGGGTTAAACAAATAACGCACAGCACTACTACGGTTACAGAAAAGTTTACATTGTTATAATTCACTTACCTTTTAATATGTTTTGGTGCGATTATAACCCGCTACTTAAAAAAAACGATAATGTTTTGAATGAGAAGCTGTAATGTAGCTGTGGCGGGATGAATTTTGGTGTGGTCCTCCGCCATGGAAGAATGAATGTAGCGGAAACTTTGCAACTGCAGAGATGTTTTTAGAAAGCCTAGTAAGAGGTTTAGTAGATAGCCCAGGTGTGTCTGATTGGGGTTGGAACCAGGATACTGGCCCTCCAGGACAGAGTCTGGGCACTCCTGCTGTAACGTCATGTTGCGCAGTAGTCTGTAATTATAATTGTTTTATCATCAAAATGTAACATCTTCAAGACAAGTCCTCTGAGAGTCTTAGGGTGCACTCACACTATGATATCCGAGCCTTGCCAAGGCGTGTTTCCTGGTTCATTTGACAAGTGTGAGTGCTCCAGATCGAGCCCAGGTGAGGTTCAGTTGGCCGGCCCTGGCCCAGATGGAAGAGGTGTGCCAAAGTGCAGTTCGGTTGGGCTTTGGCACGGTACGCTTGTAATGTGAGTGCAGAGCGCGCCTGAGCCCGAAACTGAAGACGTGAAGTCACTTTTAAGGGACTGCTTCATATAGATTTGTTAATCATTCTTACTTTTCATTGAACGCAAACTGTTGTAGTTTATTATAGATGTAAACCCCTTGCTGCAGGATGACTTTTATGCTAATGTTTTTAAGCGTCAAATGTTGTAGATCTGTTCAGCAAAATATTTGACTGTGTGTCACTGAATCCCAAACGACTAAAACCATATAACTAAAGCAATGTTCACAATGTGCGCTTCTCTTCCTGTAAAACTGAACAATTTCATCATCTATGACGTAAGCATGCTCGGGCTCGGAAGGCAAAATGCAGTGTGAGTGCAGGCCACCAGAGGAGTGGGGACAATTATGCTTCGGCACTGTTCAAGGCAACTGTACCTAGTGTGAGTTCTCCCCCCTAACTTCCATTAAACATCTTCGTTTTTAATTTTTATTGTTAATAAATATAATGCCACTGCTGAACAGTACAATTAAAATAGTTTTTTTGTTAGTTTTCAAATAATTGTGAAGTTAACTATTGACGATACAACAAAGTTTGAATTTCACAGTATTTCCATTTAAGCAAATATGCAGTGGAGATCACATGATCTCTTGAATGATACAGCAGTCAAGTGGTATTTACATTTAAACGAAGCAACAAAAACACATGACATACAAGCATTATTGTGACACTTTTCACTGTCATTGAGGGCAGAAATGTATCCCCGTTTGGGATGTGGAACTGCAGGAAGAAATCATAACTTTGTTGCTTCGGTGCATTTTTGTGGCGGACAATCCTGGTCAGTTTGTAGGACACATGCTGCCGCGGCCACTTGTGAATGAGCCTCGTTGTTTCTCGTTCTCGGCTGCGATCTTCCGTGCCTCGTGATTCTTGTCAGTCTGTTAGCGAAACAATAGCAGCGTTTCATGGTGAGATCAACCAGCGCGCACACACATTCACACGCTCGGGCCGTCAGAGGGAAGAGTCGACGGGGAATCTAGTAACAGAGGAACAAATGATGAGGATTACAGACAGAGACGCGCATTATACCGCTGCCCCCTCCGAACCTGTCTCTCGCTCTCCGTGCTCATTCCACATAATCTGATTCCACATCCTCGCTGCCAGTAATCCCTCCGAAACAATTTACACCCCCCAAATGCACTAAACGGTTGCACCACGTTGCATGTAGATGGATTTGCGAGAGGTGGTTTTCACAGTTGGTTTGATTGTTCCTGTTTCTGCATATTGTGCTTTGCGTGTAACCGTGGTGCAATTACATCATCAGTGCGAGAGTCACAATGAGTATTAGAGGCAGCTGTTATTAACCACATTTCACCACATTTTTGCAGAACTCTGCTGCATACATTTATAAGAGATGTGAGTAAAGTTAAGCGAAGTGGGGGGAAATGCTAATTAAATGACTTGTATTGCCTTCAAAATAACAAATTACTTGCGTGCAGTCTGCTGCCACACACCTGAGTTTGATTTGGCTTTTATTTATCGCTCCCTTGTTTTTATGAGAAGTTTCTTTGGGTGAGTGTATGGAGGGATTTTGTCTAATCTTTGGATCTAATAGCAGGAGTCTTCGCAGAATTATTTGTATTTTTTTTACTGGAACTACTGGCCAAAGCACCTGCTTGTGTATTTGCAATGCAGGAACTAGGAACAATTTTAGTTCTAGGAACTTATCCTTTTTGGGTGAACTAACTTAGTTTCTACTTGGTGTCTAACTTAAAGCGCTTTTCTACTGCATGGTATAACCCTGTTCTTTTTGGTACAGCTCAATTTGGGAGTTTTTCCACTGCATTCTATATGTAGTACCTGGTACTTTTTTAAATGCCACCTCGGGTGAGGTTACTATTACCAAAATGTGACGCATGCACACTGCTATTCACTGACTGATCAGAAAGAATCGTCACTATAAGCATCATTGGATTTGTGACGCTAGACACACAACCTACTATATTTGGTTCACATGACTAAACAGTTTTTTTACCACCACCAGAAAAGGTCAACCCAGGCTCATTCTGAAAACGTACCGCTATATACTTTTCTGGAGAGCGCCAAATACATCCCAGGAGCTACGTTTCTTTTGCAGTTTTTGTTATCGCGAATCCACCAGAGATCATTACGTATGCTTTTTGAGATCTCAAATTTCTCTCGCTAGTGCCATTCTTGCCTGCTGTTCTCGCGTAAATCCACCAGAGGCCGCTGTCGACTGACTGACTGACCAATCAACTGACCCACCCTCCTCCTTCCCTAACCCCAACCAATAGTGTTTTCAAAAGCACCGATTGACTTGAACACCCACTTCCCTAAATCCAACCAACAATTTTAAAAAGCCATCCAGGAAAAGAAAAGCCCTCGCCTGATTTTTACCACATTTTCAGATTTTACCACATTCTCACCATGTTATTTACTTGTTATTATATATTTTTTGGCTTCTGTTTTTGTCTTACCCGCTTTCTGGAACCGTTCTTCCCCCGGACTTGAACCCCGTCATTATGGTCAACTCCTCTCTGTGTCTCAAGTCCGCCGACGTACATGGAGAGCTACTGGACAAACTGATAAACAGCGGGAAAGCCATCCATACGGAGGTAACTGGGTCAGCTGGTAAGCGTGAAAAGGAAGGACGTCATACCATCCTGTAGCGTTCGCTTTGAAGCTGAAATGCAGCCATACGTACTGGCTACATAGTTTGCGATGTTGGAAATGGTAGCATCGTGATCAGTAAAAGAGGTCCAGACATTTCTCTCAATGGTAGCCAAAGAGCAGATCCAGGGAGAGAATGAAAAAGATAATAAAAAACATTTTTAGAAAATCACAATTGTAGAGGTAGCGCAACTACTGTATAGCGATAATCAACTTTAAAGTTCATGTGAACTGGTTATTGCTGAGACTTTTATATTTGTCAATGTACTTCCTACTGAAACCGAATATTGATTAGAAGGCAGGGCTTTCTTTCTAAGCATCATTCCCTCATAGCAAACTAACGGTAAGAGGGGTGTGTCACTAGAGAACTAATGTCAACAGAGAAGGACCGCCTCTCCAGACCAAAGCAAATGGCCAGACTTTGATTGAAGATTGCCAAAGCAAACTTTTTGGGCCAAGAGGAAAATTTAGCTCAGGGAGTTTCTACAGCTACCTGGCGCAAAAACCCCTAATGTAAAACGCTTCACACGATTTACATACGAATGTGAAAGAAGACAACAGCTTTTGTTTCTGATTTCTAGCCCTAGAATTACTTTAAATGCTGTAGGTTTGTGTTAGCATCAGAATATTGCCATTTTTACTTTGTAAATTCACACTCACATTGTTGAAATCTAACACTAACTATTATGAAATTCTGATCAAATGCGTTTTCGCACTCAAAATTGTCAAACACATTGTCCACTTGTGACATCAACCAACGGGATCTAAAAGCAGTTTATAACTATTTTAATTTAGTGGCTAATTCATATGAATTTAAAATCTCATTTTAATACAATTTGGTCATGCCCTCTATGATTGGTAGGTTTAGGTGTGGGGTTATGGCTGATTTATACTTTGTGTTCGCTCAAGTGCGCGCGGCGACTGTCATAACGATGTTTGCGGAGGTTTGCTTTAGGTGCACATGACATGATTTCGGCTGGCGGAGCACATTACATTTTTTTGAGACTCGTGCGAACAGTTTGCACGGCACCACATTTCATTTGAGTTGAATATGAATCACTTTGAAGAGATTTTGCCTGAAACAGGTACACCTTTACAGTGATCCGTCCATGCATGATCATGGGGATAACCAGATGGCCAATAATTCTTGGCTAAATTGCAACAGCAGTGGGAATTTAAAAAAATGTTTGTGTTAAAAAGTTTAGAAAAACTTGAGGGATAAGTTTGTTAAAACCAAACAAAAAAAAGAGAGTCTTTGGTTTTAGATAAACAATTACAGAATATGTTTTTCCACCATTTATAGGTTTTCCACTGATGTATATATTACAATTTTGAATACAAAACAATTTAGTAGTTACAAAACTAAAATAAAATTATGTAACATTATTTCTTTGATAACTGGAAAGGAATATTTGAACCTATCGGTTTACAATATACTGATACCCTATTTTTCTAGGCTTTATTGGTGATAATGGTCAGGAATGTTGGCTAATGTTTTTAGCATATCAGTAGAGGACACAAACTAGCCAGACAGTAATGTGTAGAGTGGGCTAAATAAAAAAATAAAAAAAAACATCAGTGTTTTTAGTAAGTGTTAGGCCTGTCACGATATGTATTGTTTTTGTTGTACGATATATTGCAATTAAATTATATTGTCATTTTAAGACCATTTTATGCCACTCATTATATAATGCCAAAAGGAAAATACAATATCATCACAAACAAGTACACTCTTCCAACGAACACAAAATATTTTAATCTTAAGATTGCCTAATGTATTTATAGTCATTTTAACAATTTAATAATTGGAATAATTTGAATCAGAATGTGAAAATGCATATGCTAAATAAATAATAATAAATGTTTTTTTTAACCATACTGACACCTCCAATAGAGATAGAGATGTTGCAGCTGTCTGCTAAAATCTTATGTATGGGTGATATATTGCATCACCAAAAATGACTGAGGTCAGGGCAATGTGTTGTGCGATACGTTGATATATTGATTATTGTGACAGGCCTAGTAAGTGTACTTGTTTTTACTTTTATTCTTTCCATATATATATATATTAATATATATATATATATATATATATATATATATATATATATATATATATATTAGTGGTGGGTCGTTATCAGCGTTAACGTGCTGCGTTAACGCGAGACTCATATCGCGCTATAAAAAAAATATTGCCGTTAATCTATTCTCAAAGTTGGGTGAGAGCTGGGTCTTTTCTACGCAAGCTATGATGACTTTCACCTTAATAGTTTAGCGCGGATCTATACCTGACCGGTGAACCGTCTGGGAAAGAAGTGCCCTTCTGAATCAAATCAGCAGGATGCCTGACTCTAACTGCAGTTGAGCAGTTTCACTTTAACTCACGAACATTTAATTCATGCCTTCGTGACAAACTGGGGTATTAGACGCAAAAAAATGAGTAAGGACAGGTGAGAGTGTTATGGAATTTAATAACGCACGCCAAATGAGAAGAAAAAAAACTTCAGCATTTCGCGATGTGTGTGTGTGTGTGTGTGTGTGTGTGTGTGTGTGTGTGTGTGTGTGGTGTGTGTGTGTGTGTGTGTGTGTGTGTGTGTGTGTGTGTGTGTGTGTGTGTGTGTGTGTGTGTGTGTGTGTGTGTGTGTGTGTGTGTGTGTGTGTGTGTGTGTGTGTGTGTGTGTGTGTGTGTTTGTGTGTGTGCGTCTGTGTGTCTGTGCAGTCCTTTACTGACAGCCGCCTGTGTGGATCTTGTCGGAAAATATGGCAAAGTCCTACATGACGGTAATAGTTTGTCAGTATTGCCACTAATATCTGCATACTCCACGTCTCAATTCCATTTCTGTTTAGTTCAGTTATGACTTTAGTTGCATTGAGTAATCAAAAATCGCTGTTTACATGGTAGACTCTTAATCAGAGTATTGTTTTAATCATATTAAAATCGTATTAAAGTATTGTTGCCCATGTAAACATACTCAATGTTTGACACCGTCAGGGCTCTGTAACCTTGCCTTTGCGAAGCAGCATTTTCTGTATGTACGTACATCAAAAGCAAGTATGAAATCGCTGTTTGGAGCTTATGTAGACCTACAGTTCAACATTCATGTTTAACTGAATAAATAGTTAGTAAACACAAGTACATCTTATTGAACATCATTTATTTTCATCACCAACTATCATAGTAGAACAGTTTCTCAAGCAGTTTGTGATGCATTTTGGAAACAGGAGATGAGCCCCTGGTCTAATGCGTCACCTGGCTTGAGAAACCCGTTCTCAAAGACTTATTATTTGGGTAGCACACATATTCTGAATGCCTTCGGCAGAATTCAAATAAGCCATTTTAATCTAGATTAATTTAGATAAATTTTGAAATTAATCTAGATTAAAAAAATTAATCTATGCCCACCTATAATATATATATTGGTAGAGCAACCCATGCTCTGTTGCCATTCATATTTTAATAAACTTTAATAGGTAGAACTGTCCAAGATATGAACAAAAACAAGTGATGCATCAAAGTTTGATTTAAAAACAAACTTGAATGGTTTTAAAAATATTTATAATCATTAAAATAATTAATAAAAATAATAAAAAATAATTAGTTTAAAAATCTTGAACTACTTCTATGTTTATCCTTCTGATTTTACGGTCACATTCTTTTGACCGCCCACTGTTGTTTTAAAGAAAATCAAAACCGCGAACATGTCAACTATAAAAGCCTGGACCATTTCGTGAGGTGCGCGCGCAGTCAGCGGAGGTCCACGATGCAGCACCAGGTGAAAGTATAAATCAACCTTTAGAATGGGCACTTGTTGGAAAATCTAACTCAAATTTTATTTGAAGGAATCAAATTTTAATACAACTGAAATTGTATGAATTTGCATTTTTTTCAATGCATAAAACATTTATATTTTTCTGTGAGATCAGGATGGATCGGCATTAAAAAACGTCGGTTTTCTGCTTTTTTGTGCTTGGCACCTTTTGCTAGTAAACTATTGATTTATTTACATTTTTATTCACAATAAAATATTAAGTTTTCTATTATATAATAGTTTTAATTATAAATGTATTATAAATATGTATTTATACAAATAAATAGGGGTTGGTAATCTTTAAGTATTTAGCATTTATTGATCAAAAGTACAGTAATAACAAATTTTTAATTGTTTACAATTTACAGTAACCTGTTTTTTTTTTTCAAATAATGTAATTTAATTCTTTGATGCAGAGCTAAATTTTCAGCACATTCCTGTTTTCGAAGTCACAAGATCGTTCAGTAATCATTCTGATATGCTTTTTTTTTTTTGCTGAATAAACATTTGTTTATTATTATCATTTTAATGAAAACTGCAATACTTTTGTTTTTAATGGTTCTTAATGGAAAGTTCAAGAAGCGTTAAAGAACAAATGTCTCTTCTTTTGTCACTTTTAATACAAATGACCAGACCTCAGACTTGCATGCATATTTTCACACGATCTAATAGTCACCTGTTTCTCTCGTGTCTAAAAATCACGTTTTCTCCATCCGCTCAGAGCTGCGTCACGTTCAAACACTCATCCGTCGATCTGTGTGTTCTGGAGCGGCAGTTTTTCTGGTTGTGTTTGTTTTGTGCGTCTGCGGTGAGCAGCCCACACACACCTCTTGTGTGTTGACACTGCACGCTTGGCCTCAAACTGCAGTGGAGAGAGAGAGAGCGAGAGACAGCATGTCTGGCTAGCAGCTCTTTATCCCAGCTCTCCGTGTGCCAGACTGCAGGGCTGGAACGGTTTAATGCCGAGTACAGCTCGCGAAACGACTCTCGCCGCGTCTCATTTGATTTAAGGCCCCGGAGGCATCGCTCTATATCGGCCCGAAACTGCGACCGCGTGTTGTTTTGCAGCGCAGCTTTTTCGGCGTTTAAAGTGTTAATCCCGCAGACGGCAGCAACATGCAGAGAGTGTGGGCGTTTGGGTGTGTTCTTGCTGGAGAGGATGGGTGTGCGTGTGTTTGTGTGTGTGTGTGTGTGAGAGAGAGAGAGTTTGGCTGCCTGTCCTGTCGGCGGTCGCCTTTAACTGCCGCTTCACCAAACGCCTCAGCGCGTAACCTCATGCAATCACACCAACACAACGGTCTGAATTTGAGAAACTTTTTTTTCTTTCTTTCTTTCTTTCTTTCTTTCTTTCTTTCTTTCTTTCTTTCTTTCTTTCTTTCTTCTTTCTTTCTCTTCTTTTTCTTTCTTTCTTTCCTTCTCTTCTCTTCTCTTCTCTTCTCTTCTTTCTTTCTTTCTCATAGTTTTCCACTTTTAAGTTATTTTATATATTTATTACATTTAGTCATTTAGCTGACAATTTTGTTCAAGGCGAGTTACAATTGGAGGCATTTAGCAATTCAACAAAGAGAGGCAATACACACGAAGTGCTAGTTATATTTTAATTTTCTTTCTTATAATTTTTCAGTTTAAAGGTGCAGTATGTAAGTTTGACACCCAGTGGTTGAACTAGGTATTGCATTCCTGGATCAAAACCAATGCTAGCGCAGGTTGCCAGAATAGCCGCATTTCCACCGTCGGGCCAGTGCGAGTAGGGTTGAGTATCGTTTGGGGTTATTTCGATCCCGGTGCTAAATTGATACTTTTAAAACGGTACTGATGCCTGAACTGATACTTTTTAGCCAGAAAATTATTTGACAAAAAAAAAAAAATTATCATTATAATTGAACAATATAAATATATATTTAGAATAAGTTTAAAGTAAACATCAATTCATATTTTATATATTTGAATTGCATTATTATATTTCTTTTGATCATTGGTTTGTTAGCATGAATGCAAGATTAGCTTACTACTAACTTGTGGAAAGGTCATCAAAATCAGGGAACACATTTTTTTCTGGGTTTGGGGCTTGTGATACTTTTACAGATCAGTGATCTAATGATTTACCTTAATCTGAACAAGACTATAATATGATTCAGATGTTTACATGAGTTGCTTTTTGAATGTTACATTCATGATTCCCTGTTACATGCTATAGCACATAGATCCATCAACGTCATTGCGTCACCAGCCTATAAATGTTTCCTCCGCAGTTTGTGTCTGTGGTCCTTTAAGATGATCAAAAATCACTGTTTACGTGGTAGACTCCTGATCAGAGTATTGTCTTAATCATATTAAAATTAGAGTATTGGTGTCCTTGTAAACGTACTCACTGAAAGTGCCAGATGATGTCACAAGCTGTCAAAGACAGTCCATTCCTCACCTTTAAGTTGATTCATGAGCCCTCAAATTTCTTAAATTTGACATGTTTCCCCCCTTACACGCAACTTTTGTTAAGCATCTCCTGCATGTTGATGTGTCAGAATCCTTGCTTGTAAAATATAACCATACTTTAGATTGCTTAGTTTTAACAAATTAGATGAATGCAATCATGCGTGTTGATGAAGGGAGTCGCTCACTGCATGTGCCGTACTGCACGCTTTGCCTTCTATAAGCAACAAGAACAAACGCCTGACATCGCTAATGGTATCCGTATCCCTCAAAGCTGTTTAGAATTAAATATTTAGAGATTGTGTGACACAATGCATACTTATGTGTGCCTTTGATGCACCCCTTGATGCTTCTTACATTCTTATCGCAGCACCAGTGGCACCGGAATTAGGCACCGAAATTCTTATGCTGATTCGGTCCAGTGCATACCGATTGGCACCGTGTTTCGGTACCCAACCCTAAGTGGGAGCCAGGGCTTTTATCGGGCTGGGCCATGCCAATAGCCCAGGAGCTTGAGCAGTGAGCCCGAAATCATGTCGGGCTTCCACTGCCAGGCTAGTAGCTCGCAGCGCGTCATTTTACCACACCATATAAAACATAAACATTTTTTGAGATCATAAAATTTGATTAATATCATGGTATTCAAATATTTTATAAATAATATTTCAAAACTCCTCCATTGTTTATTGTTTTTAGAAAATATCTAAAATCTTTTTTTTCAGATAGGCCTTTGTAAAATGAAAGATTAAAATGGCTTGAAACAGTTAAATTTATTTGTATTGTATATACCTAAATTGTTATAGCTTTTGTTTGTTTTATATGGATTTATTTATTTAATGTGATTTTTAATATATTCGATATTTGTAATTCTTTAAATTATTTCAATAAAGCTTAGGCTATTTTATCTAGATATGACACTATTGTGTTGAGCCTACAAAAGCGGACACGTAATTTGTAAAGTTTTATGTTTTTTGTCTTTGTTGTATTCATATTTTGTATTATCTCCAAAATAAATAACGAAAGGAAGAGCCACTCGCGGCATCAACAGAGCTGTCAAGCGAGCGCTCTTTTACCCGGTCTCTCACACACACTTTAGGCGCGATAGTGGAAACGCAGCTATTGAGGACCAACAGGAGCAAGTCTGATGATTGAGCCTAAAGGCTGATTTAAACCATGTTCTAAATAAAAGCAACGGCGTGCAATAGAAGGAATATTTTCCATATTAAAAGTTTTTGTTCTAACCAACACCAAATGGCTTCTATTTCTAACAAAAAGCTGACATTGACCACGATCACCTCAGGTGCACCTCATGTGCTTTATTCAGTGTTAAATGCTAATAATGTGAGTTTGAATGGCATTTTACATGACATTTATTGCCATACTACTGAAAGCAGCAGCATATAGTTCACCTCAGATCTTGAGAATAAAATAAACCATTTGAAACTGAACTTAAGAACTATGAAATAATGCAAACCAACACATGTCAGTGATTCAGCATCTACATTTAATAATATTAAAGAGATGAAATATGTATTAATTAGATTATAAACCTTACCATTTCGGGAGTCAGCGCACTATTCTGTGCTTTTGAATGACTGTATGTAAATTTCTGTGGTGTTTCGTTTGGTGCAAACAGCCAAATTGCTTATCACTGCAAATCTCGTCGCATAGTGTGTCGTTAGGACACGCGGTTACAATGTAACCTGCTCGTCTAATGTTTACGTTCGTAATATTTATATTAGTTGCTATTCTAATTAATAACCACCTCATGTGGAACTCTGAATCTGCATCTCATTATGGAGTCTTCTACTGTCCACCGAAGGTCACATTTCAGTCACGGATTCATTTCTGACTGAATGAATCAAATACGCAATTTTTCCACCAAGGCAACCCAGGGTGCTGAAATATAGTTGGCTAAACTGGCATTGGATGAGTTAAAAGAACCAAAGCAAAGACTGCATTCCAGTACGTAAGGGACATTTTTAAAGCAGAATATCTGACTTCAGCATTGTTTTTCAAATAAACAAGTATGTTCACTTGGCATGCTTCTTAAATATCTGCAAACATTAAGGTACTTTTATGCTTTAGAAGAGTCAAAAACTTACAGCACCTTTAAAGTTATATATATATATTATATATCTGTATATATATATATCGATAGATAGATAGATATTTATATAGTCATTTAGCAGACGCTTTTGTCCAAAGCGACTTACAATTGTGGAGGCATTCAGCAATTCAACAAGAAGAGGCAAGAAGTGCTAGTTATACTATTTTCATTTGAATGCATCTTAAAGACCTTGTGGCTATGATTTTGAGGGAACTTAAACCATTTGGGCACAAGATATTCTGAAGTTTGCCACTTTAAGAAAGATAAATAGTTAAATTATTTATACAATGAAGACTATACAGTGTTAATTTATATTTTATTCCATTTATGAGTGCAATTTATTATGTAATACTATTCTTGAAAATTTTATTCTAAGATTAAATATGAATAATTTTATTGTAATAAATAATATAATATACTGTAAATGTATATATTTTTATCATTATTTTCAGAAGTAATATATGTGCAGTGACAAGACAGTAGATTATTTCTGACGTTGTGTAGCTCAGAAATGCGCTTTGCTGTAATTGATGGGTAGCTGTCTTCCCCCAGTAACACCTAACTGATGCATTTCAGCATCACGGTGTGCAAACACAGTTGAATAAACACGGTCAGTGTAAGAGTGCGAAATGCAAACATTAGTTCAAGCAAACATAAGATGAAAAAAAAGCGCTAGTTTTTCCTTTCGACCCTTAGTTTTTTCCCCTTCAATTGAATCCCCCTGTCCGCCCAGACACTAAGTATGATTAGAGAACGCAAGAAATGCAACTTCCCGAAGGAGAATGAACGTCTAAACAACTCCGGTTGCTTGCACAAACATCCCGTCTCCAGCAATCTGTAAAATAAACCCAAAACACACACGTGATTTTCCCACAAGGGAAGCCCTTGCGAGGATTTCTGTTCCCTGCTTGAGACGCAATCCCACAAACACACGCTAACAGTTTTAAACGTTCTCCCATAGGAAGGAAAATGCGATCTCTTTAATATCCGTTTCTCCTTGACATCAACAAGATTAAAGGGGTCGTTCACCCAAAAAGAAAAATGGCATCATTTTCCAAACCAGTTTGAGTTTTTTGTTCTGTTAAACACAAAAGAAGATATTTCAAAGAATGTTGGAAATCATTGACTTAAATAGTATTTTTTTTTTTCTACTATGGATGTCAGTATTTACAACATTCATCCAAATAACATTACGATAGACAATCTGTACAATGAGAAGTCTGAGATTTCAATATGAACGCATTTCTCATTAAATTTGGTTTTAGGAGATTGCTTTGAGTCACGCGGTCCATTCATAGCAATATACACAACAATTATGTCATTTGCGTTTGAGTAATTATAGCTGATTTTTTTTTTTGTACCTTCTTTGATGCAGAACAAAACCTAACTGAGCACATCAAGAGACCGAATGATGAAAGTCATATCTGCCAAGACAAAACTACTCTTTTGGGTAGCGTTTAGTGTTAATGTTCACAAGGGGAAACGACAACAGCATCTGACGCACAGAAGTTCAAACATTAACTGGGTAAGAGGGACACGAGTGTGAGTCAAGAGCGGAAAGGGAAAAAAAAACGAGAGAGAGCTGTGGTGAGTCAGCCTTTGGTCAAAAAGAGAACGAAGAGATCGGACGACAGCCAGAGGCAGCCACGGTTCAAGACACACACACACACTCAGATGGAGATGTGCTCGTGTGTCTCAACAGTCTCGAAAAGCAAAAAGAACACTTCCCTAAGAGACGACAAGCAAACATTTCTGAATCACGTTTTTTCTGTGTTTGGTTGTTTTTGAAAAGTGCAATAAGAGAGCCCAATATATATTTAATAGAATTTTATATTAAAATTATTACAAGATTAGTGCTGCATTCCAATTCACCTACTTTTACTATGTCCTAAAAGTATGTACAATTTATGTGAAGAATAAATACGTTCTCTTAAGTGTGTAACGGACAATTATGCAAGTTTTGGGACATACTACTTCCCCCATGAACTGACTGTTATGTTGCTTAGTTACATCCCCTGTCAGTCATCTCGACACATCATACACATTTCATTTCTATATAATTTCCCACCATGTTGGAGAAGCGGCAGCAGGTTAATCTGTCATTCGCGGGTCTTTCATGCAGAGAAATCTCAGGTGTTTGCGTAATTATGCATTCAGAAGTTAATGACCAAACACGTCACTCTAAGAGTTCACATTGTTGAGGATGAAATATAACACTCAACATTCATTCATTCATTTTCTTTTGAGCTTAGTCCCTTTACTAATCAGGGATCGCCACAGCGGAATGAACCGTCAACTTATCCAGCATATGTTTTACGCAGCGGATGCCCTTCCAGCTGTAACCCATCACTGGGAAACACCCATACACTCTCATTCACACACATACACTACGCACCATTTAGCCTACCCAATTCACCTGTACCGCATGTCTTTAGACTTGTGGGGGAAACCAGAGCACCCGGAGGAAACACGAACATGGGGAGAACATGCAAACTCCACACAGAAATGCCAACTGATCCAGCCGAGGCTCAAACCAGCAACCTTCTTGCTGTAAGGCAACATCGCTACACACAGCGCCACCCATAACACGGCATGTAATTGAGATATTTCCTAGGTTAGATATTAATTTTACCTAAGCTTCTCCACTTAACTGTCGATCTTGTGCGTCCGCCATGTTTGTAGTTTATTAACATCTTTTAGCTTGCGTTTGTAGTTCGAATCAGAGTCACATTCAATGCGCAATGTGTTGTGGGCACAACTAGCGGTTAGTGTACTCATGGATCGAGATTCTACCAGAAATAGGAGACCGTCCAGGTAACTTTGGAATAGGGATGCAACGATTATAGATTTTGATTGTACGATTATAGTCTGAGGAATAATCACTATTACTATACATTCATTAATTTCAAAACACTACTAGTTTAGAAAATCACACTAAAACTCCTTATATTTTAAAGTGTTATTTATTGCTGCTCCGTAACCAAATAATACAGCCCAAAATAATAATAATAAAAAACAAACAATAGTCCATAGACATAAAAATAATGGGAAAAAAGTATTTGACATTTAAATAGAAGAGTCATTTTACACTCAAAAGAAATGACAGAACAACGAAATTATAAACAAAAATATATAAATGTTATTTGTCTAATGTAAATCTATGCATCATTTTAGCTAATTATTTCCCTTTTAAGGAGAACAAATGTAGTTAAAGGCTGCTGAACCTCTGTCTGAAATGCACTTTTTTGATCAACTATATTATGAAATTGTTTGGTATTTTTCATATTGTATTTTTTCTCTTTGGAGTAGAAATGTGTATCTTCCATACAAAGTATAAAGCTGATCAGTCGGATCTTGTCACGTGACTCGCAGTGCGCTCGTGCCCTTTTTTCAACTAGGTGCGCCTGGAAAGCATAAGCGCATCGTGCACGTCACTCCCAATATGCGAGCAAGAAAAGAAATAACAAACCTTTGCGCAGGGCGATGCAGTGGCACAGTAGGTAGTGCTGTCGCCTCAGCAAGAAAGTCGCTGGTTCAAGCCTCGGCTGGGTCAGTTGGCTTTTTTTGTGTGGAGTTTGCATGCATCTCCCTGCGTTTGCGTGGGTTTCCTCCGGATGCTCCGGTTTCCCCCACAGTCCAAAGACATGTAGTACAGGTGAACTGGGTAGGCAAAATTGTCCGTAGTATATGAGTGTGTATGGATGTTTTCCAGAGATGGGTTGCAGCTGGAAGGGTATCCGCTGCATAAAACATGTGCTGGATAAGTTGGTGGTTCATTCCGCTGTGGCGACCCCAGATAAATAAAAGGACTAAGCCGAAAAGAAAATGATTGAATGAATGAAACTTTTGCGCACAAAAGATGCGATATGTGAACAACCCTTAGTTAATAGCTTCAGCCATAATTAATTTAGTGTGTGTGCGTATTAGCCTTGATGTACAAGCTCGGAACTTTAAACTAGCGCACAAGTTTGTTTTGTGCAGAAATGCTGTGCTGAGAAGCCTTTGCGATTAATTAACTGATTAATTAATAGTGAAAATCCTAATACTAATAGTGGAATACTCATTTTAACATATTATTATTTGTGAATTACATTACTTTTACATTTAGTAATTTAGTTGACGCTTTTGCACAGAGTGACCTACAATTGAGGAGGCATTCAACAAGAAGAGGCAATACACACAAGGAGTCTAGTTATACAGAGTAACTTGTTTGTGCTCAGAGAATTTAGTGCTAGAGTAAGAGTGCAAGAGTTTGTTTTTTGATAGAGTGTTTTTACAGGTGGTTTGTCAAGCCCACTCACCTGCGTGAAGCACAAGACCAATATAAATACATACTAATTCTTTTTTCGGATACTATCTAGTAGAGGGATAGTATGCGAATTGCAACACTGCATAAATCTTTTAGGAGGGATAGTATTTCCACACAAGAGTGTGCTACTTGGTCTTTTGAAGCACACTGACTTGCCTTATCTGCTATTTCAAGTCTTTTTGTATCTCGTTTTTTTCCCTTTCTCAGCGCAGCGGCATTTGAAAGACCCTTACAGCGCTGCCCTGACACGCTCTTGGCCTTGACTCTGTCGAGAAAACCCGTCTGGTCCTGACAAGGACAGCAGAGTGAGCTGCTCTCCCCTCCCCCACATGTCTCATTATGGCTCTTGCCGCTCTTATATTTCTTTCAGTTCCTCATAAAAATTTTCTGCTGTCTTTGTTTTTAAAAAGTGTATTTTGAGCTGCATTATCCACATCTATTAGCATTACATTAATGATAAACATTTTTTCATTAGCCCCTTTTTCTTAGGGAATATTTAGTAGTCTTAAGTTTGCCATTTGAATACATGGACTACCTTATTCAAACATTCATGGTTTCCGTTTTATAATTGCACGCTTTTGTCTGGGACTCAAACCCATGACCTTTGTGGGGTTAGTGCTACGCTTTGTTTAATTTAGCGCTACTTTATTCTATTAACTTATGTCAGTAATTTTGAGGACACGTACTACACTTGTGTAGTTTCTGATACAACAAATGCTGCATTCACGGTATTCATCTTTTAATTTCCAAGGTTTTCTCAGGTGTACTTTTTTATTATTTCTCACTTTTCTCAGGGAGTCGAACCCATGACCTTGGTGTTGTTAGTGCTATGATCTACATTTACTTTTTTTTTTTTTTTTTTGTCTTATGTCTTCCATTTGAGTACATGGACTGTCTTTACACGTTATTCAAAGAAACAAATTTTACATTCAAGGTTTAGATTTTATAATTACACACTTTTTGCTTGGGAATCAAACCCATGACCTTTGAGGTGTAAGTGGTATGCTTCAGCGTTTAGTGCTACAGTTCTTATTAACTTATGTTAGTAAGTTTGAGGACACAGGCCACATTTGTGTATTTTCCGAAGCATGCATTTAAGGTATTCATCTTATCATTTTTAAGATTTTCTCTGGGGAAATGGACCCATAATGACCTTGGTGTTATTAGAGCCATGCTCTGCTGTTTGCAATTTTGAGCATATAGGCTATATTTATATATAAGCCAAAGCAACTATTGTTACATTCAAGCTGTTCAAGCTCCAGGGAATAGAACCAATTGCCACGTTGTTTGCCATTTTGGACAAAATGTTCACATTATCTAAATAATGTTGTATTCATGGTATACATTTGACTATTTCCAACCTTTTTTTCTGTTGTTGGCTATTTTTTATTTTCTTGAGTGCATCAACATTTCCACATCATTTAATTCAAGGTGTACATTTAATTAATATATACATATAATAAAAAGCCATGGTCGACCCGAGCTTAAACAAACCCTGTCGTCATCTTGATGAACAGCCACAAAGCCAAAAAGAAGAACAGAATCTACCCTGTGCCCTGTTGTTGTTTACAAGGCCGTCTAAAGCGTGAGCAGTTTCATTTTCTCCAGACAGCTTGCCGACCATGCATCTATATTTGAAATAACGAATTTCTTGAGCTGATGATAACAATGTGCGTGTGATTATTGAAGTGCTTCTGACATCTGATCCTTTCAGAAATGGACAAACGCCAGAGTGACCCATGAAAAAACAAAGGAGCAAATGATTCTTTCAGCAACCTAAAACATAATCAAACTGCCACGTTTAACTATTATCATCGCCTTTTGGACTATTATGAACTCGGAATGACGCAATTACTTTCTAACAAGAGGTAACATGTGCTGATGAAGATTACAGACACAGATGAGAGTTTTGCACAGACTGTGGGCTATATGTTCAGTGTTGTTTTTTTTTTAACTCAAATAAGGACTAAATGTATGCTGTGTGTAGTTTTTCTGTAGTTGGTAACATATCAGAGACTGTAAGGGTCTGTATGTGTTCATATGTTGCATATATTTATTTATTTTATATAATTGCAGACGTTACAGTAGGCTATTATCATTGATCTACAGTTATAATCAAATCATGTTCATAGAAAGGTTAGTAATAAACATTTATACACGAGTATTTCTGTGTATAAAGCATCTATTTCTAAGAAGTGTTTCTCATATGATATGTGAACAACCTGTACAGCTTTACGTTGACATTTTGTTGAGCGACAATGACGTAGACTAAAACTTTTCCTTGGTACCATTTTGGCAGTGCAAATGCAAGAATAATAAAGGTGACCTGTACAGACTTGTACCGTACCACTCAGTGGAAATGGGCAATTAGTTATTTACTTATTGTCGATGTCTATTAGGGCTGTGTATTTGCAAGGGCCTCACGATACATATCACGATACATAGGTCACGATACAATATATATATATATATATATATATATATATATATATATATATATATATATATATATATATATATATATATATATATATATATATATATATATATATATATACTGAAATCACAATATATTGCGATACAATAAATATTGTAATATCTATCAATAGTTGGTATTAGTACGTGTGTCACAATATACTGTATTGACAACTTGATAAAGTCAGCAGACAAATTAAAATTCCAATTCCAATTTATTTTCCATCCATTCCAATTCATTAGAACTCCACACTGTGATTGAACAGAGAACTATGTATATTGCAAAGCTTTACATTTATTACATTTACCTTCCAAACATTTATTTTTTGTCTAATTCAGTATTCCCTGGTATAGCATTTAGGGTTGGGCTATGTTGACGAAGTTGGCATCGTACGATGTCTAATGTGAAACATCGCGATGGATGATGGCATCGTCGTCATGGGGGGAGGTGAATTAATTATTTATGAATAATTCATAAATTCATAACGACTTAATTATTTGTAGCCTACCGTTTCAACTACCTGACCCGCATGACCTTTGTTTTACTCATAACCAAATAATAAATAAATAAAGATAAGTTACACACAAATTACCACCTGTCAATCACGTTTTTTTCCGCAGGACTCTGGCATGAATAGGCAGAGTGATCTGTGTCGTTATGGCATCCACACACTTGGTTGGTAAAAAAAGGTGCACATCCAATAGAAACCAAGGCCTGAGTGTGTATTTTTCAGGAGCGGGTTTGCAATGGGGGCGGGGCGGAGGATTGGCGATGCCGCCTCAGCATCATGATGTCTATAGGCCATCAGCGATGGACGATGGCATCGTCTATCGACCCAACCCTAATAGCGTTAAAACCAAAGTGCAGCCACACGTCAGCTCTAAAAGCTGGAGGCACCTTTATATTCTCCGCCATGCTCACTCTTGCTTACTTCTGATACCGTACTACTTGGCGTTTTGTTGATCGCGAGTTAGCGACATCTACAGGAGCGGAGGAGGAGGTCATTTGGCACAACTTGAATCGATACTTGAGGTTGGACTATCGAGACACTATCGTAAAAGAAATTATCGCGATAGTTAGATGTATCGATATTTTTGCACAGTCCTAATGTTTATAAACTAAGATTTGGCTTCAGTGTATACATTTAAATAATTTCCCACTTTTCCCTCTGGGAGTAGATCCCATGATCTTGGACCCATCAGTGTTATTCCGAATACTGAGATGGGATGGTAGAAATGTTTAAGAAAATGGTTGACTGAAAGCAAATTTTGCAATTTGCAGTGCTTCTACTGGTGCAGAAATGACGCACTTCCTCTTTAACCTCAGAGCGTATGTGATGTGTCATTTCCAAAATAACAGTCATTTTCTAATTCGTTTCACCCTGGACAGGTCTAGCAGTGTTACACTGGAAGTCGAGCGCACGCATCCAAATGATGACCCGAGTCTGATCTCTCTCTCTCTCTCCTCCATTAAGCAGACGAGCGGCGTAGATGCACAGGCGTCCGTCACGTTGCAGGGGAGGTGATGTTTCTCCATGAGTGTCTGGTCAGACACACTGGCGGCTGCTCAACCACTAAATGGCCCAATCACAAAACCCTATGACTCGTGGAAAACAACAGATCAATAGTGCTTCCTCTGGTTCTCGCCTGAATATCTGCGTGTATGAGAGAGAGAGCGTCGATGAAGGTGCGCCCGTATGCCCACTCCAATGCCATTTGAAATGTGAATGTCTGTTTTGTTGTTCCTTGCGCTGGTTTTTAAACACACGCGGCCCTGATTACAGCCTCCCTCTGGAGACGGCAGAAATAAAGAATGATCGCCGAGCAGGGAGAGACAAATTTACGCTCCGCGAGCAGCATTCATTACAAACAGGCTGCCGTGTGTATGTATGTGTGTTTGTGTGCTGTGTGGCCGAACTCGACCTCAAGAGTTAGCAGAGTGAAAGCCAAACCGTTCGCCGCTGCCAAACAGATCAGATTAGAAATGCAGTCGAGCGCTCTGCAGCAAGACGACAAGACAGAAGGCAGACAGATAGACGGGTTGAGAGAAAGCAGGAATAATGTAGGATGAACTGGTCGTTATTTTGTGGCAAATCCGCTCCGTGTCAGTTATTTACAAGGTAGCGGATATTTAGGGCTAAGAGTTCATTATACTGTAAATGCAAACCGAGCTTTCTTTCCATTAGGGTTATCCAGGCATAGTACATTTGTTCTGTGGATCTTCTGTTGAGATTGAGATGAGTTCATGCAAAATGGTGTGGAACGTGAAAATCAGTTTCAGTTTTGAAACAGTAATTTCAAGAACTTGATATGCTGATAGAAGAGAACAGAAAAAAGGCAGATAGGTTCAGAATGTAGAACGTACCACATTTAGATGGATCCATGAAAATAGCTAAAAAAACCTCTATATTAAGGGTGCTTTCACACCTAGACTTTTGTTCCGGAACGTGGCGCGTTTGCCCAGTTAGCGCGGTTCGTTTGGCATATGTGAACAGGGCAATTGCGCTCGGAATCGCGCCAAAGCAATCGCTCCGAGACCGCCTGAATGAGGTGGTCTCGGCTCGATTGAAACGAACCCTGGAGTGGATCGATTGTAGTGAGAAAGCGATACGATCCGAGCCCGCCTATGTCACAGTGTTTTATGGAAATGTAATAGGCATACGGCTATATGAAAAGAGAATTATGAGTAGATTATGAGTCATTCCAGACATCCCAAGTCTCCCGGAAGTTCCGGGAGTCTCCCGCAAATGAACAGAGACTCCAGGATGCCCGCAAACGAGTGATAATCTCCGGAAATCGGCGCGTCTTCCTCCCGGTCCTCAAAATACGTCGCGCACCCTTCTCATCACCCCTCCCCACCGCCATCCCTCCTCGCTCTTCAGACATGTCGCGTGCACGCTGTCAAACACCACCAAACCACCCCCGACAGCTGAGCGGGACTCTGCAAAATAAACCGTGAAACTCTGACCAATGTGAGGAGAGTTTACTCACACGTGACTTGTTTTAGCTCTTTTGGTCCGTTTAGAAACTTTGCAGTGTGAAAGCGAACCGCACCAACAACAAAGAGCAACAATGTAACAATTTTAATCCCTGTTTCGGAACAACTGAATCGATTCACAGGTGTGAAAGCACCCTAAGAGTGCTAGGCCAATATTTGCTGATGACCACTATAAACACAACCCTGCAGTTGCCAGTGTTTTGTGGTCAAGTAATTGTGCACTTAATACACGTATGTGACATCACTGTTTTCACAAAAACATGTTTTACAGTTAACACAATGTAAATTGGGATGTTTGCTAAATCCTTTAACTTTAAGAAAGAGATTTTAAGTCCCAGAAATTCAATTGGCCTGTAACTTGAATGGCCAAAGTACAAAGATTTTAGTTAAAAAAATGGTATAAATCATACCTGCCAACACTCCCGATTTTCCCAGGAGTCCCTCGTATTTTAGACCCATCTCCCACCACCCTCCCATTTTGTTATTTCTCCTGGAAATCTCCCGTAATGTCCCCCCCCCCCCCCTCCCCCCCCCCCCCCCGCCCCCCCCCCCCCCCCCCCTCTCAGATTTTTGGTACAGTCAAAAACCCCTGGGTTGCCAACTTTGGTATAGGACCCGATCGCAGCAGCCACCAGAAACCCGCTCCATATACAGTTACTAACACCACAGTACAGTTGCTAACCCGGTTCTCAAGTGTGCCATTCAGACCCCCACCCCCTTTATCTTATTATTATTTTTTTTTTTACAGATTTTCATAGACAAAAGTTGGAAGTTATGGTATAAATGCGTTTGAGATTTTAGATTCAAATTGGAAGAAAAACTCTCATAAGTACATGTATTAAGGCTAAGGGTCAGATTGAAGAGCGGGACAACTTTTAAAAACTGTAAAACAAACAAAAAACTAAATTGTGTTGATGAACTTGTGTGATGAGAACATCTAAACTTGAAACATCCCTAACCCTAACTTTGAAAAAAAACTAGAAGAAGGTCTTTCAGAGTCTAGCATAGTGATGGGTTGGTCTTGAACAATTCGTTTATCTTGAACAAATCTTTTATGTGACTCGAGAACGATAAGTCCTCTCGGGGAGTGATTTGTTCATTCGCACATTTGTGCAGGTGTAGGAGAAGATTAATTAATTTTTCGAGTCCTCTATCGGGTTTGAGTCATTCGATCATCACATGAGAGACAGAAGCCAATCATATGCAGTCAGAGCCAAAAAAAGATTTGATCCGTTCATCTCTCGAGTCCTCGGTTTGAGTCATTTGTTCATCAAGTGAAAACAGAAGCCGATCATATGCATTTTGAGCCGGAAAAAGATTTGATCCATTAATTTCTTGAGTCTTCGGTTTTGAGTCATCTCTCTTTACATGCTGTCACGTGATGAATGAACAACTCAAAAACCCGAAGACGCAAAAGGTGAACTAATCGTGGGTGTTTCCCGCTCGGATTGTGTGCATTGGTTAAGCTTATATGGGACTGTCAGTGACAGGTAAACGAACCACTCAAATTTGAAGACCTGTCAGAAGAGGTGAGCAGAGCTAATCATAGATAAAACACCAGGTAAACAATGAAGGATTATTTTCTCTTTCTTAATAGCATTGCATTGTACAGTAGTATTCTAGTTATGACATATTTGTAGTGTGATTAACTTTTGAGCTAGTTGTAGATGTGTTTGGAAGCATCTCTAAAAAACATTTTAATGTTATTTTGGCCAATTGAACGAAGTGACTCAAATAGTTTCGTTCATCTCTATGAACAAACTCAAAGGTCCGAGTCAATAAAATGATCCAAACTTCCCATCACTAGTCTACAGGCTGGGACACACCAAGCTGACGATCGGCAGTTAGAATTCATCGGTCTGTTGGTCAGGCTAGATGGTTTGTTGTGTTCCACACATCGGCTCTCGTTTGGTTAACATCGGAGCTCATTGACCTGATTCAGCATGTACATGTTGAGACAGTGTTGGATCTTCGGCTGATGAGAGCACTCTGACTGGTTAGTCAGCAACAAATCAGAGCATGAGTGTGACGTAGTGAAGTGACGTAGCAAGTAAACAATTTAAGCCAAAAAGGATCAAAAAGAGGATGGCTGTAATTTTGCTACATTTCTCAGATATTTGCAAATGATATGGATAATTAGATTATCAGACATATTTGCAGGAGCAATTCCCTCAGTGGAGAATGACAATTGTTGAAACTGCTTCGTTTTAGGCATGGGACGATAACCGTTTTCACGGTATACCCCGGTTTGGAAAAGTCAAGGTTTTAAAAGCACCAAAACTTTCTGTTATAACGTTCCTATGGTATGTGTGTCCTTTGGTTTTTTTTTTTTTTTTTTTTTTTTTTTAGGACAACATTATCTCTAGCAGAAAAGATATCCAAAGACGCTGTTTTAAATTGTAAAGAAATCTTGTGCTTTTGAAACAAATGAAGACAGCAGAAGTCAATGATTCATTTGAATTATTCAGCCTGACATGTTTACTGTTACAAAATATTTTAAAGGGTCACGAAACCCCCTGTCTCAGCAGGGTGTTTTCACACCTCTGTTTTGAAAAAAGTCAGGAAAGTTGGGCGTGTCCAGCTCTGGGAGTGTGGGAGTGTCGGGGGAGGGAAAGAGGATAAGATTTTGCATAGAAGGGACGCGCTAAGTTTGACAGGAAAAACAAACACACAGAGGCTGATTTGTTACGGCGAATAAGAGAAAAAAATCCTCCGCATTTCTCTGTACCTTATGTACTCGGTAGGTAGCGTCAGAAAGCCGTGTGTGTATAGACTATCCTGTCACAAAATGCGGCGAAAATCCTGCACGACGGGAAGTGTTTCTGTTTACATGTTTACACTCGGAGAGCAGCATTTAAACAAAGGGCACTGCACTGCAAACACTTACCAAATCTGTAGACAGACAATCAAACTGGAGCTGTGTCTTTTTATTAAAAGTAGACGAGCGGCATCGATCCGGATTTCACCATTTCCAGATGAGAAAAAGCTCTCGGGTAAAAATGTTCCTTACAAACGCGTTTCTGTCGCGTGCACTGTAATCCACACGTGAGTCCAGCTGCTCTCCCATAAAGGGAAAATGAAAACAAAACCTTCGTTGCAACACACTAATAACACCTACGACTCTTGTCTTGAAATTCTTGTACTTTCACTTGTTTTGGCAACATAACGTGGCGTCTCTCTGCCGTCTGAACAGTGTAACCTGGTAAACAGTCTCCGGAGCTATCATGCATATTAATGAAGTTTCGCGTCATACACAATAGAGCGCGCTGATTGGTTTGAAGCACGTCTTCTCATGAATTAATACTGCGCACTCAGATACGTCAGAACGCCCTCGAAAAGACAGACAGCCACTCTCCAGCTAGATTTACACCCAAGTATCTCATGGCCGTGACGCAGCTTCAAAATTCGTTTCAAACCGGAAGAACGAATTTGCTCAAAATAACGCAAAAAACAACCAATTTTCACTTTTTAGTGCAATATATGTGTCCTAATAGTGTTTATAGCAGCGTGGGACACATATATGACTGTCAACAGCTCAAAAAATGTGTTTTGGTGTTTCGTGACCCTTTAAATGTTTCTCAAAATACAATATATTGTGTTCAAAGTGGGAAAAAAGTTGTTGCTTTTTTACCCAAACATTTAAAAAGAATACATTTTAGAGCAGTAATCGCAATATTTTTATCCAAGGTTATCATACCGTCAGAATCTTATACCGGCGCCCATGCCGACTTTGTTTACACTTTATCTGTGCATGTTTGGTTTCTCTTTGCGGAATGAGAAAACAGTTCCTGCGAAAGAGATGTACATATGTGCATGCACAGAATATGGCTTGCTTCACATCCGTTTGGGGTATTTACAAGCAGCTTTTTGGTCCAGACATGATCCAACACGAGGCAACAAAACAGTTGTGTTTTGTTGGTGCAAGTTGTTTGGCGTCCGTTTGGTGTGTCCCGTACCTAAAAGATCCAAGATTGGAAAGGTGTTGTTGCATTGACAAATTTGTGAACATTGGCAAACAAAATTCAGTGATTTATTGTAATAGAAAGGATTCAGAACTCCAAAAACGTTAACTCGACATTTAGAATGTGACAAATATTGATGGCGAAAGACAGAAAAGTCTTAAGGTGCAACCCTTACTATTCTATTCCGTTTTTAAAAATGATAGTGAGTAGTGTCCAAATTCCAAAAAGAAATGGTCCACTTTAAATACCCGGATGGTTCTCCTATTCAACTGGGCTAAAAAGCAAAAACAAAGCTGGATTGTTGTACTGCTCGACTGTTTATTTATGTAATGTAGGGGACTTCAATGATGGATGACAAAATAACCTTATAAAGTTCCTCATTTTAAAATATAAGTGCATATTTCCTGATTTGTTCTCGAAAGCAGGCGCAACCTATTCCTGATGTCAAGCCTCTAGAAAATCAAGCGGCCTGATCACGTCATGTGGCTAACCAGTCAGTGCTGTTTTTTTCCTGTGGCATTAAAGCCCGTCATGGCCAGGGGTAATATTTTAACACCATGACTCTTTCCCCCGACATATACACACACACTCGCAATCATAGTGCGGAAAAAGCAGCCCTGCGCTGCGTGCATGTCTATGTGTGTGCGAGAGAAAAACAGTGCTGCCGCTGAACAATCAGCAGTCCTCCGCGTGTCTCTCTCTCTGGGCGGCGTCATGGCAACGGAACAGCTTCAATTAGAGGAGAAGAAAGCGTTTCCCCTCGGCATGGCATTGGAGAGAGAGCCGAGTGTCAACGAGCACGGAAAGGGAGGGAGAGCGTGTGTGTGTGTGTGTGTGTGTGTGTGTGTGTGTGTGTGTGTGTGTGTGTGTGTGAAAAAGATTGCGAGCAGGAGGGAGGCAGAGAAAACGAGCACCGGGGAGACGTGTGTGAGGCTGAGATTGCGAGAGGGAAAAGGAGCGTGTCTGAGTGCGTATGTGTGTATGTGTGTGCGCGCACAGGCTACAGATTGCAAGGAAGCAAGCCAGAGAGACAAAGCAAGCGAGTGAGATTGAGAGGGAGGGGAAAGTGTGTGTGTGTGTGCCGGAGCAGCCAGAGACAGACAGTGTTTTGCCTGCGTTAGCGCAGCTAATGAAAAATGAATGAACCCACGGGAGAGAAGGGGAGAGAGAGATACGGAAAGATGGAGCAGTAGTTTAGCGCTTGCACTGCTTCGGCAGGGCTGTAAGTGTTTGGAAGGGCTGGAAAGAGGTGCTGGTGTTGCTCGGGGTCAGGAGGTTAAGGCCACACACGTATACATGCAGGTGCACAGGTGTGTTGTTGCTTAAGCAGAAGCAAATGGATTGAGTTACCTTCAAAAGCAGATGTTGTTAGCTGTAAATGTTGAGATTTTACTATCATTAACTTTAGTCAGGAAGGTTTTTGTTTTTGAATAATTGCTGTGCCGTGACCCTAGACCTGAAAGTGAAATATCGGTCTGTTCAAGTCATGTTGGATAAATGCTATTCATGAGTTGAATCCACACAAACGCTATTACAAAGTCGTTATTATGAATGGGGAAACTCAACATTTTCTTCAACTTCGAGTTTCTAAGTTTTGGGCATGTCCGTGAGAAACATGTCAGAATCACTAATCCAGGGATGCCCAAACTTGGTCCTGGAGGCCCCGTGTCCTGCAGATTTTAGCTTCAACCCTAATTAAACATACCTGAACCAGCTGATCAAGCTCTATCTAGGTATACTATGCAGGACACCGGCCGTCCATGACCAAGTATAGATTAGTGCAGGCACTTCTGCACTAATCTATAATGCCTCATTCACACTAGCGGCGACTTTGTAGCTGCCTGTCGCACAGACCTGCTGCAAACACAGGTCTGTGTAGGTATATACAGCACGGAGAATACAACCGGCCTCTGAGCGAGCTGAGAAAGGATCACGTGAGCTCTATTGGTGCTGCTATTGGCTGTCGCTCAAGAAAGTCACTCTTCATTTGCATAAAGTTGAAGGACTGTCAACTTTGTCCCATCGCTCGACAAGGCCACCTGGTCGCCAACAGTCGCTGTCGCTTGCGTAAGGCCAGAAGTCGCTCGCTCTCCGTAGAAAAAAACAATTGCTTGTCGTTTTGCCGCTGCGAGTCTCTCGTCGTGTGAAAGAGGCTATATAGAGAATTATATATAGCATTATATATTCTATTATATATAGAATAGTGGGTGGAATTAATAAACGCAAAGTCAACACTTTTGGGTTGTCGTAACAAAACAGTTAAAAAATCCTACTAAATATATCTATGTAATTTATCAAAAAGTAGGTACCACACCATATAGTCCTGACAAAAATGACTTAAACACACCTGACATTATTACAATTTGTCGACTGGTAAGCAGGGGTGCTGCTGGCCGGTACGGGCCCTATGACAAATGAAAGTGAAGAGCGGGGGGTGGTTTCTGGTGGGCCCCTAATAGTATTTCTGGACCCTTAGAATCGTCCTAACTCACCCCCAACAACCCACCCTCCCACCAACTTGCTAATATTCTGACAAAAATATTTCCAAGCAACAACAAATCCACACAACTAGGCTGTGTCCAAAATCTCGAGTAGGTGTTTTTCTAAAACAAGTAATTATTTTGTGACAGATTTAAAAGTATGCTTTGTATTGTACTAATTAAATGTCATGTGACTTAACAGACAGTAAAGTATGTAAAGTGTAAATGTAAAGTGTTCAGGAGATGCATGCTTCAAAATCTTATCAGAAGTAGGAGGTCATTCAGTTAGTTTCTGAAGAATGTTTTAAGAATAATATAAATTCGAAAATTGACACGTTGTTTTTTATCTACTATATAGTAGAGCAGTGGTCCCCACCCTTTATATCACCGCAGACCGGTCAACGCTTGGCCATTTTTCCACGGCCCGGAGGTAGGGGGTGGAGGAGACAGTGTACATAGATTTCTAGGCAAAGGACAAGGAGGATGACAAGCTGACAAAAACATTGCTGCAACTCTCATTTTTATTTTATTTTTGGAGTTTTATTTATGGAGAAAATTAAAAAGCTCTGCAGTTCGTCTGAGATGACTCGCGGTGTGCTGGCAGCATACTGGCGTGAGATATGCGCATACACGCAAGCCGCGTACCTCCATTGGAAATTGGACATACTTGCGTGCGGAAAAGACGTGGTATGTAAACGGCCGCCGTCATTTGCGATTTTACAGCAGTTGATCTTCCTCTTGCACAGACATGCTGGATTCACCTGATTTGTTGACAAATGGGTTAAGGATCTATTCCTTGGCAGTTCGTGGGTCCTTCACTGGGCCTTTCCCCTTTTCAAAGAAACTTTCCAGAGACGTTTGTTTCTCACTCATTTTGCAGCTTGTGGGTTCAATTTTGGCACTCAAGAGACTGAGATGTAAGCGAAAGAATACGAAAGAGTCATTTTTCAAAACAAAAGATTTTTCAAAATGAAAGATCGTTTAAACTCCGAAAGGATTTCTTGTGCGGCTTGGTACCAATTGATCCAGAGGTTTGGGACCACGGTAAGTAGGAAATGCAGTTTCAATCACAGGCCCTGGGTGGCTGAAAAAAGTCCTTTAAAATGAATTGTTTAAGCAAATGATTCAGGGCTTTAATTTCATAAAGGCAGTCTGCAGTGACACTTGTTGAACACATCATTTGAGTGAACTGAATTCCTGATTGAATTAGTAGGTTTGAATGAATTAGTTCGATAAATTATTCATTTTGTCGTAGATAAAGGCAGTTATTTATTGAGTGTGCAATTTTGGACACCACCCCTGTGCTTAGAAAAAAAGCCTCTAAAAATGAATGATTTGATCAGCAAATGATTAAATTCACAAAGTCTAAAGACTAGAATGGAACATGTTGAAGTCATTTGAGTGAATAATTCAATGATTTGCTTAAAGACACTCACTTGATTCGTTCTTGATTAAATCATTACGTGTGAATGAATTAATTTAATGAATGTTTAATTGATTCTTTCTTAAGAAGACATTTACCGCCAACTAGCAAATTCAGATGTCTTGCTAAAGGATTAAAAATCTACGAGAAGCAGATTCACTTGTTAAACAAGTCATTTGAGTGAATAATTCAGTGACTCACTTCATACATTAATGACTCAATGATTGTTCGATTAAAATGTTTATAAAATTGCTCATCAAGACCACCTACTGGTGTATTAATGCAACTTGCAGAAGTATTTCACACCATTTTCGAATAAATGTGTTTTTGGGAATCCACATTTGGCTTAAACACCCTTTTTATACCCGAAACATTTGTTACCTCCTACGGTTTAAAAAATGAGATTATCTGAGTCACAGATGAATCACAGACACGCATACAAACAAGCTCAAATCAAACCTCTGCCCTGTACACTTGTGCTTTTGGATTTGCCACACATTTTGCCCTTTAAATCCTCTTTAACACACACACACACACTTCCGTGCATGCTTTGCCATCCGATCTCTCTCACATGCACACGTTCGCTCTCTTCCATTCGTCTTTGTCACCTTTCTCTGACCTTTGCCGCCAACCGGGGGGGAAATCCACCCGCTGGCTCGCAAACTAGCACCTGCTACAGACAGAGAGCTCTGTCGGAGAAACGGGAGACGGAGAGGGATGACTGACAGGGACTTCATGAGTTAGAGGGCCCCTGTCTCAGCGCAGCTGCGGAGAGATTGAGCCTGATAAAGATAGATAGAAGGAGCGATTCTGTCTCAGCGTCTCAAAGGCATTCCTCTGGAGCGTTGGCAGTGGTTCTGATATTCCCCACTGCAGCTCTGGTATTCGAGGGTCTGCGTGCGGAGACTGATAGCTGAGCGCTGCTATTTTTGACGTGCTGGTGTCGACACGTCGACGCCACCCCACCAACAGCAGCAGCGCCCACAGCTGGGTACGATTTTCGCTCGCACACTGACAGCGTGTCTTACACTGCAAGCTAGCGATGCCACAAACAAAAGGCTCTAGTCAAGGTGTGTTCACACTGACAGCAATTAAATCACTGGAGGTCGCCAAGTCGCTGTCTTGTTAGTAGGTGCTCTTACTCAACTCTCTGACAGGACTGTTTTTCAGTCCTATTGGTGGTTGCTGGGTTGTGTTTGCGAAAAGCAGTTGCATTGCTAATTGCTGGATTTCTGATTGTCATTCAACATGTCTACAATATATCAAGGCTTGAATGGTCCAGTTTTACTAGACAAGAACTAATTAATTAATTTTCCTTTGGCTTAGTTCCTTATTTATCAGGGTTTGCCACAGCGGAATGAACTGCCAACTATACCAGCATATGTTTTACACAGCTGATGCCCTTTCAGCTGCAACCCTGTACTGGGAAACTCCCATACACTTTCACATTCACACACTACGGCCAAATTAATTCTTCCAATTGACCTATAGCGCATGTCTTTGGACTTGTGGGGGAAACGGGAGCACTTGGAGGAAACCCTCGTGAACACGGGGAGAACATGCAAACTCCACACAGAAATGCCAACTGGCCACCGCGCCCCGTGAGCCACCGTGTCACCCAAGAACTAATTGCTTAGCTGTAATAAAATCATTACCAAAGTAAGGATATGTTTACAAGACATTTGATGTTCTTTGCATTTTGAAGTTTTCGAAATGATCTGTGTTTCCAGTGGGGGGTTTAGGCATGGGCAATATGGGCGAATATGGGAGACACCACATCTTCCCCTAACCCCCCCAAGCTATACTTGCTGTATATACAGATTAATGAAGGTTAAAAGCAATGTGTTTGCTACTTTTGTAATTTTTGTTTTTATCAAAAAGTAAAATCATTGTCCTTTCAGATAATACTTGTTTCCTTTTCTTCCATGTGTTCAAAATAATGAGAATATTTCCATCGCAGAAATGTAAGGCTCTGTCATCTTCCTCTCTGCGAGTTCCTGTATTCCTTCATTGCGTGTGAGATTCAACGTGACTACGATCATTTTAATTCAGCAATTTATTTTTTAAAAGCAAATTAACTAAATTTAAAAAGTAACTGAAATATTATTACTTTTTAAAAGTAATCTGTTACTTTACTCGTTACTTAGAAAAGTAATATTATTACGTAACTCACATCACTTGTAATGCATTACCCCCAATGCTGGTTGTGTTTGTTTACGTTTGCCTTTCATCTACACTCTCTTGAACATGTAATATGCATGTACATGATGTCTTTATTTTTAAAGACTTTTGGGTTTTTGCACAGACAGTTTTTAAACACCTGCTTTAAAATGTATGCATTTCCAGCCTGATCTCACAAGGAATTGGGTGATGAGCAAATCTTACTAAATTGTACGAATTAGATCGTACGAATTCATACGAATTAGCCACTAAATCAAAAAGTTACGAATTGCCGTGAGATTGCGTTGGCATTTTCACACGCACTCTACCAGCACAGCTCAGTACTGTTGTCTGTGCCTAGAATTCTGTGTCGAGAATGGTTTGTAACTGATCCCATAGAGCCTGGTACGGCACAGCACAAAGTATTGCGGTCGTGAATAGAAAAATATGAACTGTAAATCAAAATATTGATGTCGCGTGTACAATTATAATGCGCAAAAGCAAGAACTAAACGCAGAATAAGAAACAACGAGGTTGTGTACCAAAACATGTACCAAGACATGTACAGTCTTTCGGATGAGACGTTAAACCGAGGTCCTGACTCTCTGTGGTCATTAAAAATCCCATGGCACTTCTCGTAAAGAGTAGCGGTGTAACCCCGGTGTCCTGGCCAAAGTTCCTCAATCGGCCCTTACCCATCATGGCCTCCTATTTATCCCCATCCACCAAATTGGCTCTATCACTGTCTCTTCACTCCACCAATAGCTGGTGTGTGGTGAGCGCACTGGCGCCGTTGTCCTGTGGCTGCCGTCGCATCGTCCAAGTAGATGCTGCACACTGGTGGTGGTGTGGAGAGACTCCCCTCATGATTGTGAAGCGCTTTGGGTGTATGGCCATACACAATAAATGCGCTATATAAATACACATTACATTACATTACATAATGAGCGTAAATCAAAATGAAAACGCGTATAGACAAAATCAGTTTTTCTGCTCATATTTGAATGTTTTGTGTGCTTACAGTCTTTTCCCCTTCACTCGTGCTCCCACATTCTGCATTTGTGTTTCCAAAACATGCGATGTGAGTTTCATTTAAATCACGAGCGGGCTTCAGCATCATCATTGGTCCACTAGTCGAGATTGACAGTTGCTCCTCTAGCCAATCAGACAAAGGGGGAGTTGAAGTCATTCCAATGCAACTCGTGGCTGCTCAGTGTGGCAGGTGGAGATGTGTTTGTTACCAGCAGTTTCAGATAATACAGACACCTGTCAGTGATCGCAGGGGATTCATATAAATATTATATATACTGTAACTTCATACACCTGTCTGTGATTCCGGGGAATTCATATCATTCTAAACATTTATATTGTATCAGACATAAAATTGTTGTTTTCACAGCAAAATGTTCACCACATGCGCGGATTTAGGAGGCATTTAGCATTACACATCTTTGCACCTAAAAACACCAAAGGCAGCGCTCAGCAGTGGTTTAAAACAGTTGACATGTCAACTTGCTGCAGTAAACAAAGCCCGCAATGCTTGCCCCGCCTTCAAGCACTTCTTATTGGCCCACTATTGGATAGAACACAAATGGATTGGTTAATATCAGCTGTCAATCACTCAGTTCCGATGACAGGGAGCTACAGCCACGAAAACGTAAAGGTCTGGATACGAGAGAATAAAAACAACACTGGCAGATTTAGTTTTAGAAACCACCTGAAGTTACAAATAATGGCACATCTGATTAGTGATCATGTGCTGAATGTCAATCCAGCATTTACACTTTTCGAAGACTGGATAAAAGACATTCAGTGTTTAAAGTCCGCTATGAATATGATTAAAGCATTCACCGTAAAGCCGGTGGGGACGAAGTTTTCAGGTAACCGTGTTTGCCACTGAATCTACACATTTTAAGCACGAGATGTTCTAACATTATGATGAAACTAATATTGCAGCTCATGAAAAGACCGTTATTGCTATTAAGATGACGTATGCAAATAATAAGTTATATGTCAATATCATCTGTGCAATATCAGACACCACCCGTGAGATGGTGGTCTTATTCACGTCAAGCAGTGCGTACAGCGCCGGTGAGCGCATGCAGATATTTGTTTATTTGTTAGTTGTTGATTTCCAATGCAGTAAATCTATTAATATAAAACGTGTAGTAACTGTGCTCATAATTTTTGGTGGGTGCGACTAAATTTTGTCTGGTGCGCCTACATTTTTGAAGTTAGGAGCACCGGTGCCACCAAGAAAAAAGGTTAATTTTGAGCCCTGTATAATATTTATATGAAACCCCTGCGATCACGGACAGTGTCTGAAGTTACAGTATAGTATTTATATGAAGCCCCTGCGATCACGGACAGTGTCTGAAGTTACAGTATAGTATTTATATGAAACCACTGCGATCACGGACAGTGTCTGAAGTTACAGTATAGTATTTATATGAAACCCCTGCGATCACGGACAGTGTCTGAAGTTACAGTATAGTATTTATATGAAACCCCTGCGATCACGGACAGTGTCTGAAGTTACAGTATAGTATTTATATGAAACCCCTGCGATCACGGACAGTGTCTGAAGTTACAGTATAGTATTTATATGAAACCACTGCGATCACGGACAGTGTCTGATACAGTATAAATGTCTATGTTGATATGAATTCCCCGGAATCACGGACAGGTGTATGAAGTTACAGTATATGTAATATTATTTATATTATCTGAAACTCCTGGTAACAAACACAACCCCGCCTTTTACACTGAGCAGCCACGAGTTGCGTTGGAGTGACGTCAACTCCCCCTTCATCTAATTGGCTAGAGGAGCAACTGTCAATCTCAACTAGTGGACCAATGATGACGCTGAAGCCCCCTATGATTTAAGTGAAACTCACATCACATGTTTTGGAAACGCGAGCACAGAAAGTGGGAGCACGAGCGAAGGAGACCGTAAACACACAAAACATTCAAATATGAGCAGAAAAACTTTTGCGCGTTATGATTGTACACACAATGTCAATATTTTGATTTACGTGCAATGTTTTACTATCCGCGACCGTGATACTTTAGGCTGGAATTTGATCCCATAAGGCTTACATGGAAAACTGGAACCATGCCTGACTGTTCTTAGAACCATTTAGCAAGATAGTGGAAAAGTGGCTAATGTGTCCGGGTTGAATGGAAATTGATTTAATTTTGTTAGCTTACAGTGCTCTTCTTGATGTGAACAATTATTCTATGCAAGTTAATCTAGAATAAAGTTATTTCCACTCAGGACTGGCATTCTCTGATGATGTCGGCATGCTGGTTTAGGGCAGAATATCCTCAACCACTCCTCTTTGACTGAGCGCTAAAATAAAACTCTGCCCTCTATTCAGTGTTCTCTTTCAGCTGGAAATATGTCACATTACTGAAGACGGTAGGAATGTAATAAACTGGGATGTGCTACTTTTAGCACTTCATCACGTCATTTGTTTGCAGCATATAGAATAAAATAAACCTCCTACGGGAGATAACAGGCAGCGTAGCTCTGTCAATTTATACCAAACAGGCATATAAATATGCATCCTTTTCCCTGACGGCTGGGTAGTGTGTCCTCTGGACTTGATCACAACAGTCTAAAAGAAAGCCAAATCTCTTTCTCTCGCGCTTTCGCTCCTCTGTAGTAAATGCCAGGGGCTCCAATCACGGACCCCCCGTTGAGCTCTTTGGCTTTGACTGACACAACATTCGGAAACACACTGGGATTTGAGTGTGTGTGTGTGTTTGCGTGTTTCCCTAAGTAGCATTGCTCCCTCCACCCACATCTGATCTCCCCCGCTTCTCTCTCTCTCTCTCTCTATCCGGTTCTAATCTGTGTCTAGTTTCTCTCACCCACGATCTTTCGCTCCCTAAAGACCGCATCCATTCAGCGTGAGAGAATTTCACTCTCTCACAGTTTATACTGTAAGCTACAGCTGTATTTATTGTTCTTTTGTTGGCTAACTAGACCAGACGGGTGTGTAACTGTGACGTGAATATGTGTGTGTGTGTGTGTGGTTTTACGGATTGGGGAAGGACTAACTAGATCAATCTGTCTGTCTTTCCCATATCTGTCAGGAATAAGGTTGAATGCCGAAAAGACCAGCACGTAATGGAGGCATGGAGAAATAGAGGACAGTAAATGTGCTTCTTTATATTATAAAATCAATAGGCTACATTTGAAATCCGTAACCTGAAAATAACTGTAATTTGTAATTATTGTTAAACCTGTTTACTGAACGCCTGATTTTTCCAACCATGGTATAAGCAGCATGCACATGTTTTGAATCGTTTTTGCAGTACATAGTTTGTCCACAAGATTTCAGAGGTAAAGGTTCCATGAAATTAAAATAAAGTCTGTTTGTTTTTTAGATGTTAGTATCAGTATTGTTAGCTTTTATGATATCTACAGTGCACCCGGAAAGTATTCATAGCGGGGGGGTTAAATATCAAATAATTAATTACGAATTAATTAATTGTAGCCTACTGTTTTCACTACCTGACCCACATGGTCTTTGCTTTACCCATAATCAAACCATAAACAAATAAAGTTACACACTGATTACCACCTGTCAATCACTTTTTTCCGCGGGACTCTGGCATGAATATGCAGAGTGATCTGTGTCATTATAATGGCTTTTTCCCACAGCTGGTGGAGTTCACTATATTTTGTATTGTGATTGATGATAACTTCCTTATTTTATTATTATTATGAGGAAATAACAAGTAAAAACGCTAGGGCTCGACCGTTTTGGTCGCATATGCACCCAAAATTTTATGCAACCTAAAAATATATTTGGAAGCATTTGTGAGAGTGCATAAATTATTGCTGTGCAACCTGTTGTTACTGCAAAATCCTCACCTCATGTGCGGATTTAGGAGACATTTATGCAGAATGCATCTTTGCACCTAAAAATGCCAAAAGCAGCGCTCAGGAACAGATTAAAACAGTTGTTATGTGAACTTGCTGAAGTAAAAAAAGCCTGCAATGCTTGCCCCGCCTTTGTGCTCTTCTTATTGGCCCACGGCTCTAGAACTGAACGCGAATGGATTGGTTAATATCAGCTGTCAATCACTCAGTCAGTGCCTTCTGCCTTCAGATGACAGGAACTACAACCGCGAAAATGTGAAGCGCTGAAGATGAGAGAATGAAAATAACACTGACAGATTTAGTTTTAAAAAGCACCTAAAGTTACTAATAATGGCACATCTTATTAGTGATCATGTGCTGAATGTTAATCCACTATTTACACTTTTCCAAGAGTGGATAAAAGACTTCCAGTGGGTTCAAGTCCGCTGTGAAAATAACTAAAGCCATTCACTGTAAAGTCTGTGGGACGGGGTTTGCAGGTAACAGTGTTTGCCACTGAATCTACACGTTTTAAGCGTGAGAGGTACTGTATAATCCTTCATTTAATCCTCACGAGGCTGTCAGCCGTGCAAACGGAAGCTATATGTAAAATTTAACACACCTCATGAAAAGACCATTATTGCTATTAAGATGACATGCAAATAATAAGTTGTATATCAATATAAATGTGGTGCGGGGCGATGGATCGCGATGCCGGCTCAGCATTGTGAAGTTTATCGGCCATCGGCAATTAACGATGGCACCGTCTATCGGCCCAACCCTATTATCCCCACTATTTATTTTTTCCTCAATTCCTCTGTTAATGGACAGAAGATTTTCTCAACACATTTCTAAACATAATAGTTTTAATAACTCATCTCTAATAACTGATTTATTTTATCTTTGCCATAATGACAGTAAATAATATTTGACTAGATATTTTTCAAGACACTTCTATACAGCTTAAAGTGACATTTAAAGGCTTAAAGGTTAATTAGGTTAACTAGGCAGGTTAATGTAATTAGGCAAGTTATTGTATAACGATGGTTTGTTCTGTAGACTATTGAAAAAAAATAAATAGTTTAAAGGGGCGAATAATTTTGACCTTAAAATGTTTTTTTAAAAATTAAAAACTGCTTTTATTCGAGCCGAAATAATACAAATAAGTCTTTCTTTCTCCAGAAGAAAAAATATTATCAGATATACTGTGAAAATTTTCTTGCTCTGTTAAACAGCATTTGGGAAATATTTTAAAAAGAAAAAAATATCATAGGGGGCTAATAATTCTGACTTCAACTGTAAGTATTCACAGCCTTTGCTCAATACTTTGTTGATGCAATTACAGCCTCAAGTCTTTTTGAATATGATGCCACAAGCTTGGCACACCTGTCTTTGGGAATATTTGCCCATTCCTCTTTGCAGTACCTCTCAAGCTCTGTCAGGTTGGATGGGAAGCGATGGTGTATAGTCATTTTCAGATCTTTCCAGAGATGTTCAATAGGATTTAGATCTGGGCTCTGGCTGGGCCACTCAAGGACATTCACCGAGTTGTTGTGAAGCCACTCCATTGAAATTTTGGCGGTGTGCTTTGGGTCATTGTGCTGCTGGAAGATGAATCGTCGCCCCAGTCTGAGGTCAAGAGCACTCTCAGGCCAAGAGAGATTACTTTAAAAAAAAAAAATGTAAAAACTCAAATGATACCCAGCTTTAATCAGGAATGAATTTAAAATAGAAAGGTATTCTCAGCTCAGTTATGAATGGTGAAATAAATCTAGGTTATGCAGGTTGTAGTATCGTTAGTCTTAGTCATTTACTTGCTAAAGCTTCCCTTGAACTACCTACAGTACCTTAGAAGAGTGCGCACATACACACAGCCAACACTGCTCAGCGGAGCGACTGATTTTTCACACAGGCAGCGAGTTGTGAAAACAGAGATAGAGGGAGAGAGAGCGAGAGAGAGAGAGGAAAAAAAGCAGGCAGGACACAGCGCTCCGCTCAGCCAGCGAGGCTCCGCCGCTCTGCGTGAGTGTGTGACTGTCTCATGTGGGCCCTTCAGTCCTCGAGGCGTTTTGTTCCCCCTCCCTGCGCCGGCCCCCAGCCCTGCTAATCCTTTTGAGACACACACACGCACACACATTTCCCAAGGCTCCGAGGCGCTCTACGCTGCTGCTTATCTCCGCACTCCACCGAGCTACGCTATACACACACACACACACACACACACACACACACATAAACACAACAGATCTCAGCCTTGGCTCTGACATCTAACACGTCTACACTGCAAATATGTGACGTGACGAAACTAGAATGCTCCTTATAAAACGTTGATTTTGCTTTTGTTCGCTATAACATGAGCACTCTGCTTTCTGCCTATTTGGGCATTTGCTGTGATTTTTACCAGTCTTTTGGTGTTGTCGTGCTAGTTTCTTTGCTAGCGATGTAGACAGCTTTGTTGATGACTGGAGAGTTCCAGTTGTCGCCGTTTTGTTTGACTATAAATCGATTCAGTTAGGGCTTTAGTTTGAGCTTTTGAGTTTTGTGTGTAGAGGGCTTTCTCTTTAATGGTGGCCAGTGTTGGGTAAGTTACTTTAAAAAAAGTAATAGATTACAAATTACTGATTACTACTGGAAAATTGTAATCTGATTACATTACTGATCTGCTTGTTAAGTCGTGATGTATCGGTGACGTATGGAATAATGTTTCCGGTACCAAGCCGCTTCTCATTTGAATTGAGAAAATAATCGTTTATAACCACTTTTTAGTCATGTCACACATTATCTTCTTAAGGCCCAAGGTGTTTTTATACATGCATTTTTTATTTTTCTTTGCTATTTGGGCTTATTGGAACCTAATTATAATAAAAATCTAAGTATCATCTTTTGATATGATGTACTTTTAGAGAAAAATGATGTCCACATATGCGGACTCGTGGTCCGAATTTACATAAAACACTTTTTCCTGACATTTTTTTATGCATATTTAACATAAAAAAATTTTTTTGAACTTGCTTTGACTATCAGAGAGTAAAAACAATTTTTTCCCATTTTGGACAGTTAAAGATAGGGTTTGGGACATTTCATATGCTGCAAAACAGTTGCAGGATGACACTGAATGTGTGTAACAAAATATAAAACATTCAAAGTATTTTAAATAGCCCCTTAAGAGCTGAAAATGTGCTGTCCACGTATGTGGACACTCGGGCCCTAGGAGGTTAACATGAATTTTATATAAAATCATGGTGTACACATCAGTCTCTGGACTTGCTGCATCACAAATACCAAAATTTTAACAATTTATAAAAAATCTATTACTTTATGGCCATCTGATATTAGGCATGGACATATATATTGCGATCGTGATTTTCGAAAGCATTACAGCGCAGTGTAAACGTTTATTATCACCATTTGATGAGTCTCCCCATACAGTTTGATATAGCGCTTGGACCCAGAAGCCGCTTTGCATGATGTCATACTTAACAAGCGAATTACTTCATGTAAAAAGTAACGAGATTACTAATTACTTTACTTTTGAAGTTACTTTTAAAACATAAAATATACCTATAAAAATACTAAATAAATGGCAGCTCTTTCTGTAATATTCACTGAAAAACATTACTATGGGTTGATCACAGCAGCTGGACATATTCAAAAGACTTTAAGAGTTAAACTTAAAATTCTCTCATCATTCACTTGTTCCAAACCTGTTTGTCTTTTTTATAATAAAAAAGAAAAAACTAGATACTATGGATGTCAGCAGTTAGAGGTATCAAAAAGCACTGCAGTGTTTGGGTGTTCTGTGTTTGTCTGAAGTAATTAGTCTACCTAAATGTGCATGCAAACCTTTGAAATGTGTGTCGTTTTCTGTTTTCGCTCATGTACAGTAGGTTCGAATCAGTCGGTTTGTAACTCTGATTTAACTGTGTGATTCCCTGAACAAAACGTCTGAACACCTGATTGCAGATTGGCAGAGGTTAATTAATTTCCATAACAAACGTTCGCATGACAAAAATGAAATTCGGTCCAAAAAATCAGAATTCTGCCCAAATTCAAACCAAAATCGCAGTTATAAGCTCAGCCTGATGCAGGTATTCTACAGGTTTTGCATATCTTAACAGCTTTGGTGTTTATAACGCAAGAGCTCTGGTTTTGTCACATTGTATGCTTGCATGCATTTCCTCTTTGTTGCTTCACTTAGTTCGGATGTAGCATCGACAGATGATTACAACAAAAACATTCTATTTTTGTTGTCTTCCTTTTCTTGCATTTATTAACTTTCTTTTAACTGGCATTGTAACTACCAGGCTGACATTTGTCCATGGGTTATCTTTAAAACAAAAAACTCCAAATTTGGGTATCACTTTATTTTGATGGTCTCTTTAACGCATATTGTTGAATTTAAGTTACACTGCATCTACATGCCAACTGATTCCCAAAAGTAAGACTGTTAGGTTAGGGTTAGTGTAAGTTGACATGTACTTGCAAAGTCTCTTATAGTCAGTTAAATGTCATGTTGAAGGAGCAGTTACAACAGATTATAAGCAGACAGTCTACTAATACTCGAATGAGAAATACTTGGCATGTAGTTGTTTTAGTCAACAAAATGTGCAATAATGACCATCAAAATAAAGTGTTACCCAAATTTGCTGTCAGGAAAACTACTTAAGCAAAGAAAATGGTCAAAAAAGTGGAAGTGGAAGGGTTAACACGTTTTGTCATATTTCCCGCTCGCAGCTCTTGCTGCACACTCTTTCAGCTCTTTCAGTCACACAGCTTTGCGCGCTTGCAGCGTAGACGGCTTCATCGATTAAATTGGCAGTGCTCTAGTGTCGTGGCATCACGGCTGTCTCCATGCTCCGCTCCACCCTGTAATTTAACAGCTTTAACAATTTGCGCGGGATCGTTTCGTTCCTGTATGATCAATATTTAATAATTCCGTAACGCAAGACGCTTTTTAGAGCCTCACATTTCAGAGTGTTCATGGAGGGGTCAGCCAGGATACAGATGTCTTGCATTTATGTCATCCATGGCTTTTGGAGACAGAACGTCATCCTTTTGAACACGTGTGAAAAATGAAAGAAGCTATATTAATCTCACCCATTTAAATATTGGGAATCATTCACACACATACATTACAGCCAGCTTAGTTTATTCAATTCACCTATAATGCATGTCTTTATATTGTAGAGGAAAACCTGGAGGAAACGCACACCAACATGGGGGGAACATACAAACTCCACACAGAAATGCCAACTGACCCAGCTGGGACTCGAACTAGCAACCTTACTGCTGTGAGGCGACAGTGCTAAGTTTAAAGCTATTGTTTCGTAAGTGTGTCATACGGCCATTCTTCTGTAGACAGTCTCTGACGCAGCGTGGAAGAATTTAACCGCTAATATGGATTTTGTTCATACACATGTCTTCCAGTCGTCTTTTTTATTTGCGTTTTTCAGCATGGCCCTTCAGCCGGACTCTTGGCAGACTGTTCGCTGTCCCATAATCCTCTTTGATGCAAGAAGTGGAGGTCAGGGCAGGGTCGTGGTTGCTGCGAGAGCGAGCACATGCACGCAAACACATGCACCAGGAATTTTATTCTAGGCTGACTTCCTCAGATCGCTGCAGATTTTCCCAACAGCGCAGTCTTTCGCTCTCTCTCTCTCTCTGAACATCTGTGTGTGATCGGAGTCGTGCATAAATTATTCCCCGGCAGCAGCGCCATGTCTGCGTCTCCCTCCCCACGTGTTTTCTCTTGCGTCCTCTGACTCTTTCAGACCGCAAACTGTGCATGGTCTGTGTTAGAAAGTGATGCCTAAAGAGTGAAAGGCGCTGGTGTATGCTCGCTCATGTAAACACGTACGCACCTATGCAGAGGAGAGAGGCCTGTCGTAGAGTTTCACATCCTTTTAACACTGCAGCTCGCACAAACGGACATCCTGTTTCCTTGAGCGCACACACACACACACACACATACCCTTTTAGTCCATTGTGAGCTTTAAGCACTCTCACTCACACTTTTTTTGTGTTTGTCATGTCCTCTTTTTATTCGGTTCCTCTTTCTAATCCTGTTTGTTTTCCATGGTTAGTAAAATGATCTAGCAAAAAAAAAAAGATTTATACGAAGAGAGAAGTAATGTGTAAACAAAGAATGAGACTGCAACAAGATGAAAAAGAGCAGAAAGATGGACAGAAGGATAAATATATGCCAGAAAGGAGAAATGCATGAGACAGAAGACAAAAATAAAATGCGAAATGATGAGAAAAATGATATAAAGACCATTAACTGGCGTTTTAGTGACTAAAACATCTTGATTGCAGTGTTTTAAAATATTCCCCTTTGTAATTGTCTGTAAATATTGTGTTAAAATTATTAAAGTTAAAAGTTTTAGCAGAATTGATTTCTTTTGGTTTCCTTTAAGGCTGATTTATACTTCAGTGTCGAGTGATCGGCGTGACCCACGGCACCTGCCCTCCATGTAGCCTTGCATTTATAGTTCTGTGTGCTGTTTGTGTTGCTCTGCAAAAACACTTCTGAAATGCTAGCTGTTTCTTCTACATAGGCTCATTCTGAAAACGGAGCCCTATATACATTTCTGGAGATCGTGAATTATGTAGCCAGAAGTACGTATGGCTGCATTTCATTTTTTAAATGAACGATACGGGGTGGTATGACGCCGTTCCTTATCGCGCTTACCAGCTGACCGCTTACCTCCTTATGGATGGGTTTCTGGCTGTTACCAGTTTGTCCAGTTAGCTCGCCATGTACGTCGGTGGACTTGAGACGCAGAGAGGAGTTGACCACGACGACAGGGTTCGAGTCCGGTGAAGAACAGTTCCAGAAAGCGGGTAAGACAAAAATAGAAGCCAAAAAATCAGATAAACAAGTAAATAACAGGGCGAGAATGTGGTAAAACGTGGTAACAATCCAACGAGAGCTTTTCTTTTTCTGAATTGCTTTTTAAACTTGTCGGTTGGGTTTAGGGAAGTGGGTCGGTGGGTCAATCTGTGCTTTTTAAAATACTATTGGTTGGGTTTAGGGAAGAGGAGAGTGGGTCAGTCATTCAGTCAGTCAAACATTCAATCGACAGCGGCCTCTGGTGGATTTACGAGAAAACAGCAAGTGCGGATGGCACTTGCAAGAGAAATTTAAGATCTTAAAAATCGTACACATCAGCATCTCGTGGATTTGCGAAAACAAAAACTGCAAAAAAAACGTAGGTCCTGGGACATATTTGATGGTCTCCAAAAATGTATATAGAGGTACGTTTTCAGAATGAGCCTGGGTTGTTTCTTTGCAGGTATTTTGTTTTTACTGAACTAAAGAATAGCTAAAACTCACTTATTTAGAGGTGGGAACCAGCAGACGTGCAACAACTTTAATCATAAAGGTTAACACAAAACAAAATTTCCATCTGGAGCTCCTTCACAGGACTCTACACTCACTCATCGGGCTCGCAGTTCTCAGCCCACGCTTGTCACTGGTACCAAACCGACCAATCACAGAGCTTGCGTTTTATGTCGTTGCGACGTGTAGTTACATTTTTTTAGAGCTATCAGCCACGGCGAAGTCTGCGCCGGACCATACGCGTGCACTTGACGCAGAAGTATAAATCAGCCTTTAGGCATATTTTCAATTTGCGCAGGGTAATGGAAACGCTACTTTCAAGTTTCCAAACTTTTTGTTCAGACTGATCTCACGAAGAAATTTTATTATTTTACGTTTTGTCAGTTTAGTGGCCAATTCGTATGAAATCGTACTGAATTGTATAAATGAGATCATACAAATACATACAATTTAGCCACTAAATCAAAAAGTTACGAATTGCCGTAAGATTGTTTTGGTTTTGTTCCATCTGTACAATTTTGTGTTTAATAGACATCTGAACGTAGACAGCTTGGCTAAAACAAGGCTAAATTTGGGAGGTCAGTGAAAATCTAATAGACGTCTAAGAGTGGGCCAAAACTAGACTAATCATCAAATAGACAGATTAGACAGACTTTATATGTGTAGGTGTTCATTTCTGTTTATTTGATGACTAGTCTAGTTTTGGGCTATTCTTAGACGCCTATTAGATTTTCACTGACAGCCCAATTTTAGCCTTGTTTTAGCCAAGATAACTATGTTTAGACGTCTATTAGACATCTATTAGACATCTTTAAAAAACAAAAAATGCTTGCTGGGTATTGTCTTTTTGTTCCTCCTGTCCCTTGTTCATCTTTGTCCCAACTCTCATTTCTAATCTCTTTCAGTATGACATTTGTTTCATGTCTTTCCCCATCTGACTCTTTCTCATTCCTGCCTCATCTTTAAATTCTACCTCAACTCCTCACTTTATTTTTGCCATCGCTGTTTCACGCAAGTTCTATTTTCTGTCTCACCAGTATTGTTTTTTTATGTCTATCTCTCTCATCACCTCATTTCTTTCTCATTTTCTCAACTTTGTCTCACCACTTTATCCTTGTGCTTTATCGTCTGTTTTTAATCTCTTTCTTGACACATCTTGATTCATGGCCTTCCCATCTGCCTCTTTCTAATTTCTGTTTCATCTCTTTTTCTCATCTGTCTAAACTTTGTTTGCCTTAACTGCCTCTTTTTCCACCAGTTTCCACATCTTTCGTATGTTTGTCTCCTTTGAGTGTTTATTCCTCACACTCTTAGAAATAAAGACTTCTCTGATGCCGGATTAAAAAAACTATTTTAGGTTCCACAAAGAACCACTAAGTGAACAGCATACATCGAAGAACATTTTAAAAACCCAAGGAACTTCTCCAGTATGAAGAACCTTTTGTGCAATGAAAAGGTTCCATGTACACTACCTGACAAAAGTCTTGTCGTCGATCCCAGTTGTAAGACCAACAAATAATAACTTGACTTCTAGTTGATCATTTAGAAAAGTGGCAGAAGGTAGATTTCTGAACTGAACTGCATCCCAGTCATCACAAATACTGCAGAAGACCTATTGGAACCCGCATGCACCCAAGATTCTCACAGAAATCAGTCAAGTTTGGTAAAGAAAAAATCATGGTTTGGGGTTACATTTAGAATGGGGATGTGCGAGAGATCTGCAGAGTGGATGGCAACATCAACAGCCTGAGGTATCAAGACATTTGTGTTGTCCCATTACATTACAAACCACAGGAGAGGGCAAATTCTTCAGCAGGATAGCGCTCCTTCTCATACTTCAGTCATTACATCAAAGTTTCTGAACGCAAAGGTCAAGGTGCTCCAGGATTGGCCAGCCCAGTCACCAGATATGAACATTATTGTCATGTCTTTCTCCTCCTTGTTTCATTTTTTGTGTCTTTGTCCCCCATTAGGTTTCCCACTCTTTGTCCTCATTATCTTTTTTTTCTTCCACTCTCTCATGTCTTTAATTTCCTTTCTCAGTACTGTCTCACGTCTCTGCTCTTTGCCTCATATTTCATCTCATCTTTGCCTTAACCATCATATGACCTCATATTGATCAAGGTAGCTGTGTTTTTCTCATTTCAGTCTCATCTTTTAATTCATGCGGCTACTCTTTATTCTCAGTTCAAAGGCCTGTGCACACTAAACATGACTTAACAACTGGCAGTAATGTGATCGTGCACACCAATGTGCAAAATGACAGGCGTAAAACTGTCATTTAAAAAAATTAAAATGCCTCAGGCTTGTTTTTTGTTTTGTTTTGTCGAGCCGCATCAAAAACTGGTTCGCCAATGAGATCTGCACTTTTATTCACGTGCCTGGAGCTACAGTAAACATGACTTGGTGGCGCTCAAACACAAAGTAGTCTAGGTGAGAAGACTTTCACTTTTATTCCTAATTAAAGCTGCATATAAAAGGGACCTCGCACCCAGGCTCTGTGGACATTTTTTTGCTATTTCTGCGCAGAATTTTGTTAAAAATCTGCAGATTTATGCGAAATGATTTTGGGAGTATCAGAACTAAAACCTTAATATATTAACAATAAATTAATACCTTTTTAATTAGTATTTAATGTTTACAATGCAAATCCATTTAGATCCACTTTATTTGGTAAACAAAGAAAGTCTTCTATATAATATATCTACTAAAAGACAGAAAATATTATGTTACAAATTGTATTGTAAATAAATTATATGAACATTTTCATATTAGTCAATAATTATACTAAAATTAATTTAAAAACTGAATAAATATAAATTTACACACATTTTCACAAGTAAATAAACAGAATCAATGATGGGCTAAAAATCTGCGGAATTCAACGCACGCAAATTCTGTTTGGGCCTAGTTATAAGTACTTTCTCCTCCATGGCGAAGCACTGAACTTTGTCAGTCTGCCCCGAACACACCCTTTGGCAAAATCTCTAGATCTTCAGAATTTCACATCACAAAGGCCTTAGGATTATACTGATAAAATTTGTAGGAGGAGTTTGTTACAATGTAAAACATATCACTTCCTGTTGCCAGGAGGTGGCGCTATAGCTGTATCTGGATATTGGCTTGTAAATGTGTTCAGGTCAGGACTCTTATCAAACGTGTGGATTTTGAAGCAGATCGGACAATGTATGCCTGAGTTATAACAACTTCCGGTTTCGTGGCGAAACAAAGTTTGTGAAGCCGCCACGGACACGCTCTTCAAGGAAAACTCTAGATCTCTATGAATTTAACATTGCCAAGGCCTTTAGATAACAATTGACAATTTTGGTGTTGATCTGATAAAATCCCTAGGAGGAGTTTGTTAAAGTACAACGCCTGGAAATGCCAAAAACTGCACTTTTTCAGCACAGGAAGTTAAAAATATCCGACTTTGGGATTTGTTTGGGATTTTTTGTAGGTTTTGGCATGTTTGACGTGTGTGCCAATTTTCGTATGTGTGCCTGAATCGTAGCTCGGGGGCTAGTCGGTCAAAAGTGCATAAGTGGCGCTGTCGAGTCATTTCGCCACATCCACTTCTGAAACCTATAGCAAACGTTAATTTTTGCCACTTCTAGGGTGTGTGCAAAGTTTCGTGAGTTTTCAGGCATGTTTAGACTCTCAAAATCGCGATTCATTCTAGAGAAGAAGAATAATAAAATAAAAGAAATGGAGCAATTCCAATAGGGCCTACGCACCGTAGATGCTCAGTCCCTAATGAAGAAGATGAGGCAAGACGAACGTACAGCTGCTGTTTAATTGATGTCTAAACGCAAAAAGCTGTATGATAAATGCAACAGTGGCTACAAAACTGTCGGCAGGAGGGAGTTATCATAGAGAGTAATTGCAGATCAATAGATTCTATGATGTCTGCTCATCGCCAGTGAATATCATTCAGGTATGAATGCCAACATAATCGCAAGAAAAAAATCACCTTAAATTGGCTCTTGTCTACTTTTTCCCACTTCTGTATCTTTTTTTTTTTTTTTTTTTTTTACTTTTGTGATTAGTTTTATGTCTTTCCTCTCAGTCTCATCTGTATTGTCTCTTAACTTTTTCTCTTTTTTCCTTGGTAACACTAATTTAATGGTCCATTTGAGTATTAGTAGACTGTCTGCTGGACTATCTGTTGATACTGCTCCTTCAACAGACATTTGACTGGCTATACGAGACTTTGCAAGTACGTGTCAACTTACACTAACCCAAACCCCAACCTAACTGTCTACTTATAATCTATTGAGAATTAGTTGGCATGTAAATGCAATGTAACTTAAATTCAACAAACGGACCATCAAAATAAAGTGTGACCTTTCACATTGCTTTAGATTTCATTGTTTTTTCTTCCATTTAATTTTGTTCTTAGTTTTCTCTAATGCATCTCGTCCTTGCCTTAACTTCACCTCATGACGTTCTCCATCTTTACAGTATATCAGTGATTTCTCATTATAATTATTATCTTATTAATTGTCTTTCTCATCTGTATCTTAATTACATGCCTTAATGGAAACAATAGTTTGCAGTAGTTTTAATCAACCTCTAGAAAAACCACCAAAGCAATTTCCCAAACCTGTAATGGAAACAAAGGTAGTTCTGGAATAAGGGGAGAAGAGCAAATGAGAAGGTATAGACCGACGGGAGTTGAGATGAGAAATGAATGAGCGAGAGACAGATGGGAAGACATGAAACAGATCACAATATGACTGAAATCATGACACAAAGAAACCATGAGACAGATAAAGCTGTAGGAATCTGATAACATTACAGTAAAACAGATGAGATCGAGACGTTATTTAAAGAGAAACCGATGAAAAACAGAAATAAGACTGAAATATGAGTTCCAAGCAAGTGATGGAAAGACAGCAGCCATCAGGTGTCGAAGAAGCGACGGGACGAGTAGACACCTCTGCAGTATTTAGCAGAGTGTGTGTGTGTGTGTGTGTGTGTGTGTGTGTGTGTGTGTGTGTGTGTGTGTGTGTGTGTGTGTGTGTGCGTCTGTGACAGCTTTTTGCATGACTAATGTGCCAGCGAGAGCCTGAGTCTGCGTTTACTGCCGCCCAGAGCTGCCCAAGACCAACAGCGCCGCCCGGCCAATGAATATTTAAAGCCTGTGTGTGTGTGGGGCTAGGATCATTTATTAATGCCGGCGGAGGGAGAGAGATGAATAGATTGGCTGTGTACACAGAGCCAGGGCCAGGACGAGGTGAATGGCAGAGCAGTCTATGTGTGTGTGTGTCACCCAGCGCTGTCTTCTGTTTGGTCTGAGGGACTGAAGCCCTGCGTCTATTTATAGATCCATTATACATCCATTATTAATCTCTCCATCCAGCCCTGATGAAAAGAGAACCATCACCCGAGCAACCGGACCACAAATGCATACGCAACACACACACAAGCACAGGCTAATCGCAGAGTGTGTGGGTCACAATGTGTGCAGATGTTACTTTTCTATGTATTTTATCATCAGAAACTTTAATGATTTGTACGGACTGCTTAAATTATGCAGATAAAACGCCCTTAACAGTTACCGTTTGTTGCAAATTATGCAGATTTTTAGATTTAACGACACTTAAAATTTGTTGTGAAAACTGTTTTTACTCCGAAAATGTTTGTAAAATGTCACATTTTACAAAAAAAAAAAAAAATTGTAATGAACTCTTAATTACACATGAAGTTAGAAAAACACGACGGCGGCCCCTAATGCCGAGTTCAGACTGCACGATTTTTAAAGTAGTCGCGTCACAGATGTTTTCACACTGCATTACTATCTGGGGTAGCGTTCCGTTGCTGCTGTGTTTACATTGTAGGATGGATCGGCGACAGGGGGCTTCACACTGCATGACTTTACAATAAGAGAATCGCAGTCAACTTTGTTTTGGTCCACAAACTACGTCTCACAACCAAACACACGCAAGAAGTGACATGGAAACAATGCAAGGTCATGTAGTATATATTTTGTTATTAACTACATAATGAGAAAGAAACCTTTAGTGGGGTAGAAAATGTATTTATTTTGCTCACCTGCCAAACTTCCAATAGGTTTTCCTCCATTTCTTGGGTCCAAATAGACCAAAAAGAAGCCCTTTTAACTTCTCCCCCAACCTCCCGCTGGCCTGCAGATACCCATACTAGTGGATGCTGCTCTCTCATTGGCTGTAGGTAATCGCCAATGTTATTTTCAATCTGAAGACATATCACAAGGCATTATTTTGAATCGCTGACAGAAGGGTTGGGCGATGTTGACCAATTTAGCATCGTACGATCTCTAATGTGAAACATCGCGATGGACGATGGCATCGTCTTCATAGGCGGAGCGGAGGTGAATTAATTATTTATGAATAATTAATTAATGAATAACTAATTAATTATTTGTAGCCTACTGTTTCATCCACCACTGCGGTGGATGGCGGAGGGGTGTCGTGGACGAAAGTGAAGAGGGTTGGGGAGTCGCGGAAGAAAGTGAAAATGAACAGCGGACAGGGGAGGAGGGCGGTTGAGGGAGATCTGTAAAATGAGGTGCCGGATCCGGATCTGGAATGTTCCGGCACAAATTAAGCCCTGGATAGAGACAAGATTACTTAAATATCACGTTTAACAACTATAGTGAGACATGATCCAGCGATACATCCTTGATAAACTGTCTGACGTACACTGTTCTCTGGAGCTCAGACGAGCGCATGACAGTGTCTGTGTCTGTGTGTATGTGTGTGTGGTCACGTGATGTGCGTTTTCAGTGGACGAAGGGCTGTTCAGAAATGCTAGATGAAACACCAGTGTGGACGTGGATCATTTTTGTTCTAAAATACCATTTTAAAACTAAGCTGTATTAGTGTAAACGAGACCTGAGTGTGTATTTTTCACGAGCGGGTTTGCGACGGGGGCGGGGTGGAGGATCGGCGATGCCGGCTCAGCATCGTGATGTCTATCGGCGATGGACGATGGCATCGTCTATCGCCCCAACCCTAGCTGACAGCTCCAGATATTTAGCATGCCACATATCTCACGAGTGTCGGCAGCTCATCGGCGATTCAAACTCTTTGATAGTTGTGTGATTTAGGGCTAGGTGATTTGGCCTAAAATCAAAATCTTGATTGAGCATTTTAACTCGATTACAATTATTGAACGATTATTTTATTTAATGTTTTTGCCCTCATAGTTCACTGACAGGTTTTGTACAGTAAATGTGCTCACACATTACAAGAGATTTTTTTGAATGAAGGAACAATTACTTGATTTTCAAATAATTGAAGGAAACTAGAAACACACCCTATTATCTAAGATTTTTCATTGAACATCATTGCTGAACAACTGAAATGAAAACATTGTCTAAAACACGGCTATCCCCGCCACGCACCCTCGTCACCGCTACCTAACCGACCAGTCACAAAGTTTGCGCTACATGTCATTGTGACGTGTAGTTAAATTTTTTTGTGGTTATGCGAAGGCTGCGTCGGACCGTGCGCGTGCACTTGGCAGAAGTATAATATCAGAATAATATAATAAATATAAATCGTAATATAATAAGTATAAATTAGCCTTAACAAAATGGGGTCACGTGACTCCACACATGGTGGGGAAAGTAATTGAAAAAATAGACCTGGAAAAATTTATATCGCTTTTTTTTTTCCGGTTCTCTCTTTAGGTTCAATTTCAATTACTTTTATGTAAGGGCCCAGCCTTAGTGTGATTGTTACTCACGTGAACGAGCACAGATCTGTGATTTCAGGCATTTGTCAGCGATTTCTCAAAACCTGTTGGCGAGTCAAAATCGGGGCTAAAATCATGCAGTCTGAACTCTGCATTAATTGTTAGCATTAAAATTGTCATATTAATTTAGTTAAAATGTATCATTTACAAAAAAAATTAAAATAAATGTTTTCAGAATTTAATGTGATGTGTTTTGGAGTAGAATTAAACATTTAAAATAAATACAGTGACTGTTAATGAGGAAATGTATTTTGTAAAATTAGTAAGCGATTACAGAATCAGAATCGTTGTCACTGTTCAAAATACAACAAAATGTATGTGTGCCCTGCCCTTCAGTGCAGTCCTAATAGTCTAAAACAACAATAACAAGAAGAGATAAAGTGAAAAGTCAATAATAATAATAATAAGACAATGTTAGAAGTTTGTAGAAAGTGGCAAGTGCATTTTTTTAGCAGCTTTCAAGTTAAAAAGTGAGTAATATGTTGGCCAGAGAGGCATACAATTTAAAGGGCACCTATGATGAAAATCATCTTTTGGGGGCTGTTTGTGGACACACTATACTTGCATACAGTTATGTCCAGTTATATTGGGATGATACACACAATAAGTCTTTTTTTTATTTCCTGATGTTAAAACAGGTCCCAAATCCCTCCCATTTTGAGGCCCACTGCAACGAGACATAGGAGTGCAGTTTCCCCGCCCACCAAATTGATTGACAGCCGCGTATTAACATGTCTCCATAGTAACGCGTATAATCATATCAACATGACAGGACATGCACAAAGCAACCGGGATTAAAAGATCTGTTCTGCTGTCTGTGATCATCAATCATTATCAAATGTGATCAAGAATGAGTTTTACAAGTTTAAAACGTATTTAAAAGTCCATGTTTGTTATGAATTACAGCGTATTTTTTATTTTTTTTTACCGTCTTTATCACCACACTCGCATGTCAGTACAATTATAAAAGGAGACGCTTCAATCAATGCGCTTCAATTGAATGATTGTGGACATTAAATCAGGTTTATTTAGTACATTAACATAACGGATATCCATACAGTGGTGTATATTAACATGTATCCTGTCACAATTGTACAATTGCACTCCACAACACATACATTAAATAATCATTGGGAAAATTTTTACTGTAATATTTCTCACAATTGTTACGTGAGATCTACTTCCTTCATGTCTGTCACTGTGCTATTTATCTGACGCAGCCGAGGCAGAGATTGAGGCACACTCTGACAGACACATGGGAACGGTGGGTGGGGAGAACTAGCATTAAAGGCACAGGCACATAGTGTTCAGAGCAGAAAATTCCAATATTCTGAAAGGTATAACAAATAATCTGATGGGTGTTTTGAGCTGAAACTTTACAGACACATTTTGGAGGCACAAAAGACATCTCTTAAATCTTGAAAAAGTGGTAAAATAGCTGCCCTTTTAATGTCCGTGTGTAGAAAGTGACATTTCTAGCAGCTACAATGATTTTGGTGAAGGTTTTTTTTTCAGTGACAGTGATTAGTTTGATTGATTTCTGCCTGCACCTTAATCAACCATCTTTAAATTCTGAAACAGTCTTGTGTAAATGATTCCAGAAGTTTTTATATCAGCACTTTCATTTTTGAACACTTGGAAAACTGTTTGTATCTTGGGTGGGATCACTTGGATAAATAAATCACATTTAAAAGCCAAAGACTTTACTCCCTCTGTGACTATAAGCTCTCCACATTTTGCATTAGAGACCATTTTACAAACAAATTTCAGTTTGTTTTTTGACCTAAGAGTGAAGGAGTATATCCTGTAAACGAGTTAGAGCCTCAGTGAGTAAAAAACACTTATCAGCCACTTTATTAGGTACCCCTGTCTAAGGCCCCGTTTACGCTAGTATGTTTTAGTTTTAAAACGGCATTCTAGAATGAAAACGATCCGCGTCCACACTAGCGTTTCACCCAGCATTTCTGAACAACTCTCCGTCTGCATCACACCACTGAAAACGCACATCACGTGACCACACACACACACACTCTGGCATGCGCTGCAGCATATCTACCCAGATGAGAGCTGTGCTCGTTGGACTGTTCATCAAGGATCTACCACTGGATCCAATCTCACTACATTTGTTAAACGTGATATTTAATTCATCTTGTTGTCTATATCTAATGACATATTTCCCCAACTTTGGTCTCTTGAATCTATTACTTGTTCTCAGGTATCTTGTTTTAGCTGAGCGCAAAGATAAGGTAATAAATAATATAACCCCGTACATTCTGTATATTGACTGATTGCTCGCCTTTATTTCTTATAATATATAAACTTATTGTATGTTATACTTTTATAAGGGCCATTATTGATTATTAAAACTGATATTCAGCAAAAGAGAGGGTATGTTTCGTATTTTTCACTGAAAATGAAAGGAGGCAGTAATGTTATAGGCTCCGTTTTGTTATAAATATGCATACAGTGAAGATGACGCTTATAAATATGCAGCTACACGACGCCTCGACAGTTTTGCTGTCTGTTAAGTTGCTAATATCAAAATGAAAATAGGCAGTTCCTTAAATCATGTTTTCATTTTATTGCTAAGAAAGTGAAACGACGTAGCCAGGATGATGTGAATGAGGTTATAAAGTACTGTTACCTTTGAAGATTTACCCGACGTGTCCTTTCAATTTCCATTACCTTGTTGAATCTACGCCACGAAGGATTAAGGCAGTTCTGAAAGCAAAACGGGGTTCAACCATAGACTAAAAGATATGGACATAGTATCCGTGACGTCACCCATAGGTTTATGAAGAACCCAAAAGAAGCTACCAGAAGGCGTGGCCGACCGTCGCCATTTTGTTCGTGCGTCATCGCACCAACCCCGGGCATACCATACAAGGGCAAAGAGGCGGAGCATGAGCGGAGCTACAGACGCATGCTGGCATTCTGCTTAGACGGGCTTTCCTATGGGAGAAACGCTTAATACTTCATCACCTGCGACTCGTTTGTGTTTTGACCACATGTGGTTGGTTGTACACTTTATCAATAAAGTGTTTAGACTTTTAAAAACACTGTTTCATAAGCAACGTCATAAGCGCAATGCTTAGTGGCTCAATGCATTACACATTGAGCCACTAAGCATTGCGCTTATGACGTTTTTCAACAGGAGGAAAGTGCGATTACTTCCAAAAACTTCAGATATAGTCTGTGTTAGTAAATGCAAGGCTAACTATGAAGTCCAGGCATAACACTGTAAGACAACGCTTCAGATGACTGTTCTAGAGCCTACAGCTAATAATCTGTCAGATTCTGGAGTGCGTTACAGCTCTAAAGAACATTATAAATGATAAATGATCTTAAATAAAACAAATACATTCATAGAGATGGTATATAATTTCACTCACCTGGCAAATTGAGGCCACGTGAATGGCTTGTGAGCACAATTAAGTGCACACAGCATGCCATATCATCTGATAATTGTAGGAAATAATTCCAAAAGGCAGCAGACTGTGTATAGTCACAAAAAACAACACAAAAATACAATGAATATGCCGAGATCAGCGGCTAATCAGCCGTAATCAGCTGAGGTGAAGTGACGGCGACCAAAGACCTAGCTGTCACTCAAGTGGCCACGCCCTTAATTATGCAGACTTAATATAACCTAATATAAAGGAAACGGATGAGTTGTAAAAAAATTCACCCCCCTCACAGTTGTCACGAAGGGTAATATTAGCTATATAAACCAAAATCGTTCTTTGTACCAGACTGTAAACACCTTTTTTTCTGCTGTAAAGTTGGCAATTCTAGCAGTGGTCTCAATAGAAATTTGCTCTATTATGGAGCCAGGACTAGCGGAATTTCGATGAATTGCAGTTTCAGTTACTTCCGTATTGGCTTCCCGAGGGAGAGCGGGAGGTTGCCGCTTGGGTTCAACCCAGTACTAGTAAAGTGTACCTAATAAAGTGTATTTTCCACAAAAACCTAGATATTAAAGGGCTTCTATTTTACCCCTTGTACAAGATGTACGATAAGTTTTTGATGTCTCCAGAATGTGTCTGTAAAATGTCAGCTCAAAATACCCAACAGATCATTTATTACACCCAGCTGAAAATGTCAATTTTGGGGTCAGAGGAAATTGTAGCTGTTTCTGTAGCCTGTGCCTTTAAATGCAAATGAGCTGGTTCTCCCAGTAAACACAGTTGTGCTGACACTATCCCCCGGTTTCACAAACAAGGTTTAAGGCTAGTCTTGGATTAAATTGCATTTTGCGCTGCCTCAACTGAAAATAACTTGCAGTGAGATGTCTTAAAATATGGCAGTGTCATTTTTTGTTTACAGGTGCACACCAGTAATGTATTTTTCTAAGGCCGTTTTTATAAATGTGGCTTAAATAGCCTAATTTAACTAAGGTCTAGTCCTGGCTTAAGCTAAGCCCTGTTTGTGAAACTGGGCCTATGTATCTGTGATGATTCCAGCAGTTATGAATTAAAATTTGGGGGATTTGGATCCTATTTTAACGGCAGGACATTTTTAAAGGGTCACGAAACACCAAAACACATTTTTTGACCTGTTGACAGTCATATCTGTGTCCCACGCTGCTATAAACACTATTAGGACACATATTTTGCACTAAAAAGTGAAAATTGGTTGTTTTTGCGTTATTTTGAGCAAATTCGTTCTTCCGGTTTGAAACGAATTTTTGAAGCTGCGTCACGACCATGAGATACTTAGGTGTAAATCCAGCTGGAGAGTGGCTGTCTGTCTTTTCTAGGACGTTCTTACGTATCTGAGTGTGTAGTATTAATTCATGAGAAAGACGTGCTTCAAACCAATTAGCGCGCTCTATTGTGTATGACGGGAAACTTCATTAATATGCATGATAGCTCCGGAGACTGTTTACCTGCTACAGTGTTCAGACGGCAGAGAGACGCCACGTTGTGTTGCCAAAACAAGTGAAAGTACAACAATTTCAAGACAAGAGTCGTAGGTGTTATTAGTGTGTTGCAACGAAGGTTTTGTTTTCATTTTCCCTTTGTGAGAGAGCAGCTGGAATCATGTGTGGATTACAGTGCACGCGACAGAAACGCGTTTGTAAGGAACATTTTTACCCGAGAGCTTTTTCTCATCTGGAAATGGTGAAATCCGGATTTGCCGCCTCGTCTACTTTTAATAAAAAGACACAGCTCCAGTTTGATTGTCTGTCTACAGATTTGGTAAGTGTTTGCAGTGGACTGCCCTTTGTTTAAATGCTGCTCTCCGAGTGTAAACATGTAAACATAAACTATTCCCGTCGTGCAGGATTTTCGCTGCAATTTGTGACAGGATAGTCTATATATTACACACACGGCTTTCTGACGCTACCTACCGAGTACATAAGTTACAGAGAAATGCGGAGGATTTTTTTCTCTTATTCGCCGTATCAAATCCGCCTCTGTGTGTTTGTTTTTCCTGTCAAACTTAGCGCGTGCCCAAATGTTAACTCCCTTCTATGCAAAATCTTACCCTCTTTCCCTCCCCCGACACTCCCACACTCCCAGAGCTGGACACGCCCAACTTTCCTGACTTTTTTCAAAACAGAGGTGTGAAAACACCCTGCTGAGACAGGGGGTTTCGTGGCCCTTTAAATAGACTTGTTGCGTTTATATCACTCCAATACGACTGTGGACATATTATAGGCCTAGCTACACAGTTCTTTCCAAACAACTTCCAAAAGTTAGAAAAATAGCTTAACGCTAGAAGAGAAAATGCCACACAAAACGCCTTACTTTCTGCTATTTTATCTAGTGCGTGATATCTGCACATTTTTAACTGCTGCTTGTCAGTGGAGTTTCTCTGAGGTTAAAAGAGCCGTATTTATGAAAATGATGTGTTAAACGGTTAGCTTTTCGACCGCACGCCTGTAGAAGGGTTTTCCCCTCAGTACAGGTGTGGGTTTGCTGGTACACAGAGACGAGCTGACTCATATCTTGACTGCAAGGAGCTGGCTATGAGCAAGACCGAGAAAACGTGAGTGAGAGTGAAAACACACATACACGCACGCAAAGAAAACAAGGAGACAGATTTCGCTCTAATGTGTGTGCGAAGAAGAGGAGAGATGCGTGTCGTTTACTTTGCCTAATGAATAATCACCATCACTTCGAGCCCTCTCTCGTTTTTCAAAACCGTGAGCTTTTTGAGAGCAGCACGGCGAGTCTGTGTATGTCTGTGTGTGCGCGCACATATGTATGTGTGTGTACTTCCTGAGAGCCGAGCAGCATTAACTCTGCCTCCGGTTTCCAGAGGCGAAAGGAAGAGAAAATTAATTCTGCGCCCGAAAGAGAGACAGGACGCTAAAACATGACGTCCGGCTCCGACAGAAGGGGTCCGAGGCGGGTCAAGAGTGTACAGTGGCTCTCGTAAAACGCACACACTCACACGCGGCATATTGGATTAGGACGGTGAGAGACGGAGCCGAGGATTTCTCATTTTGAACCCCTGACGTCCCTGTAATACATTTCTGATAAATGATTGTGTTTCAAAGTAATGAATTAGCCTCATTAAGCGGATGACTGGATCTCAAGAAAGGCGAGGGAAAAACTCCGAAGGGGGAGGTGCGGGGGGAGAGATTTCATCAGCGAGCGCGCGGAGATAAGAAAGCGCGTGTGTGCGTTTGAGCGCGGGAGCGAGAGGGCGGGAGAGCGCGAGAACGGGCGTGTGTCCGCGCAGTAGGAGAACAGAGGAGTGACAAGCTTTGTGCGGAGAGATGGAGAGAGCGAACGAGCGCAGGAGGGAAGCCGTGGAGGAGGGAGGGAGTGAGAGAGGGAGGAGGAGGGAACCAGCCTGGTGGGAGATTAAGAAGGGCTGTTTTAGCACAGCGCAGGGCGCAGCGATCCCGCTGGCTTCTTATCTGGATCGTTGATGCCGCTTTGAGATTGTGCCGCACAGAGATTCGCCAGACGTTTTTCTCTGTGCTTAACTTTTCCCCCCTCTACTTCTGACTCTTCTTTTCTGATCTGGCGGAATCTGTGTTGATGTATTGAGTCCACTAGTTTCTCCCCGTGCTTCAATAAAATAAGCTGTTTCTTATAAGATGCATAGTTGCGGTTACTGTAGGTAACAATTGTAGCTTTCATTTCTGCATGATAATTTGCATGCATAATTATTTTTTATTATTATTTAGAGTCCGTTTTAGTGTATTTTGTCATTAATGTATGGTTGTGTTTTTCTGTAGTATCTGTGTTTTTCCAGCCTGTTCTCATGAAAAAGTTTACATATTGGTGGAAAAGTTGCTAATTCTAACAAACCTATACAATTTCATTTACATGATTAAAAAAATATTCATGCCCCCTAACCCTACCCCAGTGTGGGATATGCAAACCCTACTAAAATGTACAAACGTAATGGTACAAATTCATACAAATTAGCCACTAAATCAAAGTTACGTTTTCTTGCCTGTTCTCTTTTTCTTATCTGTTCCTGTTCTCCGTAAGTCTGTTATGTCTGTAATTTACTTCCCTTTGTCGCATCTGCGTTTCAGTTCTGTTTTCTAATTATTCTTTTCATTATATTTTATGTGATTTTGTTCTATTTGTATTGTAGTTTATGGGTCAGGTCTGTCTTGTTTTCAATTTTCGTGTGTTTACACTGAGCAAAATTCTAAAGCGACGCTTGTTCTTTAATGACGCTTGTCTTGTCTGGACCAAAAAAAAGCAGTGCTAAATGGCCTGTTTCCACTGAGTGGTATGGCATGGTACGGGTCACCTTTATCAGGCTTGCATTTCCACTGCCAAAAGGGTACCAATGGTGGTTGTTTTGTGCCTTTGTGGCTGTTCATCAAGACGACGACAAGGTTTGTTTGAGCTTGGGTGAACCATGGTTTGTTATTATATGTATATATTATTATGGTGTAATGTCTCGGCTGTGTATTTAAAAATGGTGCTTCCATTGTTTTCATTCTCCTAGCTAATGCACAGTGATGTATCTCTGTAAACCAATAGCATTCAGCTGTGCCTCTGGCTCCACCTTTTGGTACCCTTTTGTTGTGCTAGGTACCCTTCCGAAAGGGTACCCAAAAAGTGGTATGGTACGATTCGCTTTTTGGTACCTTTTAACAGTGCAAACGGTCATAAAAGCGTACGGAATTGAACTGTACCGTACCACTCAGTGGAAGCGGGCCATAAATGTACCAAATGGACAACAGCCAATAGAGGATGTATCTTTCCATACCTGCAGGTGGCAGTATATCTGTTGTCATTCCACAAAGGGAAACTGGAACTAGTGCTGCACACATACAAACCATAAACAAATATGTCTGATAATTCATATTTTTTGTAAATGTTTAAGAAATACGACAAAATGACAGACTTCTTTGTGTGCCCTCTTGACTTTACTTTAGCTCTCAGATTTGTAGCTGAACAGCCAATCAGATCACTTTCTTTCACCGTCAGCAAATGCCAATTCTACATCCTAAATCAGGCAAACTCTCCAACATGAGGCTGACGCAAGGCAACATGTGGAACTCAATTTACAAACTAGCTGGTCCGCCAGCTTGATGTGTCCTGGCCTTAATGTGGTAGGAACCAAAGGTTATCTGGAAGCCTCTCAAGGACTTTTGCGTTCACATTGTTTGTACCGAATTGCGTCACTGATCATGACTATAAATTTGACCTGATTTCAACTCTTCTCGACACCCACATTGTCCAAGATGCAATGTGCCACCTTTGCCAGAGCTCTGCTGGCACACACTGAATATGATTTACGCTTTCACTGCAGTCTCTTTTGACGATTTAGTCAATGATGGTGGTCATTCATTCGTTCATTTTCCTTTGGCTTAGTCCCTTTATTCATCAGGGGTCACCACAGCGGAATGAACCGCCAACTTATCCAGCATGTTTTACATAGCGGATGCCCTTCCAGCCACAACCCAGCACTGGAAAACACCCATACACTCCTATTCACACACATACACTACGGACAACTTAGTTTATTCAATACACCTATAGTGCATGTCGTTCGACTGTGAGGGGAACCGGAGCACCCGGAGGAAACCCACGCCAACATGGGGAGAACATGCAAACTCCACACGGAAATGCCTACTGACCCAGCCAGAGCTCGAACCAGCGACCTTCTTGCTGTGAGGCGACAGTGCTAACCACTGAACCTCAGCGATGGTGTAGTGTTACATCTCAGTGTAGTGTTTGTTTTAATTCTCTGACAGGTCTCTATTTAACTTCTCTCTGCTGTGTCTGTATTGTATTGTACTGCCTGTATTCTTGTCGCTGGTCATGTTCTCTCTTTCTGTTGTCATGTAGGTATATGTATTTCACATTCTCTTTCACAGTTCCCTGCATTGTCTTTTGCATGTGGCTGCAAAAGCTGTTAGCGTTCACCTCCGTGCTGCACATATGGAAACAATGGAACCAACAGCTGTCACAGGGTGTGTTTGAACGGTCTCTGAGATGGAGGAGCTTTGGGGATGGGTGTGTGTGTTTGCCGTGTGCACAAACAAGTGGCCAAAATCAAACCCCATGATCTGTTGAGCATTCACATTGTGAGAGTGCAAGTGGGTCTTTGAGGAAAGAGCCCCCTGTTTAGCGAGAACAATGAATTGAATCGGAGGATAAGACAAAGCGGGGCAGGAGGCAAAATGTAGGCAATAAATTTCAATTGCGTGCTTTTCTTCTGCTCCGGGCCGTGGCAGAGAGAGAGAGGTAAGGAGACAGATGAGAGAATAGGGAAAGCAATCTCTGCCCATCAACCATAAATCACCAAGTAAAAAAAAGAATATAACAACATTTTTCAACAAGCACAAAAGCAGAGATTAGGAACGCTAAGTCGCGGAAAGCATTACTTCTTTAAACCTTTTTCTCCCTAAAACACAACCACACACCCTGTCAATTACAACACAGATGCTGCTTTAATAAATGTAACTTATTTTAGGCATAATTCACCCCAAAATACAACTTCTATCAGCATTTATTTGCCCTCACGTCATTCCAAACCAATACAACATTTGTTCATCTTTGAAACACAAATAAGGATATATTTAATCAAATCTGAAATATTTTTATCCCCCCACTGGAAGTCCTCAAATACTTCAAAATGTTTAAATGAGAACAAAAAAAATAAGTGGAGTTTATTTATAAACTAATTTCGAGAGGATCACGTGCTTATGATGGAACAAAGCTGGTCATGCATTACTGTACGTTCACACCGAAAGCGGCGAGAGCGTCAAAGTAGCCGGAAGTCATTCATTTTCAATGGGAGCCGGCGGCGAGGAGCAGTGCGGCGCATCTTCGCCGGTGTGAACGTCGAGGAGAGTTGAAATCAAGTCAACTTTATGGTAATGAGTAGGCCCACACGGAATCTGCGCGCGCAGAATTCCGCAGATTTTTAGCCCATCATTAATTCTGTTTATTTACTTAAAGTTAACTATTTACAGTTAATCTAATTGTATTTGCATTTTAAACATTAAAATACAAGTTAAAAAGATATTATTTTTTATTTAACATATTAAGGTTTTAGTTATGATACTCCCAAAATAAATAATTCCGCAGAAATCCGCAGATTTTTACCAAAATTCTCAGCAGAAATAGCAAAAAACGTCCGCAGATTCCGTCTGGCCCTAGTAATGAGCTTTGATGCAGTTCGGCGGCAAGCAATCAGAATGTAGAAGTCCACCGCTTGAGAGGAGTCAGAGAACACAGTCACTGTAAACTTTGGTTCCGACCACAGTTGTTCCCAAGGGTTTAATTATTACGGTCGCTGGATTTCCAATTATTTACAATGTTTTCTTACTGCAACGTAGATTAAAAACGTTACTGGCGAGTTTAAAAAAAAGCGGGAATTTCATGCGCCAATACAAAACAGTATTGCTGCTTCAGAATATTTCAGGCATATGGACACATAGTGGAGCAAACCCACACCACATGCAACTAGATCTTCCGTAGTTAAGTGAATTTGCTAATAAGTGTGCAACACCTTCACGCTAGAAAGCATGTTTTATGCGGGAGTGTAACTGATATGATATGCAGCAACGGCTCCTTTAAATACGAGATCAATGTGTAGCGAATTTTGACGCTCTCGCTGCCGAAGCTCAAGGCAGACAGCGTTGTCGCCAGGGCGGCCAGAGCGACCTTTGTCGCTCTCGTTGCTTTCAGTGTGAACGTATAGTTAGCCAATTCATTAATCACCAATCAGACGATTCCTAAGTCACTATAAATACCCTAAGTTCCATATCACAGCCATCTTCGTTTTGAAGAATCCCCCCTTCCACCCCTACTCCTCCTCCTTTCCTAGATGGGTGGAACGGTGGCCAAGTGGTTAGCACTGTTGCCTCACAGCAAGAACGTCACTGGTTCTAGTCCTTACCAAGCCAGGGGACATTTCTTTGCGGAGTTTACACGTTCTCCCCATGCTTATATGGGTTTCCCCCAGGTTCCCAGGTTTCGTCCCACCATCCAAAAACATAGTACGTAGTTATCTCTTAAGAGCAATAACCATCTGTTCATAAGCTACTACAGCAGGGGAGTTATCAAGATCTACCTGAGCTCAAACTCCCCTCTCGCCCTGCAACGGGAGGGAGCCCTGAGCTCGAGGATCTTATGAGCTCAGGGCTCTCTCTCCGGACAGCATGCCAAACAAGCTTTATTATCAATCATCAGCTAAGTGTGAACTCTTGAAATCCATATTAATCTAGTGGTTAAATACAGGTCTATGGAAGAGAAGAGAAACAACTGTTATATATTATCAGTAGAGTTAATATAGGCTTTTTTTCAATGTATGAAACATTCATTAATAAACATCTAGAAATCTCATCCAAAATTTGACACAAAGTGTTAAAATAGTAGTTCAGTTTTAAATTGCAACAAAAGATAAAAAATACTTTTTTATTATTGTGTGTGTGTGCGTGTGTTTTAGGGGTTGAACGGCAATTTTTGGAAGTCGACTTTTATGTTATTAAAGTCGACTTCGACTAGTCGCTGGTGATGTCATCAATAAAACACAAGATGCAAATGTTTTGCGCACGCCACAATTTGCGATTTGCAGGAAAAATATATTCACATGCTGTTTGACAGCTCATAACAAGTTGCAAAAAACAATGCAACATTACCAATGACTGATGTACTGCAAAACAAATGCACGGTGAACACTTTCATTTAGATTTTACTGCTAAATAAATGCAGTCAACACATTGATCACTGCAGGTTCTAGTAAGAATGTAACAGTAACAGATATTTTAGTGTAGAATTAATGCATACGTCATCAGCACACAGATTCATGTGAAGTTATTCATAACAACATAATGCACAAAAGACAACGGCTATAACATTAAGCCTTATTACACTGTCAGAGACTCGCTCAGACGCGCATTTTACCGCTATGATTGTGTGCACTAGAAAGCTGCTCAAAAACCTGCTCAGGTTACTGCTCATCATGGTTATCAGACGTCTCCTCGCTGCACATCTTCACCACGTTCACCATGTATGATGTTTACACACGCTGTGAAGTTTGTCACACCTCCGTGGCTGCGCACTTCACGGTTCATTCACAAATTATGTCCACATCTACGCTTTGCAGAGGACAACAGCCAATTACATTACTGTTCCAGGGTTGAGTAAATGTGATTGGCTAGCATATGCTCTAGGGCAGGGGTCATCAACTATATTTGTCAGAGGGCCAGAGTTTTACTAGACAGTTTCTTTGGGGGCCGGACCCCCAAGAAGAAAATCAAATAAAAATCTGATTTTGGCTTAACATTATGTTTAATGTTATACTTTTTCAATTTCATCACAAAACTGAAGGCATTTGATTCAGGCTCCCATCACCTATACCACAGTCAACCACTAGGAGTGATAGATATTTTGCCTCAACTCAATTAGGCTAAATCAACAAGGGGAAATGTACTGTAACTTTAGCCCTTGATTAAGCACTGTGAGCAGCCCGTTTCAGCATTGAGATTTGAATTCAAGTCCACTTAACGTTTCATTTGATGTGCGAACATTATTTGTGACCTGTTTTGTTCTGGTACCAGGTTATTTATTTACCATGCTATTTTAAGTTGTGCCAGATTGTTTTTCCTCATTTGTTTAGTCCTGAGGCAGACATCCCAAGTCTCCCGGAAGTTCTGCGATTCTCCCGCAAATGCATAGAGACTCCCGGATGCCCGCAAACGAATGATAATCTCCCGGAAATTGCGCGTCTTCCTCCCGCTCCTCAAATACATCGCGCACCTCTCTCCACTGCATCCCTCCTTGCTCTTCATCACACAAATGTCGCGCGCACTCCACCTACACCCCACCCGGTCTTCACTTACGCTAAAACCTGTTTGAAACAATAAATGCTTAACGCCTCAGTCTGTCCTCATTTCTAGTGTAGCCTAAATATAGTCATAAATGGTGGTTATTCTGACAAGAGACTCAGTTGTTGTTTCTTTTAAGTTGCTTTAATAGTGTGGACCACTATTTTCTTTTTGATCCTCACAATTTTGGAATCCAGTTACAGGCTCTAGGGTATTTGTATGGAGCGATCTAACTGGCATCTGTTTGACGATTTAAAGTTCACTCAAACTTCATGTGAATCTTTGACGCTGACATAGGAAATATAACATTTTAAAAATGACCGTTTCATTCAGTGAACCACCTTAGTGTGTAAAACTGTCATGTAGTTCAGGTCAAAAAACATGGGATCTGTGCTAGGGGTGTCAAATTAATCGTTTCTTCGGTGCACCGCGATGCAGATGGGGAGAATTCGATATCGGTTTAGTAATAGATCATAACCGGTTATTATGCAATGACGTCATTTATCCCCTATGCGCGATGTCGCGGTAGAATACTATGGCGAAGGAGGTGAGGGTGAGTAAATAAAACACTCCAACTACTTAAAAAGCGGATCTTTCACTCACACTGAGGAATGGTAAAGCACGAGCCGCTATTTCACTACTAGGAAGAAATGCTGTAAAACTCCATCTCTCTCTCTCTCTCTCTCTCTCTCTCTCACACACACACACTTTGAGCATTTGACCCATTGGCATGTTCGTGAGGTAAAGTTTCCTCTCCTCTCAGCTGTTAAAGCGATACTTGTGGATCCAGACACAAGCGTGCCTGTGGTGCGAGATTATTGTATTGTGTTTATTCATTTACGGATTACCTGTTAACCACGTATTATGCGCATATAGACTGACCCGCGGCTGTTTTTCCCGCATCACTCATGGGTGAACATTGATTTAGTTTCTAAAGCCAAACGCAGCCCTTTCTGTTAAGCGGGTGAAGACGATGACCAATCATAGCGATGTAAGAACGTGCCAGCGCTCAAAAAGCAAGCAGGATAATATTTAAATTAGTTTATTTGTTATGAATGCTCGTGCTGTCTTCTGTGCATGTATTGGGGTTTTGTCTAAAACATTCAAAAAAAATCAACATTTTTTTCTTGTGCTGTAAAAAAAAAAAAAAAAAAAATCAAATTATGTATGGAAAGCATCGTCAATGCACCGAGATATCGAATTGAACCGAATCGATGGCATGATAATCGTAACCGAACCGTGAGACCAGTGTATGCTCACACCCCTAATCTGCGCAGCGTGACTAGTCGACGTTAATCAAAAAGCACTGTAGAGCAATAAAGTCAACTAGCCGATTAGTGAGTCGACTAGTCGGTGCGACCTCTAGTGTGTTTATTTATTTTAATATTATGAAAAAATAAACATTGGCAAGCACATTTAAAAAAAAAAAAAAAATCTAAAACTTGCACCAAAAAAATACGCTGGTTGATGTGAGAACACCCACTGATTCATATGAAAGCACAAATATTCCATGTAAAACGCTAGAATGAACCTCATTGGTTGTTTCATGCCATGCAAGCACATGAAAGTTGTAAACATCGTTTATGCCTGAATAAATGCATAAATTAAATATGCTCATCATATAAAGTGATCATGTCTCTTGAGAAGACTTAAACGGCTCAATTCATATGCATTTGTTTCTTGATCTCAGAGATTTTGCTCTCTGACTTTCACTGGAGCTACAGAAACCTCTCATATTTTATTTAAAATATCTTTGTGATCAAATGACGAATGCATTTCTTATGGGTTTGGAATGACACTGGGGCGAGTAAACAATGTCCCTTTAAGGACAAAGTTTGGACTGACATGATATCCAAACTAAAACCTGCATCCAGAAGCAATTCACTAGCATCCTGCAAATGCTCGCGAGGTGCGATACGTCTTTTATATGAGTACACGCACACACAGACACACACACACAGCCTTCCAGTGCTGATTAGAAAATGCATTATTCATTATAAATCTGCACACGAGTCACACAGACGGGGAAGAATAGAAAGAGATTGAATGAGAGGAGGAGAGAGATGGAGGGTGGATGTACCCATTTTGTCAATTTCTCCCTCTCAAGAAGAGTGTAAATGTGTCATGGAGCGTGTGTGTGTGTGTGCGCGCCCATATGTGGGTGTGGCTGCCCTTTGGGACGCGTTGACCCTCTAATTGACCCTGTCCTCATAGTCACCGTCCGACACGCATGGATCCAGCGGGGCTAAACGCTTGCAACACTCCTGCCTGCCAGTCAAATCCACGGGGGGGCTGACACTCTCCAGAGCACGCACACACACATTAATATTCAGCGTGTGTGTGTGTGTGTACAGATCCCGTCCCTGGTGGCCGCCTGCTACGCCGTTCCACAGTGCAGTGGTCCGTCGAGATTTAGAGACCCGAGACTGCTATTACTCACCAGCTGACAGCACACACACACACACACACACACACACATAGATGGCAGAGCAGCTTGGAACGGCCTCAACAGCCGCGGCATGACACGAATACAGCAGTACGGCGATTCCAGCACGCAGAATAGCAATCTGAACTCTCGCGGAAACCTCACACACATTGATTTCTACTAACACCTGAGCGGTTAAATATTTTTGACCTTGTGCAAATAGAGTTTGTTTTGGTTTGCAAAGACGATAAACAACTGTGCAATTCTGGTGTTAGCCTCTAAAATGAATACAAAGTTGCAGCTGTTTCCTCACGTAAAACTGAAAAACGAACACCTTTTTTATTTAAGCTGTAGCCTAGTTCTTGTGAAAAAGTAGTTGACTGATTGTCGAAGAGAATAAACAAATAGTTTTTTGTAAGGGTAAAGGACTAAATAAGAAATGCCTAAAAAAAATCCAATTTAACAATTTATTAAAGTTGTAAATTAAAATAGTTTGCTACAGAAATGCACTAATAAATGTAAGTTTTACGAGTACTGCTAATTAAACTTAAATATTTTTTTATTAAAATGAATTTTTGCATTCAAAAGTTTATTTTTTTCACACTAAAATAAAGTATATTTGGCATATTCGCAGTTCGGTTTTTTCTTTTTATTTGCAAAACATTCATGTTAACAATGGATATTGAATACTGGGGCTGCACAATATATTATTTCAGCATCAATATCACAATGTGTGTGTCCGCAATAGTCATATAGCAGGATGCAATGTTGAGCTGGGATTACAGTTGATCAGCACAGCTGAGCATACATTAGATTTGTGGAGTCAGAGTGAAACTTTGTCAATTGCATGCGTTTTAAATAAGAATGCTCATTTTGGTTAATTTTGCCAACCGACAACCACTGCTCGTTAAATATTAACGGTTAACTGGTCGGATTAATATTAGACTATTATTTAATTAAAATAATTATTGATGTGTCTATTTTGTGTCTGACACATTAAATATTGCACTTTAAAATCCTGATTTATTTATTTATTTAAACAACGTACAGAGTTATCATTATGCAAAAGTCAAGAAAATCTTTGTTTTTTTTTTGATTAATAGATTAGGCTATGTAGGCTGTTTTAAAAATGGATATTTTATAAGAACAATTAATAACTAATTTCCCAAATGGAAAACAGTTGGTTTGTTGTTTGTAAACTAAATTATCAAAACTATAGCCTATTTGTTGTGTTTGTGAGCGGTGCCGGAGCGCACCCAGATGCTCCAACTTGTGGCCGGCTTGTTTCCAAAGCAGAGCACATTTCACAAAGTTTTGTTTTGCGGCTTCTTTCTCCAATTGTGCAAAAAACAAAAGTGTTTATGACACGGATCCAAGAGAGAGGTATCACCATCAGCGCTGGTTTGGCATCAACTCGTCTGTGTCAAACTGTGACCAGCAATATCGTTTCATTTTGCTTATTTAATAAAATGGGTCTGAAGGCACGTGTGGTTGCACGTGTTACCATCCCGCAATATGTGTTGCACATTTATGCAGCCAAACTACAATAAATAGAAATACATAAATAATACTAATATTTTTTAATCGTTTAACTGATACCATTAATTGGTTAAAAAAGCACCCGTTCGGTTAACGGTTAATCGGTTATGTGTACATAAATAAATCCCTAGTTTTAAAGGCATTTCAAGACACTTTAAAGCATTTGGGCACAAAAAATGTCCATTTGTACAATACGATGAAGACTATACAGTTTCTGTACCTGAATACTGTTTGAGTCTCCGGAAAATAGTTGGTTTATTTGACTTATTCATTTTTCTGTTCTAATTATTTTGCTTGTAATTTGTTTATTATTTTTTATACTTCATTTATACCCTTACAAAATCACCCCAATCCAACTATTTAAGCCAACAGGTAAAATTGTATTCATATCGCAGAAAAATGAAATATCGCAATGTCAGATTTTTTTCAATATTGTGCAGCCCTATTGAATACAGTAGTTTGGTGATACAACGAAAGCCGATCTATTTATTTGTAAAACTCTTTGCCTCAGAAATGTACAAAAAATCTAAGTTTGTTTGCCTACAAACAGCCTAAGCTCAGAAGTTACGTGAAAACAACTCTACAATTTCTGTACCTGAATACTGTTTGAGTCTCCTGAAAACCTTGTTTATTTGACTTTTTTTCATTGCTCTATATTAAAATTTTTGCTTGCAATTTGTTTATTATTTTTTATACATCATTTATACCCTTACAAGATCCCCCCCCAATCTAAATGAACGATTTCTATCTTTAAAAATTTAGCTATTTAAGCCATCTGGTGAAACTGTATTCATATCGGAATATATATCGCAGAAAAACAAGATATCGCAATGTCAGATTTTTTTCAATATTGTGCAGCCCTATTGAATACAGTAGTGAGGTGATACAACGAAAGCCGATCTATTTACTTGTGAAACTCTCTGCCTCAGAAATGTACGAAAAATCTAAGTTTGTTTGCCTACAATAGGCAGAATAAGAAAAGCAGAGATTTCTATGCCGATTACACGCACATGCGCTCATATCGAGGCCGTGGTAAACTCAGACGTTCCGTGAAAGCCCCTAGACAGGAATTTTCCGATAAACAGCCACACGCTCGCAAGCATACGGCCGTGCTATGGGGGAAATAATGACATCATGGTCACGGCAGGTCTGCTGGCAGAGCGTAGGCGACTGTGGGCCATGGAGAGGAAACGCCACTATGTGTGTGTGCTCTGTGTGTGTGTGTGTGTTTCCTGAAAAGGCTGGGAAACACTAGCGTCGGCTGGGGGAAAAACCTTTGAGGCTGTTCATCAAGCTGTTCATGGAATCCGCGTGTTTCACCAACGGAGGCTTCCAGCAGAGAGAAAGGAAAGGAAGGATTGATGAGGTCTGAAAGACGATAGTAGGTGAGAGGAATGAAAAAATGACAGCGCAAAATTGCAGAGGGACAAAATAAAAAAAAGTCAGCAGAAGTGTGAAGTGTGTGACTTTTCCAGATGAACTTTCCACATGCTTTCAGTGGGATTTCAGGAATATTTAGAGAAAAAATGTGTCTTGGTGTCTTGCGGTGGAAGTCAAGACTGAGATGGCGTGTTTTACAAGTCTTTGTGGAGTTCAGACACACAACGTGGCAGTTTCTGACCTTGACTTTTGTCTGTTTTAGGTCTCGCTGGAACTGAAGTAACATTAAAACACGCTGGAGTTTGCAGCAGATCTGCTGAAAAATTGCCTCAGTACCAGACTTCATTTCCAGCTACTTTAAAGCCGAACAATGACGTAACCGACAGTAACCTGCCTGCAAATGTTGCATTTTGATGGGCTGTTGAGAATTACTTTATCTTGGTTTCTTCCAGTATAGTCCCCCTTTTAACACCGAGATGAAAAAAGCTCCTTTCCGTGGTCCACTTTCCCAGAATCCACCTGGAAGCAGACGGCATGCATTAGTGCCTCCTGTATCAAAAGACATCTGCCTACTAGCCAATTTTACACTACAGTGAGAGAATTCAAGGCTAAGATGTAACTGTTTGAGTCATCTTAGACTGGCAGACATTGACATTTTAGACAATCGATTAATACAAACCAACTTCAAGGAGTGTTGTGGTCGGGTCTTGCAGCTCTCTGAAGCAGAAATGACCTTCCCGTTGTCTCTTGGACAAATGAAAGACCAGCCTTGTTGAGATCAAACTCTGTATTTACAAAACAGAGTTATGGCTATGAAATTTGATTGGATGAGGCTTATTTAAATAGATAGTTCACAAAATATGAAAAAAAAAATGTTAATTTACTCACCCTCCGGCTATCCAAAATGTACAGTAGGTGACCTTTTTCTTCAGAAGAACATTTTAGAAGATGAACATGACTTAGAAAATGATGTTTAATCCACAGTTTAACTACATATCCTAAATTCTGTATTAAACATTAATGGTTATGTTTAATAATAATTCAATTAATAATCATTAACTTTATTGATCTGTCATCCAGTTATTGCTGTCAGTGTGATTTACAGTACCCTTAAAGAATGGTAAAATCACTCAAGTGGCTTATTTAATAGAAAAAACATTTGCTTTATGCAGGAAAGGAAACTTTTTGATCGCTGTCACTGAAGCAAGCACATGGTTTCAACTCCACATATACACACACACAAGGTTTTCTTTCAGGATACGGCAGGTCTGGGCTTTCACTCTTTGGTTTTCTTAAACGATTCCAAAGTTTGACAGAAGAACTGTCAAAACAAAGTATGTTGTCTGTTGAAACCCATTTAGCTAAAGCAGAGCAGAAAGACTCGCCTGAAACCTTTTCAAATAAATGTGTGTTTCAGCTTAAGCGGAGAGGCCGAGACTTTCGAAATTTGTTTGCTCAAGTACCTTTGTTTACTCCAGGTTTTCTCTGGCAGAACATGCACGCCGCGGCACAAAAACGTGTTTATGTCTGTGTGTTTTCCTACTCGTGCTCACCAGCCAGACCAAAACTGCCTCACAAAACCACACATTCTCATCCCAACAGAAAGAATATTCCTAGTTGTTTTTTTCATCAACTGCTTCTGTTGTCAACCACCACACATAGTAATTTGGATAAGTTTGCTGTAAATGAACAGAAAGGATCACAGCTGTCTATAGCTATGTTTCCATCCCCCTATTTTTATGCGCATTTTGGATATGCGCATAAAAAAAACAGTTGATGGAAACGTCATGATGCGCATACATTTATTAGATGAAGAAAAGATTAACGCAGCTTCTCCTACTGCAGCAAATTCAGTTTTTACTGTTTATATTTGGCGCCAGTTAATCAGGAAGTGACGGTTTTGTTCGCTTTGACTCGTTGCATGGAAACGCTGCTTTATTCGCACGTCTTTTATGCGATTAATCCAGTTTTGCGCATAAAGTTCATTCGCATTTTTGGATGGAAACATAGCTAATGTGAAGTGTACCAACTAGTGGCAACAAACAGAACTGCTAAAATAATAGTTGTTTCCAAACAGGTTTTCAGTGAAAGAAAAACAAACAGAAAAGACCATTTAATTAATCGTAAGTTGTGATTTATGCATGTTTTCCATTTTATTTATTATTTCAAATTGCAGTATGGAACCTTAAGCTTAGCTTTGACAAATTTTGATGTTGAAAAAAAGTGACTTATTGATATTTGTTAGTAGTTTACAATATATTGTATAAGAATTAATATACATTTTAGACAATTTACAATAACACAAAAAATAGTGGTAGCTCATTACGCAACGTTTTTATTTTTAAATTTCAAACGTTTTTGCTAAATGATCATTTCCAAAAGAAATTATTTTTATAACGTATAACATTTTTACTATATAATAATAAAAATAACATATTATAGAACAAAATCTCATGGCAATTACTTACTAAAAATGACTTTTTGATTTAGTAACTTAAAATACTGAGATCTCACTGAAATTCATATGAAATTTTATGAAGTCCATAAAACCTTAGAAAAATCAGTCTTGAGATATTTCTTGGCCCACTCTTGACATTTCAGCTTGTGTGTCTTGTTCAGTTTTGGTCGTTTTTCAGCCTTTCTTACCTTGGCCATGTCTCTGAGTATTGCACACCTTGTGCTTTTGGGCACTCCAGTGAAGTTGCAGCTCTGAAATATGGCAAAACTGGTGGCATCTTGGCAGCTGCACGCTTGACTTTTCTCAGTTCATGGGCAGTTATTTTGCATCTTGGTTTTTCCACACGCTTCTTGCGACCCTGTTGACTATTTTGAATGAAACGCTTGACTGTTTGATGATCACGCTTCAGAAACTTGGCAATATTAGGAGTGCTGCATCCCTCTGTAAGATATCTCACTATTTTTGACTTTTCGGAGCCTGTCAAGTCCTTCTTTTGACCCGTTTTGCCAAAGAAAGGAAGTTGCCTAATAATTATGCACACCTGATATAGGGTGTTGATTTCATTAGACCACACCCCTTCTCATTACAGAGATGCACATCACCTAATATGCTTAATTGATAGTAGGCTTTCGAGCCTATACAGCTTGGAGTAAGACAACCTGCATAAAGAGGATGATGTGGTCAAAATACTTATTTGCCTAATAATTCCGCACTCCCTGTACATAAAATCATTCCATTTCTTCATAGAATTAAGCTGTATTATAGTATAAACAGACAAATTTCAATAAGCTTATTTATCCTAAAACTGTCAATAGTGTAACATTCACTGCTAAAATAATGTCTGTTTCCAGACAGGTTTACCACGTAAAAGAATTTCACTTTACCCTAGTTATTTTTATCTGGATATATTGCAACATTCGTAAAAACATTTACATAAATGTTTCCCAGTACTGAGTTACAGCTGGAAAGGCATCAGTAAAATTTATGTTAAATACATGCTGGATAAGTTGGTGGTTCATTCTGCTGTGGCACCCCTAAAGAATAAAGTGACTAAACCGAAGGAAAATTAATGAATAAATGAAATTGACAAAAATATGTTAATTTCATATAATTATTTAAATATCATTTATAAGTATATACCTTAAATCCATATATTGTATTCCTCTATCTGTATAGTATAATCTAGGCTACATTACTATTTTTTTACCGCATTTTCCCCCCATCTGCTCTTTTTTTTCGCCCAAGACAATCCTCGTACAACAACCTACAGTGTGTGTTTATTAAAAAGCGCATCTCGTTATGCAAATACTGAGTTTCTTCATGTACATTGCAGTGCGTATATCTCCGCGTGTCTCTCTGTCTGTAGGGAAAGCGCGAGCGTTGATCAGCTGGGAACAAGCGTTTGTGTGTGTATTTGCGTGTCGGGCTCCCTGTGGCGCTGCCTGCCAGGCGCTGTCACCAGCCCGTGATTGACAGCTCTGATAAGCGGGGAGGCAGGCTGCAAATTCTGCCAGCGCACGTCACGCTCAACGCTGCCAATGTACGTCACACTCACCCTGTCGGCCTGGTATCAGTCAAGTGAGGGAGAGAGAAAGAGAGAGAGGCAGTTAGCGGAATGAAAGACTGCCGCAAGCCGGAGAGGGAAGTAGAGCGCGGAAGAAGAGGAAAGAGAGAGAGAGAGAGACTGTCAGTCGAGAGCAACGGAGGGAAAAAAAGACTGTAGAAGCAGACACACAGGAGAACAAGAGACACGGACAGAGGAGAGGAAACCCATGGACAAGTGGGACGGTTTTAAGAGGAGGAGGAGGAGACGAAGAAAGAGAGAGTTTATGAACAGCTCACCTGCAGAAGAAAATGGGCATATTCCCTCGAGTGACGGAGCAACAGCGGCCCGCTTCCTCTGTGTCTTTTTAAGTAGCACACACTCACACACACACACACACACACATAGATTGTTGTCAGAATATTACAAGTTGTTTTCCACTTGCCGTTATCAATTTAGTGTACGAAACAAACGAGCTGACGCTTAGGCCCGTTCGCGTCCACACAAATGGTCACTGATTGCAGTGTTGCCAGATGTAGCTGACTGATTCCAGCCCAAAAACTATCCAAAACCTGCCGAAATGCAAAAACACCCGCCCAACAACATCGATTTCCCGAAAAGTGGGGGGGGTTGGCCGTCCCGGTTTTCACAAAAAGAGGGAGGGGTGGGGTGGGGTTTGAAGGTCACAATTTTCACTGACTGATTGTCGTTAGCGCCTTTCGCAGGCTTTAACACAGGATGTGTTCTGATTGGCTGCCCGTGTATTTAGCGTTCATCAGCTTGAGAAAACGTTAGACCTATCAACGATATCTTAGAGCAATAACAAAGAACCCTGTTTGTGGAATTAGCAACTGTACTATATGGACTAGGTTTCGGGGATAGGGTTAGATATAGCTGACTTTTTCCAGCCCAAAGCTGTCCAAAACCTTACCAAGTGCACAAAAAACGCCCCAAAATATTAGATTAATATTTTATTTAATTAACCTAGTTACTTTAACTCTCATAATTTTAACCAAACAGCAAGGAACACCAGCAGTCACAGAGCCACAACATAACCGGATCACATCGAAACGGTGCAACCTGTTTTTACTTTCGAAATGGGGTTTAAATTCATCCCTTTGGGCGTTTTAAATTCTTTTGAACATAGTTAGGTGCTGCTTGTCAATCAGACAATGCTTACTGTAAATGTTTGTTCTTGCTGTCAATTGCAGAAAAAAATGATCGCGTGTCATGATAAACCACTGTGAGTTTGATAAAGTGTCATGATAAATGCTGTGTAATGCGAGTGCATGGAAAGGGAAGTTAGATTTGTCCGGGGAGTCCGATTTTAATATAACTTTCCTTGACCTCCTCTTGCAGGTGGGCCCACGCGGTTTGTGCCATGCACTGGTCCCTATACTAAATGAATGGAGTAGGAGAACAGTTATGTTTTGTTAAATAAGTTGCTCATAAAAATTACGTTTCAAAACCGCCCAAAGTTTGTTAACCCACCAATGCCATTTCTTACCAGCACAATTAAATTCAAAACCGCCCAATCTGGTAACACTGACTATACCAAAGTTGGGGAGCTGGGGGTGTTACAGACTGTACCAAAAAGCTGAGGACTGGGGAGGGGGGTGGAACTACGGAAGTTTCCCAGGGGGAAATAACAAAATGGGAGGATGGCGGGAGATTTGTCTGAAATACGGGAGACTCTGGGAAAAACAGGAGTGTTGGCAGATATGGTTTAGGGATAGGGTTTGGTGCCAAGCCCCCCAGCCCTTTTCGTACAGACTCGTATCTATTAGCCACTAAACAAGAGATGCCCAAACTAGGGCCTGCGGGCCAAAGTTGGCCCATTGTAAACTTTGATTTGGCCCACCTTTCCATCTGAGAAGAATGAGAATGATGGAGCGGGTTGGGGCGAACGACTTTAACACAGAATTTGTCATTTCTAATTTGAAGTAATTTGTTTGAGCTCCAAAAAAAACAAACTGAAATGAAATGTTTCAATTAAATGTTGTAAATGAATCTGATTATTTAAAATGTAAATACGGTCACGTGATGGATTGAGGACTACGGCGAGCAAACCAAAGCATTAAAATGTTTTTTTTTATAACATATAAATAAATACTGTATTAGTTAATATAAAGCAATGTTTTCTAGTCATTTTTTAATATTATTACATACATTAGGAATTTACTCATGGCAACTATATTTACCATCGACCCACAAGCCTCAATCAAGTTTGGTTTTTGGCCCTTCATAAGAAAAAGTTTGGGCACCCCTGCACTAAACGGACAAAACGAGTCAATGTAGTCAAAGTTAAATAAAGATATGCTAATAAATAATCATTGACTGAGATTTCCAAGACTTGCTTCATATTTTATCCAAGAGTTCATCACAGGGATGTTTAACAGAGACTTCAGTTTTCTTCATAATTTAATCGAGTTTACCTCAAGAGGTTACCTCATATTTTATTCTGACTGAGTTTACTACAGAATTCACTTCAGATTTGGCTCTGGAGTTCACCACAGATGTTTCAAATAGGCCTACACCTCTGTTGCTACTTCAGATTGTACCTCAAAACATAAGGGTTTTACCTTCTGCCTTTACTAAAATATTACCTTCATGGAATTTTAGTGTCTTTTTTAAATGTAAACAGCATGCTTTGTTTATTTTGGACTTATCAGTTAGCATTATTCTTATTTGTTAGTCTTCGTGTGCTTCTTGTTCGTGTATCAGTGGTTTTCAAGGGTTTTGAACCCACAAGTCAGATTTTCTGATCATCAAATACCAAAAAACAAATTACCGCTTATGCTAGATGTTTCTAATGCAGCATCTTTGGGCATGACGGTACATTTGACGTTGTTCTCTCTTCTGGCCGCAATTATCAGTCTCACAGTTTTTTCATTTTTTCTGAAAGTCTTCATTCGATTTTTCTTTTATTATTTGAGCAAGTAGGATTGTAAATATTATAATTTTTGTACTGATTTTTGTACTGATTTTTTCCATAATCATTCCATAACAAGGAATGGAAATAACTTTAGAAGATTGACACTGACGTATAGTCAGATAACGTCTTTCTGACAGCAGTCACTGAATTGAGACACGCAGGTCTTTTGAATCACACACACACACACCTCATCCCCCTCAAAACGGTATTTCAGACTGAACTTGTTAAATGAGTTTTTCTCAGAGGTTACTTCATATTTTACTACTCACTGAGTTTATCGCAGAGTTCACCACATATATTTAAAATACACCTCAGGCTTGACCTCAGGTTGTACTTTACCTTTACAAACATATTACCTCAGATTTGACATAATGGAAATGTACCTCACTGTTTGTATTGTTAAATTTTGCACTGATTGGTTTGTATTCCCATTTTTAATTCAAGTTTGTGCTAGATGAATGACGTAAAAACCATATTTTTTCATCCTGCAGGAAGAGTTTGTGCCATATAGGCAGGTCCAGTGATGTAGAACCCAGCAGCTATCGGTCACAAGAAGGCCTTGGCAATGTCATTCTGTGAGCGTGGACGCCTGAGAACGTGTTTCCATCAACTCAACCCCTGACACCATCAAGATCCTTCTCGGTATCGACAAAGCAGACAGAAAGTCAAGCTCCAAGGAACTCCGCGAGGTCATTCACTGCCTGGATTCGACCACAGACTCAGGTAAAGACAGCTTCTCGCTGGACCTGATTAAACGCTGTCAAAGTTTATAATTTTACCTCCTATATGAGGTCATGCCGCTTGTCGGAAAGCTTTAACTCATGCGGCTCATGAGTAAGGATGAGTAATGTCTCCTGATCTCAATCATCGTGGGATCATCTTCTCAATTCCTCCAGCCCAAGGGGTAAAATGTGGAGGATTTTGAAGAATATGAGCTGGTTTTCATTTTGCTGGATTTGTGTGGCATTTCAAGGGCTGGTGTATAGATGTTGTTGAGCTCTGCATTAGTATTTTATTGTTTTAGTTGTTTATAAAATAAATGTCATTCACATTCCATGCTCAGTCTGAACATAATTACTGTGGATAATTTGCTGTGGTTGTGATTTCATACATGTTACCTAAACTGAAAAAAAAAATTCCCTTTAGATTAAAATGACAGATCAAGTTTCATTTAAAATCAGAGTACGGTCTGCATATTCATAATAGGAGTTCAAGATTCTCCACTCAACTTGCTGCAGGCCATTTTGGCAGTTTCGAATGCTTCAGAAGATGTGTAGGAGACCTGGTAACCGAATCTCAATAATTAAGATTTACTGGGGAAAATGTGGCCTCTCTGTAGATAAGAGTAAGTGTGTTAGTAACTGTACATACAACTCCGCTGGTTCACTTGTGCTCATACACACACATAGTATTGGACATGCGATGGGATGTAATTTATACAGTGGCTGAAAGAGCTTAACGTGCTGCAGTTTAAGAAAACACATGCAATTACAAAAATCGGCAGCAAATTGAGAAAAGATCTGCATCTGTTTGACAGCACACATGCGGCAAATCCACACAACGCATGCACGTTTTTAAAAATGCGCTGCATTTTCCCACAATGCAAACAAATCAGTAAAACACACTGCATTTTCACAACGCAAACAATTTATGAAAACGCGCTGCATTCTCACAACCCAAACAATTTACGAAAACACACTCCATTTTTTTCACAACTCAAACAATTTACAAAAATGCACTGCATTTTCTCACAACGCAAACAAATTAATAAAATGCGCTGCATTTTCTCACAACTCAAACAATTTTCGAAAACGCACTGCATTTTCTCACAACCCAAACAACTTATGAAAACACACTACATTTTCTCACAATGCAAACAAATTAATAAAACGCACTGCATTTTCTCACAACTCAAACAATTTACAAAAACACGCTGCATTTTCTCATAACGCAAACAAAATAATAAAACGCACTGCATTTTCTCACAACTCAAACAATTTACAAAAACACGCTGCATTTTCTCATAACGCAAACAAAATAATAAAACGCACTGCATTTTCTCACAACACAAACAAATTCCAAAAATGCGCAGCATTTTCTCTCAATGCAAACAAATGAATAAAATTTGCTGGATTTTCTCACAACGCAAACAATTTATGAAAACGTGCTGCATTCTCACAACCTGAACAATTTACGAAAATGCATTGCATTTTCTCACAATGCAAACAAATTAATCAAACAGGCTTGATTTTCTCACAACGCAAAAACTGCTGGATTTTCTCACAATGCAAGAAATGTATGAAAACCCACTGCATTTTCTCACAACACAAACAAATTTTTCAAACGCGCTTGATTTTCTCAGAACGCAAAAACTGCTGCATTTTCTCAGCGCAAACAGATTACAAAAATGCCTGCATTTTCTCACAACACAAACATTCATTCATTCATTCATTTTCTTGTCGGCTTAGTCCCTTTATTAATCTGGGGTCGCCACAGCGGAATGAACTTATCCAACTTATCCAGCACATTTTTATGCAGCGGATGCCCTTGCAGCCGCAACCCATCTCTGGGAAACATCCATACACTCATCCACACTCATACACTACAGACAATTTAGTCTACCCAATTCACCTGTACCGCATGTCTGTGGGACTGTGGACTGTGGAGGAAACCGGAGCACCCGGAGGAAACCCACGCGAACAAACTCCACACCGAAACGCCAACCCAGCCGAGGTTCGAACCTGCGACCCAGCGACCTTCTTGCTGTGAGGCGACAGCACTACCTACTGCGCCACTGTGTCGCACAACACAAACAAATTAATAAAATACACGGCATTTTCTCACAACGCGCTGCATTGTCTCATGATAAACAATTTGCAAAATCGCCTGCAAATTCTCACAACACTTTTAAATACCACGGAACACAACGAAAATGTGTTAAGGGCACCCTAAAACATGACGGACCCGGCTATTTAGTTTATGGTTATTTAGGATAATAAAATGCAAAAGACACGTGAATCAGGATGTTAAAATAAACAAACAAAAAACTCACCTTTTAAAGTTCACCTACAAGTTCACTGAGCAATAGTCATAGCACAGTGGCGTACGTCATGTTTTTGGGTCTCCTTGAAACATTTCCATTGTGCTATTTGAAAGTGGTGTGAGAGAATGCTGCGTGTTTTTTTTTTTAATATGCATGAGTTGTGAGAATTTGCAGCACCTGAGCTGTCAAACTGATGAAGATCGTTTCCTAATTTGATGACTTTTTATTTTTTATATATTTTTTTATAATTGCAGCATGTTAAGCTATCTCGGCCACCTTAAGTTTATGATTAATGATATTCAACATTGCCTTTAAAAGACCTTTTTAAATAAGATCTAATATTGTTTACTATACTCAAAAAAAATTTTTTTTTACTTGTTCAAACTACCTGTTTAAAATGAGCTGAAACAACACAATTCTTGAGATTTCATTGGGACAACCTAATTTTTTTTATGTTCAATCCACATAAATTTGTCAAAAGTGTTAAGTTAACTTAATCGATTTGTGTTGGGACAACATGAATGAATTGTGTGGAACCCTGCATTTTTTTAAAGTATGATTACCAATACTTTGTGTGTAACCTTATACTAGCTTAATGTTAGCTGAATGTTTCTCAAATTTGATTTCTGGTAGAAGTGTATACAGGCAACTCTGCATGTGAGGTAATTATCATGGAATAACGTCAAGCATTACAACCCACCACCGTGCAGATGCCAAAAGTTGTTTCGTGAAGTTAAGATATGAATTATTTTAAGTTCCAGTTGCGTCACCGTCCTCTCTCTCCACGCTTCCTCCGCTGTGTTTACTTGTACGCCAAACTAACGACCCGACAACGGTGAAAACAAACAGCAGTAAGATGGCCGACTCTGGCGCGCGGCTTGAATATCTGACATTCGTTTGTTCCGTCGCCGTCGCTCCGAGCGACAGAGGCCAATTACTGCAGCAGCCGTGTGACCTTTAGCATGCAGATGAGCCGTGCAGCGCACGCACTTATGTGTGTGTGTGCGGCCAGTAAACATTAACGGGAACGGAAGAGCGGAGCCATAATGACGCGCGGATCGTTAGAGGCTCGTTAGGGAGCACGAGACGGAGGATATTAAAGAGCAGTTAAGCAGACGCACACATGCACACCTTTCTACAGTACGCACACACATTTGAGTAATATGAACCCCCCTCACACACACACACACACACACATTTATCCATAAATCTAGCAGAAATAGACACTTCACCTCTCTAAAACACACAAACTTTTACACACACTTTACCTGCCTAACACACACACACACACACACCCACAATTCAACGCATAGAGCATCTCTCAAGTTTTATGTGTGCGAGCGCAGCGCTGCCGGGGTCTTTCAGCACGCTGGCATTAGTATTCACAGACAGCGCTTCCCTTCAGTGCCTGAATTAATTTTCCACCGCTCGTGTGTGTGTGTGTGTGTGTGTGTGTGTATCGCATCACAGAGAGCGGCGAGACCTCGGCGGAGCGAGCGAGAGACAGTGTGTGGTGATCTCCCTGAGTCTCAAGCCTCTTTTTCCTGTTATTTTATTGCGATTTAAATACTTCACTCGTCTAATGCATGTAATCTGACTAATCAGTGCAGGAAATTGCCCACAGTCTGTTTCTAAAGAGGAAACCGTTCTGCGCTCAAACCACCACAGAGAGAGACAGGCTTCCGACGGAAAAGCAGCATGTGCGGAGAACGAAGATTGAGCGTGTGTGTGTGTGTGTGTGTGTGGTATTTGTATTCCTTCCACGTTCTCCGCAGCACACCGGATAATTCCGCTTTTTCCCTCTTATTTTGATATATGCAGCTCCTGAGTCAGCGTGCGCCTGCGAGGACGTGCTTTTATTGCGCACACTCTCTCTCTCTTGCGCTCGCTCTTGTCTGTCGGATGAATAATATGCCGTCCAGGGGGCCCTTGTGCTGTACGGACAGCAGCGAGAGAGAGAGAGAGAGAGATTGCTGGTTTGCTGCTTTCCCAGTTTTTTTTTTGTGTGTGTGTGTGTGTGTGTTTGATTGAAGACCTCCGGCGTATCCGCACACCGCCGGCTAATTAATTGATCGATTCGGCACGTGCAGAGGGCCTGGCGTCTCGTTGAGCGCGAGAGACGCTCTTGCTAATTGAGATTCCGTGTCCGTGCACGCTAAACATTTGGAAAGGTCTCTCTCTCTTGTTTATCCCGTAAACAAATGCAGAATGTTCCCCTTCGTTGCGCGACAAACTAATGAAGTCACGCAAATGCTCTTTTAAAAATGTTCTTTGGGCTAAAGGAAGTGCTTTTTTCTTCCACTTTTTCACTGCGTCTTTCTCTCTCTTCCAGGCTGAGAGCGGTTTCCCGCTGGGATGTTTTTGAGAGAGGCAGAGCCGGTATTTCAGCACGCCAGACAATGCGATCCGCGGGCGTTTCTTTTTCCGACACGCGGATTCTGTTCTCTCTTCCTCTCGTGTTTTCCTCGTCTTTCTCCCTGTCCATCCTCCTTCCTGCGCTTTCCCCCTCCCGCTGTCTGTCTCCGTCTACGATGAAAGCTCGGTACACCAATGTGTTTACGCCGCACACTGAACACCTGGCCTCAGATCTGCGTTTAAAGTTGCAAAGTGTGGTTTCCACACCCCACAGCTGAGATTATCAGTCAGCATGTGCATACATTTGGCATGCACGAGTGAGTGGCCTGTCAAAGACAAGCCCCACGTCGCAAGAAACACAAACCATTTGTATGACCCCCTCACCTCTGAATACCGCCTCTGAGAAGCACACGCACAAACATACACACGCATGCCCCAGGGGAGAAGGTGCGTTCATTAAACAGTCTGGTTACGCCAAGCGTAATGCGGCGTAGATGGAGGGGGAAAGGGGGGTTGGGCTGGTAGTTGGGGCAATTAGAAGATAAATTGAATTTGAGTCATTGCACTGCCACACAGGAGCTTAAAAGCTTCAGCCATCCTATAGGAAATGACCTGTCTGAGAGAGCGGGAGTGTTCAATAATGCGCGATAAACTTAAAACCCAATATTATGTTTCCGCTGCTTATAGAAAATATATACATTAAATAAATACATACTTGTAGTTTTATCTAAACTACCTTCTATGTTGTCGTTATTTTTTTTAACTGATTTTAGTATGATAAATCAGTGATTTCATATTTTTCTTATTGACTATTTGTACATTTCCATGTAAGCTTTAATTTAGTTCATGCCCTTCCAGCTGCAATCCAGTACTTGGAAACACCCATACACTCTTGCCTTCACACACACACTCATACACTACATACAATTTAGTCAGACATCCTAGTTTTTCACGTTTTTTTTTTTTTTTTTTTACCGATATTACGGTAATTTCCAGAAATGTGCAGACAATTTTGCGATTAAAAATATATATATAAACATAAAAAATTATATGTATTTACCATATTAGGTAGCTTACTATGTTAGGTGTGCAATCTGAAACAATAACACAAATCATAAAAATAAAGCTTCTTTATTTTAGTCTCTTGTCAAGACAAGATCTAAAACGATAGGGTTTAAGCCAAAGAAAGGTTGTATAACTCTTAATTTTATCCACGATCTTACTTTCTCTCAGATTTTACTCCCTGGAGCATCTGACTTCATGTCACACATAGGACATGCGTTAGGGCTTCCCCTACCGTAATACACCTAAAACACAGAATGCCGTAAAACTCTTCAATGGCAGGGAAGCGTTTTCTCTCGTTAACTGCAGGGAAAGAGTAAAAGAAATCATATATCGATTTAATGCTCATCGTAATACCAGCAATACATGTAAAGCACAAAATAATGTCCTTCAATTCGGTCACGTCTAGTGGCCGTCACCCTTGAACCAATCTCATCTCCTGTCTGTTCCATAGCTCCGTTTGCTCCAACTTTCTTTTGCAGTCTGAAGGGCATCAAATGCACAAAACGCCCAATTCGTGTCACAAGATGTCTATATCTCATCTTTGCTATGACATCACAAGTAAATCATTCGCGCTTCGTCTTCGTCTGCGTCTGCTTACTGCGCAAGCCCCCCCCCCCCCTCCATGTAATGTAATGATTGTGAAGGTGCAGGTGAGCCGTCATTGCAAACTGAAATAAGAAAATTGTTGATTAGATGGTTTGGAATTTGATGTTTTATGAGTATAGTTACCCTTCTTAAGATTATTTAGCATTTAATTAAGAATTTTGCAGGAACAAAAAAATTTGCGACTTTTTGTTGATTTTGCATTAGACTCAGCGATCGCGAAAAACTAGGGGGTCTGTTTAGTTCATCCAATTCACCTATCGCGCATGTCTTTGGACTGTGTGGGAGACTGGAGCACCCGGAGGAAACCTACGCGAACACGAGGAGAACATGCAAACTCCACACAGAAATGCCAGCCTGATCTCACGAGGAAACATAAGTATTTTACGTTTTGTCAGTTAAGTGGCTAATTCGTACAAATTTGAATTTAAAAAGGAAGCGTGGCACCCAAGACTGCCCCTAAACCCAACCGTCATTGAGAGATGAGCAAATTGTACTAAATTGTATGAATGAGATTGTACGAATTCATACAAATTAGCAACTTAATCAAAAAGTTACAAATTGCTGTGAGATTGTTGAAAATGCCAACTGGCCCAGCCAAGACTCGAACCAGTGACCCTCTTGCTGTGTTCCGTGCCACCCCTTTCACGTACTTGTAGTTTTTAATGAATTCTTTTAGATTTAATTTAGTAGTTTTTTGGCTTTTGTTCTTTGAAATGTTTCTGCATGATTAACATATAAAGTTATGCAAGTTTTTTTTCTATATACTGTTTGTACATAATCATTAACTTTTATCCAAATCTGTACTTAGTAATTTTTTTAGTATTATTAGCTACAGAATTGAACTAACATACAGTAGGAATAAATTCATGTGTCGTCCTGCAGAAAATAGACATGAAATTCCGTTTATTTATTTATTTATTTTTTTTATTTTTTGTAAAACTTAAGAAAAAAAAGTTATATTACTGTAGTTTATGTAGAAAATCTAAGGGTTAAATAACTTTATAAATTCTTTTGCTTTTTTAAAAACATTTTACTGAACTGTACTGTAAAAATATATGTAATATATGTAATATGTAATATATTTTTAAAAATATATGTAAAAATATATGTATTTTGTATGTTTTTATTCAAAAATTTATAAAAATTAATAGCACAGCAGTTTTTATAACAAGAAGTCCATGCTTTTCGTATTGTCATCCTTAAAAGTACACTAATTATATTCATTTTTGTCATGTGTGACTGCAAACGCAACGTTACCTCAACAGACCCATATTTATCTGTACCTAGTGCATAGTGTTTATGAGAATTGTACATATGAGTGTGTGGTAGTTCTGTCGGCTCTTGCCCAGAAAGTTCATGGTGTGTAACACACCCCGGCAACCTCTGCACCGGCCGCTGCACCTCTTTCATCTCCCATAATGCCCCTCTCTGATCCTCTGCCCGCTGGCGCTCGCGGGGAGGGACTGTCAGCCACGGCTGATTAGAGTGTGTATGTGTGTGCATGTCGGGGAGGGAGGGACTCTATTTTAGACTCCAGAGATCGGCCAATTAATTTCTTCATTCATGTCTGATTGCTTTGCTCCAGCGTAACGTACAATTATTGTATTTGCCACTCAGGAGTAGCACTCCATGGCCTGGACACACACACCTCTCCATTCAAAGAGGTGTATATATCCACACATACACACACACACACATTAAGTAATTTGAGCTCACCGTTTTGGCTTTCTTCTCACTGCTCGCCGCAAAGTGGAGCTGAGTACAAACATTACCTGTCTCTGTGTTTATGTTATTCAAGAGCTGAGCGACATTCATAAACATATTTACCTTCCAAGTGAAATATGTACATTGTGAAATCTTGGCTTTACATAAAGAACATCTGCCAGACCACCACCTTGAGTTTGCTACCCACCAATATCAGTGCGCAGACATTACTAATGGCTAGTAAAGTATGTTTTTATTTGCTCTGGTATGTTAAATAACTGTTTATGTTCAATAAAGATAACAATTGATGATTTATTTAATAATTCAGTTTTAATCCAAAACTGTACTTGTAGTTTTTGTTATTATATAATATAAATTTGTTAATATGTAGTACTGCACTTGTAGTTTTTGTTATTATATAATATAAATTTGCTAATATATAGTACTGCACTTGTAGTTTTTGTTATTATATAAATTTGCTAATATATAGTACTGCACTTGTAGTTTTTGTTATTATATAGTATAAATTTGCTAATATATAGTACTGCACTTGTAGTTTTTGTTATTATATAATATAAATTTGGTAATATATAGTACTGCACTTGTAGTTTTTGTTATTATATAATATAAATTTGCTAATATATAGTACTGCACTTGTTGTTTTTGTTATTATATAGTATAAATTTGCTAATATATAGTACTGCACTTGTAGTTTTTGTTAATATATAATATAAATTTGGTAATATATAGTACTGCACTTGTAGTTTTTGTTATTATATAATATAAATTTGCTAATATATAGTACTGCACTTGTAGTTTTTGTTATTATATAGTATAAATTTGCTAATATATAGTACTGCACTTGTAGTTTTTGTTATTATATAATATAAATTTGGTAATATATAGTACTGCACTTGTAGTTTTTGTTATTATATAATATAAATTTGCTAATATATAGTACTGCACTTGTAGTTTTTGTTATTATATAGTATAAATTTGCTAATATATAGTACTGCACTTGTAGTTTTTGTTATTATATAATATAAATTTGGTAATATATAGTACTGCACTTGTAGTTTTTGTTATTATATAATATAAATTTGCTAATATATAGTACTGCACTTGTAGTTTTTGTTATTATATAATATAAATTTGCTAATATATAGTACTGCACTTGTAGTTTTTGTTATTATATAGTATAAATTTGGTAATATATAGTACTGCACTTGTAGTTTTTGTTATTATATAGTATAAATTTGCTAATATATAGTACTGCACTTGTAGTTTTTGTTATTATATAATATAAATTTGGTAATATATAGTACTGCACTTGTAGTTTTTGTTATTATATAATATAAATTTGCTAATATATAGTACTGCACTTGTTGTTTTTGTTATTATATAGTATACATTTGCTAATATATAGTACTGCACTTGTAGTTTTTGTTATTATATAATATAAATTTGCTAATATATAGTACTGCACTTGTAGTTTTTGTTATTATATAATATAAATTTGCTAATATATAGTACTGCACTTGTAGTTTTTGTTATTATATAGTATAAATTTGCTAATATATAGTACTGCACTTGTAGTTTTTGTTATTATATAATATAAATTTGGTAATATATAGTACTGCACTTGTAGTTTTTGTTATTATATAATATAAATTTGCTAATATATAATACTGCACTTGCAGTTTTTGTCCAACACTTGTTTATTAAACAATACTGTATGTGTAGTTTTGTTCAACTGTTTTAGCGATTAGATAATACTGTACTTGTAGTTTTCATCCAACACTTTTAGCAGTTATACAATTCTGTTGTAGTTTTTGCCCAACATGTTTTGCTATTAAATTGTACTATACTTGTAGTACACTTCCCAGCAGGCACACAACATCAAAAGACGGTAATATTAGGTTAAATTTAGGTCATGACGCCAGGTGACCAAAATTCAGTGTCTGGCCAGCATCTAAGGACAATGTTTTTTTGACGTACAATAGCGTTCGTTGATTTTAGGTTGTGTTGGAAAGTGACCAAAATCCAACTTCTGATAGATGTCATAGTGGTAATGTCCACACAATGTCAAGGTGTAACATGATTAGACATTGATATTTGGTAGAATTTAGGTTGATTTTAGGTTGGACGTTCGACATTGACATTGGCCTGACATTGGAAATGAAAATCGGGTTGATGTCAGAACCCAAACAAAGTCCACACAACGTTGGGGTACATTGCGGTACAATGTCAATATGACATCATGTTGACTCCTGTGCTTACAGGGTTTTAGCTATTAAACGATACTGTATATATAGTTTTCGTCTAATACGTTAAGCTATTAAATGATACTGTACTTGTAGTTTTCATCTAATACTTTTATCTATTAAACAGTACTGTACTAGTAGTTTTTGTTCAACACTTGGCTATTAAACTATATTGTACTTGTAGTTTTTGTCTGATAGGTTTAGCTATTAAATGTTTCTGTACTTGTAGTTTTTGCCCAACACTTTTAGTAATTATACAATTCTATTGTAGTTTTTGTCCAACACGTTTAGCTATTAAATCATACGGTACTTGTAGTTTTTGTCCAACATGTTTAGCTATTAAATGATACTGTATTTGTAGTTTTCATCTAATACTTTTATCTATTAAACAATACTGTACTAGTTTTTGTTCAACACTTGGCTATTAAACAATATTGTACTTGTCATTTTAGTCTAATACGTTTAGCTATTATATCATACTGTACTTGTAGTTTTCATCTAATACTTTTAGCTATTAAACGATACTGTACTAGTAGTTTTTGTTCAACATTTGGCTATTAAACAATATTGTACTTGTCATTTTTGTCCAACACGTTCAGCTATTAAATCATACTGTACTTGTAGTTTTTGTTCAATACTTAGCTATTAAACAATATTGTACTTGTAGTTTTTCTCTAATACGTTGATATTAAATGATACTGTACTTGTAGTTTTCATCTAATATTTTTTAGCTAATAAACAATACTGTATGTGTAGTTTTTGTCCAACGCGTAGCTGTTAAACAATACTGTACTTGTAGTTTTTTGTCTAATATGTTGAGCTATTAAATTATGCTGTAATTATAGTTTTTGTTCAACAGTTTTAGCTATTAAATAATACTGTACTAGTAGTTTTTGGCTAACACAGCTAAACAATACTGTACTTGTAGTTTTTGTTCAACGCTTTTAGCTATTAAATGATATTCTACTTGTAGTTTTGTCTAAATCTTTTAGCTATTAAATGATACTGTTTGTGTAGTTTTTTGTCCAACGCTTTGAGCTATTAAACACTACTGTACTTGTAGTTTTAGTCCAACACTTTAATATATTAAACTGTACTGTACTTGTAGTTTTAGCCCAGAACTTTCCATAATAAATAATACTCTACTTGTAGTTTTTGTCCAACAATTTTAGCTATTATTAATGTACTTGTACTTTTTGCTCAAAACATTAAGCTATTATACTGCCCTGTAAGGCAAACTGCTTTAACTACACAATCACTAAAACAAAAAGTTTTGTTACACCAGCCAGTCAAGTTTGTTTTGATTAGACAAACAACTTCTAAATAGTTACCATAGTGTCTTTCATAGTAACTACAGTAGCTTGTTTTTTTTTTTCATCATATTGATAATTCACTTTATTTTGTGTTTTTATGCTGACTACAGTAAGATTGTAAAAGATCATGGAAAATTCAAAAGTAAGAAATATTTTGTTGAAAAATGCAAGTTACAGGTAAGTAGATAATAGGTAATGTATTTCTGTCGGCATTGTGAAATTATTAAGATGTAGCTATGCATGCTAAAAAATTATCAACCAAAAAGTTGCAATAATACAAAATTAAGCTGTACATAAGACATTTTTAGTAGTTGTTGCTAATGAATGAAAAAAGTCTTGACTTTAATTGTAATAAGGTCAAATGATAACAGTTAGAAAATGTGGGGTAGTTATTGTGTGAGTTGACTAATTTGATATACATAGTCTTAGAATTATATATTAAAAATGTTATGAAATCGTTGGTTAAAATTCTTTTTTTTTTTAATTACTACTCAAAATATTACACGTTTGAATGAATTTTGAACAGATAAACATGGATTTTTAAACTTTAAACCTTGTATATTTATATAACATTTATTGTATTGTATTTAGCTATTTGCCATAAAAATAGCCAAGGAAGAAATACCAAATAATCTATATTCACCAATGGTCTTGAAGAACTGTCTAACTAACTATATTTTTAAGTAGCCAAGCTGAAAATAGCAATTCATGGTTCATTATCAAGTTACTTTTCCCCTTAACTATTAGCAGTGAAGTGTGAAAAACTCTTAAATCTCCTAAACCGCCCTGTCTTACTCATATTGACCATTAGGAAATCCAACTGCATTGGTTCGTTCAGATGGTTTATTAACAGACAATTCAATAGTTCCCAGAGGAATAGTCCCTTTATGAAGTTCCTATGTCTACTTTTTTAAATTGTTAAATCTGTGGTACAAAGAAGACTCTTTGTTTTTGTTAGGTATTGAAATAGGCATGCACAGAATTTTAACACCTTTTCTCTGATTGGTGTTTACTGGTGTGGGGGGCAGGAGCTAGGGTTTATGCGATATGAATACAGTTTCACAAGATAGCTTGAATAGCTCTATTTGACGTTTTTTGGGGGAGTTTAATAGTATTTAGGTACAGAAATTGAATAATCGCAATGATAAAAATGCTTTTCTTACTTTGTCTCATTTCTAGTCAAAATATTGCAACATTCTTAGATCAAGTAAAAACATTGTCTTGTTTTAAAATCCAGATGAAATTAAAAAAATTTCCTTAAAACAAGCAAAATGATCTGCCAGTGGGGTAAGTAACCTTGTTTTTCACTTTGAAATGTAGATATTTAGACTAGAAACAAGACAAAAACGCTCAAAGCAAGCAAAACATTTATTAAGTTATTTTTGTTTCATAAATAATATAAATACAGTGATTAAATACAATTCTACAGCTTCTGGTCAACTATAATCTAGACTTAACATTGCACACATTGCGATATCGATATTGAAACGATATATTGTGCAGCCCTAGCAGGATCACTCTGTCACTCACATGAGATCCAACAATTGCAAACATCAACCGTCTTATCACGTCCCTATGGACAAAATCAAGTCCTGTTCAACATTTGTTCTTCTTTGAGAAGCCATTTCTCTTCTCTTCAGCTTTAAGACAATCGCAACTTAAAATTGACTACAGTGGTCCCTTGTTATTTGCAGGAGTTACATTCTAAAAATAACCCGCAATAGGCAAAATCCGCGAAGTAGTCAGCTTTATTTTTTACAATTATTATAGATTTTTTAAGCCTCCAAAACCCCTCACTACATACTTTAAAAACTTTGCAATCTTTTCTCTCTTGTTTAAACACTCTTACAGTTCAACCCTTCGTAGAAAAATAAGTCCAGTGTTATAAAAAGAAACCAAAGATCAAAACCATTTCATCTTCATTTATTTATTCTGTAATGGTGCCCTACAGCCGCGGAACTTTTTGTGCGATGGTTAGCATCTTCCTCTGCTTTTTGGGTGCTACCGCAGGTGCCTTTGATGTTTCATAGACATTGTATCGAGAAAACTTGCAAACATTACAGTACAGCACTTCATAGTAGAGATCTGCGCAGGACTGAATTTTTAGTCCCGCTCCCGCCAGGTTTTATTCCGCACCTGACCACTCCCGCTGTATGTTCACCCGCTGCCTGACCCGCCCCAATTTGTATCTGACCTGACCGTTTCTGCTAAATTTAAGTCTGGTTTCCAAAATCTCACGTTAAAATTGGGTACTAACACAAGAAAGAAATAACAGATAAAAGTGTAGGTTGTGCAAGGTTTGCAGGCTAAATGTCAGTTTTGTTTGCCCCTTTGTTATAAGACATGAGTGTCGCGTGATGTGTGGTGAGGCACTGACTATTTCAAAGTAGAATTTACAAACACATCCAGTCAATATATTTGCCAACTACCGATTGTTTCTCATATATCAGCATTTATTTCTATGCACATAGCAGGTACATATTGGGCCACGGAGGAATGTAAAATGTATCGATTAAATATGCCTCCCAAAATACACCCACCTTGAGGCTACAGAGTCCAGACAGCCTATAGCAAGTGACGCACAGCACCACGGCGGATGTGCGCGCTCTCTCATTCTCTATCTCTTGGGAGCGCTATATAGTTAGACCGCCCACTCACGTTCAAATTACACCAGAGTTACCGATCTCTACTTTGTTTTATTCGGAAATTTATTCCTGCAGCGCAAGAAATCTGGTCGGGTCCCGCAGCTCCCACCCGGGAATCCAGACCTCTACTTCAGGGTCATACTGTTAGTAATCGAAGATTTATGTAAATTTGGCGCATTCTGTACTGTACAGGAGGCGCAGCACGGAGGAGATTGATTGACAATGGTCTACAGCCAATCAGGACACAGAACACAATGCACGAATCAGGACGCAGAACACAATGTGCGAATCAGGACGCAGAACACAATGCGCTGTAGAAAAAAAGCATGTCAAATTGCACATAAAAAATCCACGAAACTGCGAGTGCGCGAAAAGTAAACTGCGTTATAGCGAGGGACCGCTGTATTGCAGAGTTTAATTAAGGGAGTAAGATGGTTACTACACACATTCGATCATAAACACATGTAGCTAAATGATGAAAAGAGTAAGATAGAATAATACAGAAAGGAGGGAAAATTTCAAATCGGCCACCTTGCTTTGAAATTTACAATGTGAGTCTGAAAATGTCAGAAAAGAAAAGCTACAGAGAGCCCTGCGCGCGAGAAAAAGGCATTAAAGAAGCAGGCAAAAAAACACGACGGGAAAAACGTGTGTGATTATGTGAGAACAGGAGAGCCACATCACAGACTACGAGCCCACTCTACATTCAGCCTGAGCAATTAGAGACCCACGACCACAGACGAGAAAGAGAGAAAATTACACTTCCTCATTATTCAAATCACTTCTTAGAAAATGAGGCACGTCTCTCTCTCTCTCTCTCTCTCTCTCTCTCGATCTCTCTTTTTTTCTCTCTCTCCTTATCTCTTTTCTTCCCTCTCTTCTGTGCATGACGGCGGTGTTTGCGTTCGCTCTCTCTTTCGGCGAAGATAAGCCCCCCGGAAAACGCTGTCATTACCATCCCTCCTTCACTCCCCCCGCGGGGTTAAATGATTCTCCTCGCTCTGTCACTCCACTCGTTTCTTTATCTATCACTTTACCAAACCCGAGTGGGATCGATACCCCTATCGACTGCAGGATGCTCTCTACACACCCGACTTCCTGCGGCAGGGAGGAAGAGAAGGAGGGAGGGAGAGGAGGTGAAGGGCCTTTCGGTTGGCGTCACTCAATCGCTCCGTTCTTAGAAATTGGACTTGGAAATGAGGCAGCCAGGAATAATAGCTCTCTCTCTCTCCCTGCGCAGTGGCGTATTAGCCGAGTTAGGCACTGGAGAAAGCTCTGACAGACAGATGAGATGCATTTTGAGACCTCGGTCAGGTTGAAATCAAGTGGGAATCTGCCAGATTGGATTAAACCACACCTCCTCTACAAGCCCTACTGGAGGGTTTTCATGTGAAAGTTGCAATATTGTTTGGAGACTTGTTTTTCCAAGTTTGAAATCAAATGTTTGCAGCTTATTCTAGTCAAAAAATGACAGCGTTGTTTATTTGCTAAAATTGATTTGGGTCTGATGCTGCGTTCACATCAGATGGGGATAAAGCGTCGAGCTCAAGTGATTACTTGTTAAGTCAATGCAAAGATGCCAATAGACATCCTGTGGCTTGATTTGCACAAATGAGGCGCCGCAAACGACGTGATTCACGCAAATGAGGCATCGCAAATGACACGATTTGTGCGAATAAGACTGCACGAATGACGCAATTTGCATGAATGAGGCAGCACGAACGATGCAATTCGTGTGAAGCGGCGCGAATGACGCAATTCGTGTGAATGAGGCAGCGCGAGTTGAGCGGTTTTCGCGTTTGACCTGCGAACCCTCGAGTTGGAAAATCTGAACTTCAGTGAACATTCACGCCGCATTAACTAATCAGGAGCCTTCTTTTGTGGGGAAGTGATTATGACGTAGTGCCTGTTGTTGGTGTCCCGGGGGGGGGAAATCCTCTTGCCGACACAGGACAACAGTTCATCAATCTGGGCTCGGCTCAGTCTGAAGCATCACTGAAAGCTTCCATCATCCAGGTATAGTTTCTGGAGGAGTTAATGAACTCACAGAGCTGGGTGCACCTCTGAAAGGATCTAGTGGACTCAGACATGGCGCCGAACAAATTCTAATCGGCTATTATCTCAATAAAATCCATGTTAGCCATTTAGCAATGAAGCTAGAGTCAACGGGCAAACAGAAGCCCTGCACATGACGCGAAACCGCGTCTATTGTGAAGTGAATTTGACGTGCGAATGAAGCAAATTTGATGCGCGAATGTAGCGAGTAAACTCTCAATGTTCACACGTCTGTTTCCACGTGAATAGCGTGATTTATTCCCGCGTGCCGCATCTGTTGTGAACACAGCATTAGAATTCTGTATACACCATTACGTCCTTCGGGTCAAAAATGATCCGCCTTCACTAAACCTTTAAAACATTTATTCATTTTCTTTTCAGCTTAGTCCCTTTATTAATCTGGGGTCGCCACAGCAGAATGAACCGCCAACTTATCCAGCATACATTTTACGCAGTGGATGCCTTTCCACCTGCAACCCATCACTGGAAAACATCCATACCCACTCATTCACACACATACACTACAAACAATTTAGCCTACTCAATTCACCTATAGCACATGTTTTTTAAACTTATGGGGGAAATCGGAGCACCCGAAGGAAACCCACACCAACACGGGGAGAACATGCAAACTCCACACAGAAATGCCAACTGACCCAGCTGAGGGGGGGTCAAAATTGACCCAAAGGACAACTAATATACCCTAAATGTGGGCAGCCTTTATAAAAATAGAAAATAATTTATTTTCTAATGTTGGGGTCATTATAAAGTCACCAAATTTCAAGTTAAAAAAAACATTGTCTAGGTTTTTTTTACTGCAGTTAAAATGGTGCCAATAGGAGGGTTAAACTCTGCAATTGACGATGGGCTGAAATAAAATTAGGAGCAGAAGATCTCAGCTGCAGCAGTTTCAGTTATAACATAAATGGATATGTTAATACAAAAGGCAAGAATTAGTATAAGAGCATTACACCACTCAAAGACAATAATTGATGAACTAATACGTTTCTAAATGGAAAACCAAACATGACACAGGTGAACACAATCAGTTTGTCAATTAGTAACCATATAAACAAACAGAACAAAAGCATTCATTCATTCACTTTCCTTCGGCTTAGTCCCTTTATTCATCAGGGGGCGCCAACTTATCCAGCATGTGTTTTACACAGCGGATGCTCTTCCAGCTGCAAGCCAGTACTGGGAAACACCCATACACTCTCGCATTCACACACATATGGCCAATTTTAGTTTATTCAATTCACCTATAGTGCATCTCTTTAGACTGTGGGGGAAACCGGAGCACCCGGAGGAAACCCACGCCATCACGGGGAGAACATGGGAACTCTACACAGAAATGCCAACTGACCCAGCAAGGACTCGAACCAGCTGCCTTTTTGCTGTGAGGCGACCATGCCACCCAGAATAGAAACAAACCCATAAAAAATTAATGGAAGTAAAAAGATAGAATCAGTGTAACTCTACAAATTTAAAAGCAATACAGGACAAAGAGAAAAACCAAACTTAAGGCTTAAATAAATAGTTAAATGAGAAACCAAACAAGACACAGGTGAACATAAATTAACCAGTGAGTAACCATATAAATAAACTAGCAACCAAAATTAATATAACAGGAGCTTTAAACAGATATGAAGGAAACAGATGGCAAGACTTAACGTAACAGCTTCACAAATAAAAGGCCTATGGCTTAAATTCACAGTTTAAAGAGGAACCAAACAAAACACTGGTGAACATCATAAGTTAGCTAAAGGGTATAGAAACAGGAACTAAACAGAGGAAGTAATCTCGACACAAGACCACAAACCCAAATTAACTGTTACAGTGACTTGCTCAAATGATTTTCATTTAAAGTGCTAAAATAAACTTAAACTTTAAAATACAACTAATGACAGAACTTATACTAAAACTTAATATAAAAACTCTATCAGAAATGTTAATAAAAGCCAATTTTAAACATTTTTTAAAAAAGTCACTTAGAGACACAGTTTATAATATAGTTTTTAAAAGCAAAAGTGAAGTAAAGTGACTTTGAAGCAAATTTTGAACCAAATCAGGCCAAAATTAAGATTGTTTAGAGCTTGCTTTGGGATGTAGAAACATCTTGCTAAAAAAAAAACCTTTAGAAAAGTTAGTTAATCTAAACAGATTTGTCGGCTGCACATCCATGATGTGAATCTCCCGATCCACCTCTCCCAAAGCTGCTCTATTGGATTGAGATCTGGTGACTTTGGAGGCCATTTGAGTACAGTGAACTCATTGTCATGTTCAAGAAACCAGTTTGAGATGATTCACGCTTTATGACATGGTGCGTTATCTTTCTGCAAGTAGCCATCAGAAGATGCGTGCACTGTGGTCTGGACATGGACATGTTCAGCAACAATACTCAGGTAGGCTGTGGCGTTGACACAATGTTCAATTGGTGCTAAGTGTACTATGTTGCAGCAGAAATCGAGACTTATCAGACCAGGCAACATTTTTCCAATCTTCAATTGTCCAATTTTGGTGAGCCTGTGCGAATTGTAGCCTCAGTTTTCTGTTCTTAGCTGACAGGAGTGGCACCCGGTGTGCTCTTCTGCTGCTGTAGACCATCTGCCTCAAGGTTGGACGTGTTGTGCATTCACAGATGCTCTTCTGCATACCTCAGTTGTAACGAATGGATATTAGAGTTACTGTTGCCTTTCTATCAGCTGGAACCAGTCTGGCCATTCTCCTCTTGCCTCTAGCATCAACAAGGCATTTGCGCCCACAGAACTGCCGCTCACTGGATATTTTCTCTTTTTCAGACCATTCTCTGTAAACCCTAGAGATGGTTGTGCGTGAAAATCCCTGTAGATCAGCAGTTTCTGAAATACTCTGACCAGCCCGTCTGGCACCAACAACCATGCCACATTCAAAGTCACTTAAATCACCTTTCAGTTCATCTTGATCATGTCTACATGCCTAAATGCATTGCGTTGCTGCCATGTGATTGGCTGATTAGAAATTTATATAGATAGATATAGATGGACTTTTTATTTTATTTTAAAGTATAAAAATGTTTTCATTACAGTCTTAACCCCTGTGTAAAGCCGGCCAGACTGGATCTTGTGGTTTGGTTTTTGACTCATTTTGTACTACAGTCTTGCATTCTGGCTATCCAGTTTAACGAAGAACATCTCATGAATTATTCCCCCAGACCTCACTTGAAATCTCCCATCTCGCTTGCCAAATCCTCAATCGCATCTCATACCTCCTTTTAAAACTTAATTTTCTCCACTTCTCTTCACCTCTAATCCCTATTAGCCTCATTTCCTATGGAAACACAGTTGAAACAGTAGACGGCAAACCTCCTTTTTTTATCCATCAGCGTTAAAAGTTTTCTAGCTGTTTCGTTTGAGATACTTCACACACACGCATAAAAAAAGACAAACAAACGGCCCACAACCATCTATAAAAGCGTTAACCCCGAGCAGACAAAGAGAAATGGAGTGTGTAGCACAGAAGAGAGAAATCAAAAGTGTCTGGGAGATTTACTCGGTGTGTGTGTTTGGTCAGCTCTCAGGCAGTCCTGTTTGATGTGAATCTCAGATCGGGTTTCTTTTCATGTACACACATACGCAGCTGGCGCACACACTCCTGCATCACCGCGGCTTTGAAGGCAGCAGGTGTGTAGTTCGTCTCTCTCCGTCGGTCCCGGGGCAGGTCACTGTAAAGGTCAGCATGCCGGTGATGGAAAGGGACAGTGGCGTCTGTTGCCGGAGGGATGCGGTGGAGGGGCTGATGCCTCCGTTGCCGTGGGGACAGACCAGACATGTTATCAGGTTAACGCCGCACGACCTCGCTAGCATCGCATCCACGTGTATGCTCGTAGAAAAGCCGAGCGAGGCCTCGTGTCCTCAAGGACGTGTTGGACTTTGAGTGAATTTCTTACATGTTTTACTTCAAAGCAGTCATTGTCTGTCTGTTGCAGAAGCCAGCTGTTTAAATGGGTTTCAGTAGCACACATTTTCCAAAACCTCGTCAGTTTCCTTCTGAACAAAACAATTACAGACATTTTACCAGCAAGGCAGCCAAATGTTTGAGGCTTTGGTTATGTTTGCATGACAATGATACACTTGAAAACCGAAAAACTTTACATGCAGGCTTCAACGTTGTAACAATGATCCCGACCTCCAAGGTTCAATACACATATGAATATTTTGGGTTTTTGGTTTTAAAATTAAAATAATCCCCTATTCCGGGTTACACGGTGGCTCAGTGGTAAGCACTGTCGCCTCACAGCAAGAAGGTGGAGAAGAAGAAGGTTTCTGTGTGGAGTTTGCATGTTCTCCCCGTGTTGGTGTGGGTTTCCTCCGGGTGCTCCAGTTTCCCTCACAGTCCAAAGACATGCAGTACAGGTGAATTGGATTAACTAATTTGGCCGTAGTGTACAAGTGCTTGTGTGAATGAGAGTGTATAGATGTTTCCCAGTACTGGGTTGCAGCTGGACAGGCATCCGCTGTGTAGAACATATGCTGGAATAGTTGGAATGAATTCTTCTATTCCTTTAATTACTCTCTGAATGGACTCATGCATGTTAGAAGGCATGTTCATGTGCTGAAACATGGCTTCCTGCGAGTAAATGTCCCATCAATGAGCACTAAAGTAAGAGATGATTTTATGTAAAAATGAAAGTAACTTCAGCCATATATCAGAGGGCAATGGCATGCGTGGTCCAGAAGCCCAAACTAGAACTCGCGCAATGGGCGGTTTGAGAGAATGAACGTTATGGCGTGCAAACTAAAGCCTGGTTTATACTTCTGGGTCAAGTGATTGGCGTGACCCACAGCGCATGCCTTGCGCGTAGCCGTGCATTTATACTTCTGCGTGCTTTTTTTGTTGCTCTGCAATAACACTTCCGAAACGCTAGCTGGCAGTAGGTGTTTATGTTTCTCTGTGTCGAGTTTCTTCGCTGGTGTTTTGTTTTTTTTGAATGCTTCCTTAATGTACAAGTGGCTCAAATTTGCTCATTTTAAGGCGAGAACCTGCGAACGTGCAACAACTTTAATTATGAGGTAAACACAAAACAACAGTCTCCATCCGGAGCTCCTTCATGGGACACACTGTGATACACAGACATACACACACGAATAAACGTTATGAAAACTAAAGTTTGTTGTGCAGTTGGCGGTTCACTTCCGTTATTTGGTACGATTGCATTCATATCAGAAGTGAACCATACCATAGTACGCACTCACCGTACCCTAGACCACCTCGTTTAGGTTTACACCCGAGAACCGTACCTGAGTTCAGAAGACAGGTTCACACTAGCTAAACGAATCATACCCTGATGTCAAATGACCCCGGGTGTGGAGAAAAAGTGCTAGTGTGAAAGCACCGAAAGTCTGGCTTTTCAGTGGTAAGACTCAGTTAAAACCAATAATTATGTCCAAACTTAATCGAGACGGTTCAGTATCGTTGCACCCCTATATAAACTTGTTAGGCCAGTAGGTGGCGATTTGGAAAGAGACACTCCTAATCTGCACATGTACAGTTCCGTAGCCCACCACTGTTGCTTTGTTTGTCAAGTACTTGAACCAAAAACACAAAAGCTTTCCAATATTTTCATTTTAAAAAACTTTCTAGTGTAGGATGATGTCATCAAGATATTTGTTGAATATTCTCACTCTACAAAACTTTCTATTGGACAAACATCCAAGTAGTGCAGGATGATATCATCAAGATATTTGTTGGACCAAAAAGCAAAAGCTTTCTAATATTTTCATTTTAGAAAGCATTCGATTAGACAACATTCAAATAGTGCAGGATGATGTCATCAAGATAGTTGTTGAATATTCTCATTCTACAAAACCTTCTATTGGACAAACATCCAAGTGGTGCAGGATGATGTCATCAGGATATTTGTTGCACCAAAAACGCAAAAGCTTTCTAATATTCTCATTCTAGAAAACATTCGATTGGACAAGTATTCAAGTTGTGCAAGATGATGTCATCAATATATTAGTTCTGTATTGCTCTTTAAATGACTTGTTCTTCGGAAATTTAAATGTAACATTTTTACTTTCTCTTCATGATACTTTACGTTTAGTTTTTAAGCACAATGGTAATATATTTTGCGTCTGATTAAACGCATGTCAAATTCACTACCGAAAAAAAAACGTATTTTCTATGAACCATGATTTAGTACAACCTAGGTTTTTTAGGGGTGGGATATTCTAATTATAGTGAAATAATAATACATAGTGTATTCAATTTTTAATAATCCTAAACTATTTTAGCATGTCACACTGTAAGACGTCAGCTGTCATAATGTCAGAATGAACGACAATGAAGACGCACTAAACATGGAAGAAAACTCACCCTCAGTTTGTTGCCATCCATCTGTGACATTTTCACTACACCGCATTTTAAAATGATACCTCAAAACGAACATAAACAATCTGTTGCGCAATTTTGCACACAGCATGCCTCTAATAAAACCTGTTTCGACATTTTCCCGCAGTTGTTTGAAATTGTTGAGCGGATTACGTCATCAGATTCGGCACTCCTATAGGTTCTTGTATTGACGCTCGTCTCAAATGTCTGACGTCTTCTGAAATTGACAGAACTTTATCGAAGGGAAAATATGATCGTAACAGACATTAAGCGGTTGACAGTGCACATGTCAAACCAACAAACAAAGATCATAGATTTTAACCTAGAATTTCAGGAATCTTCTCAAATTTGTCTCAGATGACCAAATCCTTTTTGAAATCCCACAGTGCGAGTAGGGCTTAACTGTAAATGTCAACAAAAATATGGCAAATTTAAAGGACTTTGTGAAATTTAACCAAAATTTACTTAGATGTTTGTGCAAGGGAAAGAGGCAGATTAATGAAGTCATTTAGGGGCATATTCTCAAGCTAGAGAGTATTCAATTGGACAAATATTCAAGTAGTACTGGATGACATCATCAAGAAATGTATACAATTTTGCCATTTGAATTTTTATTATATTAAAATCTCCGCATCAAGTTTTCACTTCTTAATTTCTTTCTATCTCTTTGCCACCTTCATTCTGTTCTTGCTCGAAGCTCTCAAAAGCTTTCGCGTTCTACCATTTTCCTATTTCTCATTTTCATGCTAACCCTGTCTACCTCTCCTAATCGTTACGCTCTTTATTTTCTCTCTCTCTCTCTCTTTCTGACTCTCTCTCTCTAACTCAAATTACACCCATTACAGCCCACTCTAGCTCTCCAGCACCTCTCTCGCTCGCTCTCCACACCTCACTGCAGCAAACACACACACACGCACACACTTCTGTGCAGCTTTTCAAGAAAGGCATCTATTTGTCAGCGTCTGTGCAGAGCTGAGACTGCAGGAGGCCTCCGTTTATAAAACGCACAGCTATCTGTTATACAGCGTATGTGTGTTTGTGAGGGTGTACATAGAAGAAAAACAACAGACAAACGCAGAGAGATTCAATCTCACAAACCCGTCAGCATGTTCAACTTGCATCTCACACTGATTTTAAAAGAAAGACATTTGAATCGAAAGTTACTGCTGAAAAATCACAAAACCTGAACGCTTTCATTAGCGTAACAATGGAATTGTAAAAGCCCTTCCATGCTGCAACCCAGTACTGAGAAACATCCATCCATACTCATTCACACACATACACTATGGCAAATTTTGTTTATTCTATTCACCTATAGCGCATGTCTTTGGACTGTGGGGGAAACCGGAGCACCCGGAGGAAACCCACATCAACACAGGGAGATCATGCAAACTCCACACAGAAATCCCAACTGACCCAGCCCAGGCTCGAACCAGTGATCTTCTTGATGTGAGGTGATCGTGCTACCCACTGCGCCACCATGTCACCCTGGAAAGAATTTCAAATTTTATATTGACTGGAATTATTTGTAGTTAAGTCCATCTGAATATACAAAATTGTGCAAAATAAAATAAAGCATGAAAGAAAACGACAGAACAAGGATAAAAATGAAATAATGCTTTATGATTTTCAGTGAGACTTTAACAGTATTGAAGTATAGAAATTCATTCATTCATTTTCTTTTCGGCTTAGTCCCTTTATTAATCTGGGGTTGCCACAGCAGAATGAACCGCCAACTTATCCAGCGCATGTTTTACGCAGCGGATGCCCTTCCTGCTGCAACCAATCTCTGGGAAACACCCATTCACACTCATACACTATGGACAATTTAGCCTACCCAATTCACCTGTACCGCATGTCTGTGGACTGTGGGGGAAACCGGAGCACCTGGAGGAAACCCACACGAACACAGGGAGAACATGCAAACTCCATACAGAAATGCCAACTGACCCAGCCGAGGCTCGAACCAGCGACCTTCTTGCTGTGAGGTGGCAGCACTACCTATTGCTCCACTGCGTCGCCCAAGTATAGAAATTCTATAATCAAATGTAAAATAACACTGCATAGTCTTTATTCTATTGTGTAAAATAAACAATCTTCGTTAAAGCAGCAAATTTAATACTTTTTTAAATTTATAATGCCTGAATGGTTTAAATTCACTTAAAATTGTACAGTCACAGTCCTTAAACACATGCAAATAAAAGAGTTAAACATTGCATGTTCGGAACTGTTTTTTCTGGTTATCATAATCCCAATTTGACATTGACATTGTGACTATTGCAGATTCGTACATTGCGATATCAATGCTGAAACGATATATTGTGCAGCCCTATATGGGGGGCATTATGGTAATGACTAACAGTTTTTCTTTTCATTACAGAATTAAAATAATTTTTTTCCAACAGAAAGCTTTCCACATTAATTTAGTTTCAAAAATATATGCTAGCATTGTGTGTAAAAACTTTGTGTACATCACATTCATCTGTGTTACGGTAAAGTGTGTTTTTTTTTTATTATTATTTTTATTGTTTTATTTGTGTCTTATCAGAGAATTTGATGCAGTAAATTAGGTCAAACATGTACCACCACAATGTTGAAAACCTTATTTAATAATTGCATCTTTTTTGCTTGAATCACTGCTTCCTTTTATACATTTTGGTAATGAGTTTTTTGTTTTACAATGGCCGAGAGAGCTTAACGTGCTGCAATTTAGGAAAACACATGCAATTACAAAAACATTAGCAAATTGAGAAACACGCTGCATTTTCCCACAACGCAAAAAAATTAATAAACCACACTGCGTTTTTCCACAACGCAAACAAATTAATAGAATGTGCTGCATTTTCACAGTACACAACCAAATTAATAAAACGTGCTGCATTTTGCCACAATGCAAACAAATTAATAAAACGCGCTGCATTTTCTTACAACGCAAACAGATGAATAAAACGTGCTGCATTTTCTCACAATGCAAACAACTTAATAAAATGCGCTGCATTTTCCCACAACGCAAACAAATTAATAAAACACGCTGTATTTTCTCACAACGCAAACAAATTAATAAAATGCGCTGCATTTTCTCACAACGCAAACAAATTAATAAAATGCGCTGCATTTTCCCACAACGCAAACAAATTAATAAAATGCGCTGCATTTTCCCACAACGCAAACAAATTAATAAAACGCTGTATTTTCTCACAACGCAAACAAACTAATAAAACATGCTGCATTTTCCCACAACGCAAATAAATTAATAAAATGTGCTGCATTTTCCCACAACGCAAACAAATTAATAAAACGCGTTGCATTTTCTCTCAATGCAAACAAATAAAACACGCTGTATTTTCTCACAACGCAAACAAACTAATAAAACGTGCTGCATTTTCCCACAACGCAAACAAATTAATAAAACACGCTGTATTTTCTCACAACGCAAACAAATTAATAAAATGCGCTGCATTTTCTCACGACGCAAACAAATTAATAAAATGTGCTGCATTTTCCCACAACGCAAACAAATTAATAAAATGCGCTGCATTTTCTTACAACGCAAACAAATTAATAAAATGCGCTGCATTTTCCCACAACGCAAACAAATTAATAAAACGCTGTATTTTCTCACAACGCAAACAAACTAATAAAACGTGCTGCATTTTCCCACAACGCAAATAAATTAATAAAATGTGCTGCATTTTCCCACAACGCAAATAAATTAATAAAATGTGCTGCATTTTCCCACAACGCAAACAAATTAATAAAACGCGTTGCATTTTCTCACAACGCAAACAAATAAAACACGCTGTATTTTCTCACAACGCAAACAAACTAATAAAACGTGCTGCATTTTCCCACAACGCAAATAAATTAATAAAATGTGCTGCATTTTCCCACAACGCAAATAAATTAATAAAATGTGCTGTATTTTCCCACAACGCAAATAAACTAATAAAATGTGCTGCATTTTCCCACAACGCAAACAAATTAATAAAACGCGCTGCATTTTCTTACAACGCAAACAAATTAATAAAATGCGCTGCATTTTCTTACAACGCAAACAAATTAATAAAATGCGCTGCATTTTCCCACAACGCAAACAAATTAATAAAACGCTGTATTTTCTCACAACGCAAACAAACTAATAAAACGTGCTGCATTTTCCCACAACGCAAATAAATTAATAAAATGCGCTGCATTTTCCCACAACGCAAATAAATTAATAAAATGTGCTGCATTTTCCCACAACGCAAATAAATTAATAAAATGTGCTGCATTTTCTCACAACGCAAACAAACTAATAAAACGTGCTGCATTTTCCCACAACGCAAATAAATTAATAAAATGTGCTGCATTTTCCCACAACGCAAACAAATTAATAAAACGTGTTGCATTTTCCCACAACGCAAACAAATTAATAAAGCGCGTTGCATTTTCTCTCAATGCAAACAAATTAATAAAACGCGTTGCATTTTCTCTCAATGCAAACAAATTAATAAAACGCGTTGCATTTTCTCTCAATGCAAACAAATTAATAAAACGCACTGGATATTCTCTCAATGGAAACAAATTAATAAAAGGCGCTGCATTTTCTTACAGCACAAACAAATTGATACAACGCGCTTCATTTTCCCACAACACAAACAAGTAAAATGCGCTGCATTTTCTCACAATGCAAACAATTTACGAAAACTCATTTTTTTTATGTGCATGCATTGTGAGGATTTGCAGCACGTGTGCTGTCAAAGGATGAATATCTTCTTAACTTGCAGGTGTTTTTGGAATTGCGTGTTTTCTTTTTGCATTTTGCAGTATGTTAAGCTCTCTCGACCACCGTAGTAATTGTATTTGTGTACACTTGGAGCTATCAGTTAGCAAACTCATAAAACTCCATGGAATATATTAATATAATTTTTGTATATTTTTGAATCTCTTTATTTGGGCTGATCTACAACTTATAAATGTTCACCGCAGTTATTATGAGAGATGCTTCATGTGATCCACCAAAGCTGACTTTTTGTGCTAGGAGGAACAGAAAGAAAACTTTTGAATGTGTGTTTGAGGAAAAGAGAGAGGGAGATTAATTGGGCGAGCGGTGAAAAGCTTTCAGCAGAGTCTGCCTCCATTAAGCTGCGCCGCTGTCCACCAATTAGACGGCAAAAAGAACGTAAAAAAAAGGGGGACGAGAATAATGACAGAGCGAGAGAGCAGAATAGATCGGCAGTTTCTTTGTCCTGAGTTTAACCGAATTAAAGATCAACAATTATATGAGACAGACAGACTGAGAGCCTGACGTCCCGCTGTGGCTGCTGAAACAGTAGCAACAACCCCACACACGGCCCAAAAAAAAAAAAAAAAACGCAAGCGAATCACAATCTAGCACAATGTAGACATTTTAAGACAACTATATATTACCCAAACATATTTGCCAATATTGAGGTTAAGTATGAAAACCAATTTATTGTCAATTTGGCTTGATGTCTGACAATCGTAACTTGATTTTTTGTAATTGCGACCTTATATTTCAAAATGTGACTATAGCTGCGTCTGACATTGTATAATATTTGTATAGGAACTACATTTAAATTTACTTAGCAACCATTAGAAAAGTACATCCTATGTAGAATGAATATGAGTATTATGAATGTAATTTGGACGCACAACATCCACCATTTTGTCCTTATCACATGACCTTCACGTGTCACTTCACTCCCATTCACAGATTCTCTTCCATGACCTTATGGGATAGTAAAGTGTCCATTAGATGCGCACTTTAGATTGTCCCAGGATGTAGTAGGTCATCCGTGTACTTATTGCCTACTGTTTTTTGGATACTATGAATTCGGAAATACTACTCCTCTCACATATTGTTTATAACATACTATATAGTAGCAAGGTATGCAATTTCGAATACGCCCTATATCTCACTACAACAACTTTATCTAACAATTATGATGTTATTTCATTCAATAGTGAGTATATTTTACAATGCAACTACATTTTGTAGCTTTCTAACTTTTTTTCACCTTTTTTTTCTTAATTTCTGTTACTTTTTGCAAATTACAACTAGCAATTCTTATGCTGTTCACACCAGACACGGCACGGGTGAATAAATCGCGATATTCGCGCGTAAATAGACACATTAGAACATTTTTAGTTTACCCGCTTCATACATGTGTCAAATTTGGTTTATTCACGCTTGAAATTCACTTCACAATACGTTTTATTCCTCTTGATGGGGCTTCTGTCTGCCCGGTGACTCTAGCTTCAGTGCTAAATGGCTAACATGGATTTTATTGAGAGAATAGCTGTGCTTTATGTGCTTTAGGAAGGCTGAAAAACAGTGTATATTTGTTCGGCGCCGTGTCTGAGTCCACTAGATCCTTTCAGAGGTGCACCCAGCTCTGTGAGTTAATCAACCGTACCTGGATGATGGTAGCTTTCAGATATGCTTCAGACTGAGCCGTGCCTAGTTTGATGAACTGTTGTCCGGTGTTGGCAAGAGGATTTCCCCTCGAGACACCAACAAACAGGCACTTAGTCCTAATCACTTCTCTACAAGAGCAAGCTCCTGATTGGTTAACTTGGCGTGAATGTCCGCTGAAGATCAGATTTTCCAACTCGAGTTACGTGACTACATTTAAAAATGTGGCTTTACACCTTGAGATTTCAATTTTATTTCAGAGTAGCTTTGACTTTATATTTCACAATAGCTGGGTTTCAATCACTCCACGCTAATGCACATTTTAAACTATCGCATGAGAAACAAGTGATGGAAGTGGCAAATTTGACATCAAAATCCTTTATTTGCTAAATCCTTTTGTACACTAGCTTGAGGTGGCTTTAGACTTGTGTGAAAACAGGTTAATGTGAATAATGGGAGATGGAAATGCATTTGCTGAATAAACTCAAGTCAGCTTGCTTTGTTTATTGTTGGTTACTAGGTTACCAATCAGCTGCTCTACAACCATAGATATTTACATTAGATGTCGCCAAAGCGCATAGAATCACCAAGAGGCGACACTCTAGTGCGATTTGGGAAACAGCCACTAGATGGCGCGGCGGCCATTTTGGAATGAAAATCCCAATAGAACAACAACATATTATAAGTCTGTAAAATAAACTATTAAAAGTGCTGATGATTGTGATAGTAAGTGTTGTATTGTCGTCTTTCAGGTTGTATCTCAGCTTTAATGTGCTTTTTGAATAAATAAATAAAAAACAAAGCAGATGCTTGCCATCGCAACAGCAATAAAATCCAATGGACAGCCGTCCGCTTTCACTCCAAAATGGCGGAATTCGGAGCTGTTGCTCGGTGCTGCTGTTGCAATGGAACGTTCTATTGAGTGTCGCCTCTTGGTCATTCTAAGCTCTTTGATGTCGCCTACCCTGTTGTTATCTATTGACAGTGTTGGGGAGAATACTTTGTAAATGTATTTAGTTACAGAATACAGAATACCTGCTTTAAAATGTATTTTGTAACGTATTCCGTTACTTTGCTTAATCCTGGTACTGTATTCTAAATAAGTCTATTAAATGTCACACTATGCGTTGGTAGCAATTTCTGCAGGAATACAGAGGGCCTCTAATGCCCATTATTGACTGATAAATAAATAAAACAATATAATTATGTTTATTAAATAATGTTTATTTATCAAAGTGTCAACAAATTCAATTTCTGTTTCTATAAAAAAGTTAAAAAGTGCTTGAACATAGACAGCATTACTGTCTGTAATATACAGTATTTGTATATAATATGCATTTTGCTTACCCTTTGTATTTCACAGTCTGCGCAGAAATAGAGATTGCACTGCACTGTCCGGTTTCGCTCACCCCTCTCATTCTTTAAAGAGAAAAAATGCTTGAACTTTCAAGACGTGAACGCATTTTTTCCTTTACTGCTGCTAGAAAGTTGCTTCGGTTGCGGCTCCAACCCATCGAGCCCCTGGTCTGAATCCTTCATATTTGTACACTCAAGTTAACCAGGGCTGCCAACTTTGGCTAAGGTGTCCCGCCCACATTTGTGTCAGTAAAGCGAACGTAAATTTAAGAAGCGTAAATGAAACCTCTGAAAGCGCAAACGAAACATCAAGCAGCGAATTCACGAACAATGACGGCAAAAAAAAGCAGTTTATTTGAAAATCATGGTTGTTGTCCGGTTGTTCGGTGTTTGCGATCGTCCTTTTTGCTGCGTGAGAAAATGGAGGTGTGGCGTGAGAGCATGAGAACAGGGTCATTTGCGTGAGTCTCACTGAGTTAACGCTGGTGATAGCAGTCGGGAGTGTAGCTTCTGTTTCTATGGTTTCTGCGGCAATTTAGTAATATTATTATGGGCCAGACACGCATCGCCCTAAGTATTCCAATGGTATTAGGAAAGTAACTGTATTCTAAATACCCTGTTTAAAAATTGTAACTGTAACGGAATACAGTTACTCATGAATAGTATTCTAAATACGTACCGCCGGTACATGTATTCCGTTACTCCCCAACACTGTCTATTGAAAGGAATGCGTCAATAGAGCCGCCATTTTAGTACAGGGTAGCGCTCCTTTGAAATGAATGTGGGACCAAGCTGTAGTGAGGGACTGTGGCCATCAAGAGCCAGATTTATACGCATATAGACATATATCTTTGATCAGGAGTTTTTCCGGTGGTCATTATGCAATTTTTTTTTTTTTTAATTACGAAAATTAGAATTTTACATCACTTTTCTACATTGATGGATAAGTGACCGCACGGGCATTGCTGACAAAGAGCGTGTGTTTGTGTGTATGGAAATGTACTATCCACCCTTTTCTTTGCAAATCCTGTTCTGTGGACATGTTTATATGCGTTACTGTAATATAAATATGCGCTATATAAATACACATTACATTACAAATACACATTACATTACTGCGGAGACATGTTAATATAAACAACCACCACACTCCTATAAAAACACACTCCTATGTCACATTGGGGTCGGTTTCAGAATCATTGTGGTTTTGATTCCATTTTAATGTCAGGTAATTAAAAAAAAAAGTGACTTGTGTTTCTATCTCTCCAATATACACTACCTACACACAGTTCTGTTCAAACAGCTTTCAAAAGTTGATTTTGGATCGCAGGTGCCCTTTAAGACTCGAGACTTAATTGACTGTCAGTTGTTTGTTTGACCATTTTGACAACATTATTCACAATATTGTAAAAAATATATATTTATTTTTCATATATTTATCATATATCTTTTTTCCTGTTCAGCCTGTATGAGTATATGTGAGTCACCATTTGATAGCTAATGCTAATGACTGTATGGTGTTCATTACTGCAGCACATCTGTCTATAGGTTGTCAGCTGAAGACGAGTTGAGGTGAAAGCACAAATAAACCTGCAGAGACTCACAGTGAGACTCACAGATAGCAGACATGACAGAGCGCAGGACGCAAACACACTTCAGCTATTTATCAAAAACCTCTGGTTTCCATGGTTTCCTATCTCAGCCCCTCCACTATTGAGTTTAAAGAGAGAGATTTCCTTACTTCACTTTTTAGAGCTCAAATTTATATATGCAAACTCTCTCCGACCAAGCATATATACTGTTGTCTTCTGCTGGAATTATGGTACATTGCTGTTATTTTGGACATCTACTATGGTACTATTGTGTTTTTGGATGTTTATCATCATATTATTTTTTCTGTCTTTTTTGTTCTACCATTTTTCTTTCTTTTTTTCTTTTTCTGTCTTTCTTACATTTTGTTTTTCTTTCTTGCCTTTTTTCTCTCCATTTTTTTCCTTTTTTGTTCTACCATTTTTCTTTCTTTTTTGTTTTTTTTTGTCTTATATTTTTTTCTTTCTTGCCTTTTTCTTCCATTTCATTTTTTTGTGCTACAATCTTTCATTCTTTCATCTGTCTTCCTTCTTTCTTTCGCTGTTTTCTTTCTTTCGCTGTTTTCTTTCTTTCTTTGTTTTTTCTTTTCCAATTCTTTTCTTATTACTTGTTTTTTTCTTCTTTCTTCTTTTCTTTTTCATTCTTCCATTTCTCTTTCTTTCTTTTCTTTCT
>LR812540.1:17874218-18088320 GCA_903798195.1 Danio kyathit
GAAAATCCTAAACTACATAGCCCTGTGTTAAAAAAAAAAGTGTTGTCCCTAAACATAACCACCCTTGTGCCACCCTTAGCAGCAACAGCTGCAATCATACATATTTGATAAACTTGCAATGAGTCTGTTACAATGCTGTGGTGCAATTTGGCCCACTCATCTTAGCAGAGTTGTTGTAATTCAGACAAATAATTCAGGTTTTGGAGCATGAACCACTTTTTCAAGATCATGCCACTACATCTCAATTGGATTCAGGTCAGGACTTTGACTAGGCCACTCCAAAGTCTTCATTTTCTTTTTTTTCAGCCATTCAGAAGTAGACTTGCTGATGTGCTTTGTATCCTTGTCCTGCTGCAGAACCCAAGTTTGCTTCAATTGAGGTCACTAACTAAGGGTGTTTTGTAACGCGGTGTCCTGGCCAAAGTCCCTCAATCGGCCCTTACCATCATGGCCTCCTAATCATCCTATCACTGTCTCTTCACTCCACCAATAGCTGGTGTGTGGTGAGCGCACTGGCACCGTTGTCCTGTGGCTGCCGTCGCATCATCCAAGTGGATGCTACACACTGGTGTTGGTGTGGAGAGACCCCCCTCATGATTGTAAAGCGCTTTGGGTGTATGGCCATACACAATAAATGCCCTATATAAATACACATTACATTACATTACATTACTAACAGATGGCCGGACATTCTCCTTCAGGATATTTTGGCACACAGCAGAATTCATGGTTTCATTCATCACAGTCTTTGCAGGTCCTGAAGCAAATTATTTTAATTTATAACATTTTTATATTTTAATATTTTTATTGACTCAATTGATTAATGTCTGAATGGTTAAGTGGTTTATATTCATTTATATTCATATTTTTGTTTTTAATGATAATCTGATTTGTGTATATTAATTAAATGTGCAATAAACAAATTTTCTATAGCACATCGATTGATTTTGCATGTAACAATGCAAATATTTATTGCAGGAAATTTTATGACTTACTGGGTGAATGACTTTGTTCAAAAGACTTTTGTTTAGGACAAAACTACAGGTTATCAGCGTAGTTCAGATGTGTGGGGTCAGTTTAGCTCTGCTGGGTTTACTCTGTTTGTCTGCTGTGCTAGTGTGTGTTGAACGGCTGAAGCTGTGTTGGGTTGGTGTGCTTCAGTTGAGCTGCTTCAGCTGTTCAGCTTGGCTCAGTTAAGGCTAAATATGTCAAAGTGCTATAATAATTAGTAGCTTCATTACTGTCCGTGCGCTTGAATCAGGGTGTCGTTCTAGTACGGTGTAAATGAGCTGGGTGCTGATGAACCGGCCTTAATTAGACACACACACACGCGCGCACACACACACAAATACAGCGCGAGTCACAGCTACAAAATGCTTTAATTAGCATGATAATGATCTGTCATTTAGAAACCCAACCCTCTTAACGCACACACAGCACTGGTATGCTCTTAATGTGTGTGTGTGTTGAAGTCTTCTTGCCCTCACATGCTGTGCGCTGGTTTTGGTTTTGCAGGCTCGTCTTCGTCCTGTGCGTTCTCCATCTGTGAGTCATTCTCAAGAGCGTTCAGTCATCTCCAGCACGGCCCAAAGCACTGTCTGCAGAGATGAGAGAGAGAGAGATGAGAGGAAGCAATGAGACGAGAAGAAAGAACGGCGGAATGAAAATTTGAAGACTTGAGCTGTTCTTGTGCTCAAATCTGATTGGCAGATTGGTAAGTCTGTTTATTAGTCACTTATGAGTCTTTCTGAAGGTTATATCATTATGCTGGTGGGTGACGTCATGTGAGTGATTAAATGATTTGTTTATTCAATTCATTCAGAAGCACTGATTCAATCAGAACTGAACAAGTGAGCCTTTTTGAGGGAGTCATTGAACTATTCGCTCAATCATTTTATTAAAACAGATTCAATAAGAAACGAGTGAAGTAGTTGAGTTATTCACTTAATTTTTTCAAATGATTTGATTCTTACTCAAACTGAACAACTGGATCTTTTTGAGTGAGTCATTGAACTGTTCACACAATAAATTAATTAAAACAGATTAACTAAGAAACAAATGAAGTAACTGAATTATTCACTCAATTTGACAAGTGAGACAACTGAGTGTTTGTAAATGATTCATTCCCCTTTTCATTCAACCAGTTTGTTTAAACACATGAGAATGAGCCGTTGAATCAATCGTTCAACTGATTCATTCAAACACACTGATTCAGGAATTCAAAAAATAATCTTAATTAGTAAGTCATTGAATGATTCATTACCACTGATTTATTCACAACTGAACAAGTGAGTCTTTATGAGTGATTCATTCAACTTTTCACTTAAAGAATAAAAAAGATTTATTAAGAAATGAACAAAGTAATTGAATCATTCACTCAATTTGTTCAAATATACTGATTCTTTCTGAAACTGAATGAGTGATTCTTCGTGAGTGATTCATTCCTTTTTTTTCATTTAACCAATTTGTTTAAACACATGAGAATGAGTCATTCAATCAATCGTTCAACCGATTCATTCAAACACATTTATTGATTCAGGAATTAAAAAAAAAAGAATCAAGGAATTCATTACCACTGATTTATTTACAACTGAACAAGTTAGTCTTTATGAGTGAGTCATTGAACTATTCACTCAATTATTTTATTGAAACGGATTCATTAAGAAACAAATGAAGTAATTGAATTATTCACTCAATTTGTTTAAATGTTCTGATTCTTTCTGAAACTGAACAAGTGAGTCTTTGTGATTCTTTTTATTTAACCAATTTGTTTACCGAGTCATTAAATCAATCATTTAAACGATTCATTCAAACATGCTTATTGATTCAGCAATTAAAAATAGAATCTTAATGAGTGAGTCATTGAATAATTCATTACTACTGATTTATTCACAACTAAACAAGTGCATCTTTATGAGTGAGTCATTAAACTGTTCACTCTATAAATATTAAAAACAGATTATTTAAGAAATGGACAAAGTAATGGAATTATTCACTCAATTATTTTTCAAATTTACTGATTCTTTCTGAAACTGAACGAGTGAGACTTTATGAGTGATACATTGCTTTGTTCATTTAACCGATTTGTTTAAACACATAAAGTGAGTCTTTACTAGTGAGTCATTAAACTATTCACTCTATAAATATTAAACAAATTAAGAAATGAACAAAGTAATTTAATTATTCACTCGATTTTGTTTTTCTTTTCTTTTTTTTCTCTCAAATGTACTGATTCTTTCTAAAACTGAATGAGTGAGTCTTTATGAGTGATTCATTGACGTTTATTTAACCAATTTCTTTAAACACATGAGAATGAGTCATTGAATCAGTCGTTCAACCGATTCTTTCAGAAACACTTTTTGATTCAGAAATTGAAAAGCAAAGCTGTGACCATTGAATGTATGAAGTGTAGTTTATTGGGCAGACCAACGGCCCCCTAGTGGCCAGGAATATTTTGGGCTTGATTTCATTGCGTTATGGTGATTCAGCTATGTTGTAAATGTATAAGGGCTGTTAATGCATACAATTTAATCTGAAAAGTGAATCATGCTAATATTTCTTTAACACAAATGAATCATTTGATGAGGTTTGACCCCAACTTTTTGCCGTTATTGCATCTATTTCATTGTGTAATGGATAATATGATAGTATATGATGGATCAATTAAACCAACATGCTGTAAACTTACTGTAGTGATGAACTGTCCTTCCGCTGAAGCACAAGTGGAGTGGCCTAGTCAAAGTCCTGACCTGAATCCAATTGAGATGTTGTGGGATGATCTTAAAAAAAGTTTGAACTACCATCATCGGGTCAAGCATATTTTTTGCAGATGTTAGCAAAGATTCCAGTGGCGAGACAGAGTCAAGCAGACATGCTCCTCAAATAAAATCACAGCTGCAAAACAAACTCATTCCTTCACTAAATGGATATCCACAGACTGCAGACACATCAACATTGTATATGGGATCTATTGATACAAGAGAACTGCACAACACTTTAAGCTAAAAAAAAGTGAGTCGGTTTTAGAAAGCACTTTCATTGCACTTACTGGAGACCACTGGACATCAGTAAGTGACCAAAACTACCTCTGTGTAACAGCGCAGCTAATGGACCCTTTTCAGAAGACGGTGACAACACATTTAACGATCACCAGCTTCTTAAATCCTGGGAAGTTTTTATTATTTTTTAATGTGTGTACATTTATAAAGCTATACTTTGTGTTTAGGGTATGTAACAGTTCACCGTGAACTGGTTGAAAATCGATTCAAACCAGTAGAAATGTTGAATGAATCGCGGTACATTTTTTTTAACAGAGGGGGCGCTGTGTTTATCATAATCATGTTAAACTCCTGTCTCTATCCTACTATATAATTAGCAGGCCCGAAGCCAGCCTGGTGAAGGGGGGGGGGGGTCTTTTTTTCCTTTTTTTTTTTTTTTTTTGCACCTTTTTGCACTTATTTTCTATTTAATTATGAGGTTTAAATACTGCAGTTTAGTGGCACTGTTTTGCTGGATTAGCTTGTCGGATGGTCATCATAACCACATTTTTTGATGTACAAAAAACATTTCCTAAGGTTTCCATCATATATCATTAGAAAAAAGGAATCTGTTAAAGTTTTAAATTAAAAACTGTAGACTATTGTCATTTATTAGGCTAATTATAAACTGGCCAGTACATTCAACTTTTTTCAGTCAGAATTTGGGATGCCGAATTTGGCACGGCGTGACTTCAGAAGGGGAAGTCACAGCGTGCTAAATTTGCTGTCCCAAATTCTGTACCAAGAGCCAATACAGGATTCTGCTTGCTCTTAAAGCCTTTGTTGATAGGTTATTTTTACAATTTATTATGGCATAGCAGTCAAAATAGGACAAATTAGCTCATGTATGGGACAAATTCTGGACCTTTGTCAGTGAATGGTGGGTCTTTCGAACCACCCGAACCCCCCCTGGCTACGAGCCTCAATTAGTCATTTTATAATCAGTTTTTTTATGCCAGTGGCCAGGGTCAGAGGGCCTATTGACCACCTCTGTACACACTGCTGTCTGGTTTAGGAAAGGCTTTTCTCTCCACACCTGTCATCTCAGTCTCCAGTGAAAGAGTTTTTTCATCAGCAGGGGACATTGTAAATGTGCAACGCCATCAGCTTATGCCAGAAAATGTAAAATCCCAGCACAATCGCAGTTTTAGTTTGTTTATATTAATGAGTCTTCTTTAATTTCTGTTATTCTTTTATTTTGGAAGTTGTTTTAAAAATAGTTATTTAATTATAGCAGAAAATATATTATATTCTGCAAAAAAAGTGCAGCATTTAAGAAAAAAAAAATGAAAGGATTCATCACTTTAAATTGGTTTCAAATAATTTTGTTAAATTGTGACTAAATCGTGAGATTATCATGAATCGTATCGAAAAGTGAGTCCAGTGAGTCATTACATCCCTATTTGTATTATATAATCTTTGCATCAAATTCAAAATAGCTAATGCGCGTGGTTTCTAATGCAGCATCTATGGACGAGACAGTAAATTTGGCAGTCATTTTCTTTTTTGTTTACGATTTATTGAACATTTTTCCATTTTGCAAACATATCAAACAACCCTTATAAAATAATAATAGAAAATTTTTTAAAAATAAATGAAAATGATAATAAAATAAAGGAAAACCAACGTACACAAATAATGCATGGTATATGTCTATATTTATGCAATAATCCCAATGTTACAATTTGAGTAATGAAAGATTACAAACTGATGTATTATTATTGTCAAGGGCAAGCAAGGGGTATCAGTCTAGATCCAGCTGGAGAGTTTTAACATAAGAAAAAAGGGCATTCCAAATTTTGACAAATGTTCTGTTATCATATCTTTGAAGGGAGTATCTAATCTTCTCTAGTTTTACAAAATACAAAACATCTTTCAGCCACTGTACATGTGAGGGTGGCTGAGGGCTTTTCCAGTTTAATAAAATTACACGCCTAGCAAGCAAAGTAAGAAAGGCCACAAAGTTTAAGAAGTAAGTGGGTAATGTATAATTATCAGGCATCACCCCAAACAGGCCAATAATGGGTGATGGTGCTATATCTATAGATGTAATGGTTGAAAGAGAGCAAAATACTGAGACCCAACATGAGGAAAGAGCTGGGCATGTCCGAAACCTATGGGTTAAATTACCTAAACCCGAATGACACCTATCACACTCCGGATCAATAGTTGAGTCGATCCGTGCAAGCCTACATTTCGACCAGTGTACTCGATGAACCACTTTACACTGAATGAGGCAGTGACGTGCGCATATAGACGAGGAATGAACCCTGTCCAGAGCTGCTTCCCAAGTATCTTGGTCTATTTCAATATTAAGGTCCGCAGACCAGCTGGTGCGGAGACTGTCAACTGGAAAAGACTGTAAATTGGCAAAAATATTGATTAATTTAGAGATTAAGCCTTTACTGCTTGCTTCAAGACATAAAATATTGTCAACCTCAGAAAGAGGAGGGACATTGGGAAAACCTGGGAATTGTTTGCAAACAAGTCACGTACTTGCAAATATCTAAAAAAAAAAAGATTTCTCGGGATGTTATACAACGCATTCAGTTAGTCAAATGAGGCAAATGTACCTTCGATATAAAGATCAGCTACTGAGAGGATCCCTTGATTCCTCCAAGAGGCTTATGCGCCGTCCAAAGTAGAAGGAGAAAACAGTGGGTTCAAATATATTGGGGAGGTCAAAGGGGTAGCTTGAAAACCAAAGTTACGTAAAAACTGAATCCGAATTTTAAGACTGCTCTTCACAATTATATTATCAGTGTACTTAAGTGGAGAGAGCGTGATGGGAAAGCAGCAGTCATTTTCTTACAATTTATTTATTTTTTATTTTTTGAAAGTCATGTAAAGACTATCGTAAAATTATTCTTTTAAGATTTGTGCAAAAAAAATAAAACATTTGTGATACTCTTCCATTCACTGCTCTTTAAGTTTACCCAACTATAAAAACTTCTGCTGGTGAGAAACCCGGAAATGCGAAAAGTCCACCGATCACAACTGACTGACAAAATCTGCACTTATTCATTTTATGTATGTTATCACAATAAATACTAAGAATAACAAGATGATAAATCTAAAGCATATGTTACCCTAAACTAGATTGGCATACATTTTTTTGTTTCAACACTGCATACTTACAGATAAATCCTATATTTTAATGTATCAGTGCACTTCAATATTTAGTAAAAATTAATTTCATATACCTTAACCTTCCCTCGCCCTCGAAATGACTTTCATTACTTCCTGGTCACATGGAAAGCCTTTAGGGCGGGGCTATCAGTGTGCGTCTCGTTTCTGCTCTCAATTCGCCCATTCGTCAATCTTCCTTTATTTTGTTAGCAACACCAGTCTTTCAACAGTATAATCGATTGCCAAACAATGAAATCATGCACTGCACTACTTTTTCTTTCTAATTTCAGGATGTTTGTAATGAATGTTTGTCATGATAGCAAAAAAAAAAAATACAATCTTCTGTTTCACTGTGACTTTAAATGTCCAATAAAATTAAAATAATTTTTTTTAGATGCAAGTATCAATATTGTTCATTCTTAGGATATCTATGAGTTAGTGTGCTCCATAACAGTGACAAAATAAGCATTTAAAGGATATAAAACTAATATAAACAAGTAAAGCTTGAAGTTTGTCACTTCCACCTAAATGGATCAACGGTTTTATTCAAGTCACCTCATTCAGTTTCTCATCAAATCATGACTAATCAAATGCTCTCTAGTAGCTGAGATGCCCCGCCCCCTCCAAGATGCTTGACATTTGATACGTTTGGACTCATCACCTTTCACTGGCAGAGCGGTGATAAAACAAAACGCTATTGGCTGTTTTTTAAGGGGAGGGGCTACACCATGTCCTACCCTTTCTTTGTGATTACGTCAAACATCGGATAAAAATGCACATTTCAAAGCACGTAGCGAGACCTTTATATTCTTGTTTCCGTTGTGTATGGGCTCTATGCACAGCTAGAGTTTTATAGCCAACGATAAACTTTTGGAGAAAGCTTAATGTGACTATTTTCAATTTATCAAGGTTGCTTTTACATGTAATGTAATGTAATGTGTATTTATATAGCGCATTTATTGTGTATGGCCATACACCCAAAGCGCTTCACAATCATGAGGGGGGTCTCTCCACACCACCACCAGTGTGAAGCATCCACTTGGATGATGCGACGGCAGCCACAGGACAACGGCGCCAGTGTGCTCACCACACACCAGCTATTGGTGGAGTGAAGAGACAGTGATAGAGCCAATTTGGTGGATGGGGATTATTAGGAGGCCATGATGGGTAAGGGCCGATTGAGGGACTTTGGCCAGGACACCGGGGTTACACCCCTACTCTTTACGAGAAGTGCCATGGGATTTTTAATGACCACAGAGAGTCAGGACCTCGGTTTAACGTCTCATCCGAAAGACGGCGCCCACCGACAGTGTAGTGTCCCCTTCACTCTTACTGGGGCATTAGGACTCACACAGACCACAGGTTGAGCGCCCCCTGCTGGCCTCTCTAACACCACTTCCAACAGCAACCTAGTTTTCCCATGTGGTCTCCCATCCAGGTACTGACCAGGCTCAGCCCTGCTTAGCTTCAGTGAGTAACCGGTCTTGGGCTGCAGGGTGATATGGCTGTGTACATTACAACATTATCGATGTTGTAATGTAATTACAATACATTCAGTTAAATATTCATAGTTGTTCAAGCGTAAAACAAGATGAAAGCAAACCTGCCAACATTTCTCCCTGAAAATTCGGGAGACCAGGGGGGGGGGTTAGGTTCAGGGGTGAGGTGTCAACACTGTTGAGTACTGTGCTGTGGTGTTAGTAACTACTATGAAGGGTGTATTTCGGGCCACCACTGCGATCAGATCCTATACCAATGTTGGCAACACGGGGATTTCATAGATCGTACCAGAATGCTGAGGACCGTGATCTTCACTGGCTGTTAGATTTTAAATTACGGGAATTTTCCGGGAGAAATAACAAAACTGGAGTGTGGCGGGAGATGGGTCTGAAATACGGGAGACTCTCGGGAAAAACGGGAGTGTTGGCAGGTATGGATGAAAGACAGTTGTAACCACTAGTACCATTAGTAGCAACAGGCTAGCGAAGAAATTTCATTAAAAATACTGGGGTAAAATAAACTCATATTTTAAAGACATAGCAGGGGGAAATGGAATTTAATGAAGTGCTTTTTGTCCGATCTGAAAACCACTTCATATCGTATATCTAACAGGCATTGAAGATCGCTGATTTTTAAAGAAGTCAGGTCTTAAACCTGGCAATTTTGTAATGGAAAGACAGTTCACCGGAAGCCCTTGGGCTGCCTGGCTGAAAATGAAAAGTCCGTGTGCATATAGCCCATTAGATTTGAGTTGTGTTTTTTATTAAATGTTGTGTTTTGTGTCCTATTTCAATTGTAATATGGGCCAACTGGGCTACCGAAGTCTCTATAGAATCCTTATTTTACTTTTGAAGCCAAATATTCACACACTCTTAGCATCACAGTTTGCATTTTTAATACTAAGAACACCATCAGGGCTGAAAATAAAAGCGCTCAGCTGTACGAGGAGTCTGCGAGGGAGAAGGACACGTCTGTACCTGTCCGCCGTTAACAGCCCGCTGCTGCTGTTCTCCACTATCAGCGGCTGTTTTCGCATTCAGCAGACCCGTGTTCTGCAGCTCGCGGTGGGAAACGTGCCAGGGAGGAAAAAAAGATTCTCAGTACGACCACTAACAGAGGATGACAACACCGTTCCCCCTCCGCATTTCATGGCTCATTCGCGGACCGCTCTCATCTTTTCCTCTGCATTACGTCAGCCTTGTTCTGCTATGTCTGATCGTGTGTGTGCGTGTGACTTTGTGTGTGTGTGTGTGTGTGTGTGTGTGTGTGTGTGTGTGTGTGTGTAGAGGTGCAGCGGGCACTGGGAGGGCATCAAAGGCTGTCAGAGCGAATCAAAGACCCTGCCAACCTTGGCAGGCCAGGCACACACGCACACATTCTCTTTCACTTTCTGCCAAGTCTTTTTTTTTAGTCCCGATTTTGGCCACGTCCGTCCTCTCGTTTGCGTGTGTGTTTTCCGCCGTTGATCATTACAAATGGCAGAGGTCAGTTGGCTGGCAGATGTCCCCGCTGCATGGGCCGCCCTTTCAATCTCTATCCATCTCGTTTTCTTTTCTCTTTTTTTTTCTCTCCATCTAGTTATCTAGTGATCAGTCTTCTCCTTGGCTGTAATTAAACTCGAGATTCACTGAGAAGTCACCGAGAGCCTGAAAGGATTAGGTGCAGTCTCTGGTGCTGGACTTTACTAAGTTTTTTAAGGGTTTTATTGCGGTTTTGTAGGCATGTGATGCGTGTTGTCTACAGGGATGTTGTACTTTTATTTTTGGATTTTTTTTTATTATTACATTATATTTTCAGTACTGGGTTTTAAAATGTAATAGCTTTTTAGATATTTCATAGAATGATATTATATACAGGGAGTGCAGAAATATTAGGCAAATGAGTATTTTGACCACATCATCCTCTTTATGCATGTTGTCTTACTCCAAGCTGTATAGGCTCGAAAGCCTACTACCAATTAAGCATATTAGGTGATGTGCATCTCTGTAATGAGAAGGGGTGTGGTCTAATGACATCAACACCCTATATCAGGTGTGCATAATTATTAAGCAACTTCCTTTCCTTTGGCAAAATGGGTCAAAAGAAGGACTTGACAGGCTCCGAAAAGTAAAAAATAGTGAGATATCTTGCAGAGGGATGCAGCACTCTTAAAATTGCCAAGCTTCTGAAGCGTGATCATCGAACAATCAAGCGTTTCATTCAAAATAGTCAACAGGGTCGCAAGAAGCGTGTGGAAAAACCAAGGCGCAAAATAACTGCCCATGAACTGAGAAAAGTCAAGCGTGCAGCTGCCAAGATGCCACTTGCCACCAGTTTTGTCATATTTCAGAGCTGCAACATCACTGGAGTGCCCAAAAGCACAAGGTGTGCAATACTCAGAGACATGGCCAAGGTAAGAAAGGCTGAAAAATGACCACCACTGAACAAGACACACAAGCTGAAACATCAAGACTGGGCCAAGAAATATCTCAAGACTGATTTTTCTAAGGTTTTATGGACTGATGAAATGAGAGTGAGTCTTGATGGGCCCGTGGCTGGATCTGTAAAGGGCAGAGAGCTCCAGTCCGACTCAGACGCCAGCAAGGTGGAGGTGGAGTACTGGTTTGGGCTGGTATCATCAAAGATGAGCTTGTGGGGCCTTTTCGGGTTGAGGATGGAGTCAAGTTCAACTCCCAGTCCTACTGCCAGTTTCTGGAAGACACCTTCAAACAGTGGTACAGGAAGAAGTCTGCATCCTTCAAGAAAAACATGATTTTCATGCAGGACAATGCTCCATCACACGCGTCCAAGTACTCCACAGCGTGGCTGGCAAGAAAGGGTCTAAAAGAAGAAAAACTAATGACATGGCCTCCTTGTTCACCTGATCTGAACCCCATAGAGAACCTGTGGTCCATCATCAAATGTGAGATTTACAAGGAGGGAAAACAGTACACCTCTCTGAACAGTGTCTGGGAGGCTGTGGTTGCTGCTGCACGCAATGTTGATGGATTCTGTCAGTGTTTTGATCCGTTCACCATGGATGGCAGGCTTTTGAGTGTCCTTGCAAAGAAAGGTGGCTATATTGGTCACTGATTTGTTTTTGTTTTGTTTTTGAATGTCAGAAATGTATATTTGTGAATGTTTAGATGTTATATTGGTTTCACTGGTGAAAATAAATCATTGAAATGGGTATATATTTGTTTTTTGTTAAGTTGCCTAATAATTCTGCACAGTAATAGTCACCTGCACACACAGATATCCTCCTAAAATAGCTAAAACTAAAAACAAACTAAAAACTACTTCCAAAAATATTCAGCTTTGATATTAATGAGTTTTTTGGGTTCATTGAGAACATGGTTGTTGTTCAATAATAAAATTAATCCTCAAAAATACAACTTGCCTAATAATTCTGCACTCCCTGTATATATATGTATATATATATATATGTATGTATGTATGTATATATATATGTATGTGTATATATATATATATATATATATATATATATATATATATATATATATATATATATATATATATATATATATATATATATATATATATATATATATATTCATTCTATTTCTGCAAGTATTTTTTTCAGTTTATAACATTTTTATTGTTAATTAGTTTTTCATAATGTATTTAATTTGAATAGTTTTGTGCTTCAAAGAGGGAGTTAAATATAGTTTAAATAGTTTAATATCTTACAATCATTCAGTAATTTCTAGATTCATCTTACTGTTATTTAATTTTGTTTTCATGCAAATCATATCATTTAAAAGGTTTATGTATTCTGTATCAAAAGTACAATTACTTTGTGCTCCTTTTTTGGAGTCCTTTAAAAGTGCTGCATGCAATATGACTCTGAAAACGTAGCCCTATATACATTTCTGGAGATTGTAAATTATTCAGCCAGAAGAAAATATGCCTGCGTTTCATCTTTAAAATGAACGTTACGGGGCGGTATGATGCAGTTCCTTTTATCGCTTACCAGCTGAACGCTTACCTCCATATAGACAACTTTCCAGCTGTTACCAGTTTGTCCAGTAGCTCGCAGCATAAATCTCCAGAAATGTATATAGCGGTAATATATACCCATACATGGGTTTGCATGTAATGTTTTTCTACATTTCTTTTTTTTTTAAAGTAACAAAAATAATACAGCTTTAGAAACACCTTAAACGTAATAACTTGGTTTCTTGTAGACATACTCACAATACAGTCGTATGAAATTCATTTTTTTCCATATCAGGGCATAAAAATGATCTTTGGAAGGTCTTAAAATGTGAAAATAATAGGGGAGAGTGGAGACGAAAGTAACATTTTTCATTAAAACCTAATTTTAAAAGATTTTTTAGCAGAAATATTTTTTTTTTGCTGTGGTTATTAACTCATAAGAGTGGTAACTATCAAAATCAGCTGTTATTTTGTGTCAATGTAGAACAACTCCAATGTAAGTTCACTTTAAACAAAAGTTGCACGCTTTTGACCCCGTCAGCAGGGACAAAAGTAACACACGATTGGGTCAAAAGTACATTTGCTAGATTTACTGGCTTAATCTTGTTTATTTTAAATATATCTGACCATGACCTTGTTAATGTGAACTGCAAACATCTCTTGTCCTTTATGTTTGCAAAAAAAACCAAACATTAAACAGTATTTTAATTAAAACATTTTAGCTCCATCAAATGTTTCAAAAGCAACCCAGCAATGCAAAATGTTTACATTTTCTACAATTTTTTTTATATTTTTTTGTGTTATTGGCAATATGCATATATTTTTTTAAACATCTGAATCCAAACACTGAAAACGTAAAAGTATAAGATAATCATGGCTATTATCAGTGGGACATAAATAACAGTGTTACTTTCGTTCCCACATGTACTCTTGCCATTTAAACCTGATTTACTTTTAAACAAAAAAAAACTCAGAGATTTTAATCTTAAGGATGTGTTATTGCACTAACTAACATGCAGATTGATCATTAGTGTGACACATGAAAAGAGAAACACAGCTTGTAATAAGGAATAAAGTACCGCTACAATGATACTTTTTGCACTTAAAAACAGAAATTTGAAGCAAACTGCGGGACACGGTCCCAAAATCAGCTGATATTTGCCAGCTCCATCAATGACTGCATACTGAATGTGCTGTTATGGCCTGGAAATCAAGTGTTGTCAGGGCTTCAAGAAAATTGCTTTGTTACTTTTGTCCCATGTTACTTTTGTCCCCGCTCTCCCCTACCTCAGATGAACAACAACATAATTTAAAAAAAGTTAATCCAATGTCTGATCTGATCTTGTCAAGTTTTAGCAGGGTGTCCTAACTTTTTCACATGACTGTATCTGTATCAATAACACGCAAACAAATGTCATTAATTAAAAATAAAATAAAAATCGACCAAAAGTCGCTCAACATTTCCATCAGTTTCCATTTGATTTGTGACGCTGCCGTAGAAGCAAGTGAAATGACTATGCAGAAAACACTGCACAGGTGACAACAAAGTGGCACGTCTCGCAGGAGTGCTGAGAAAATGTGTAATTTCCTGTGATGATAATCTCGAGCTTGTTGTCTGTTTCGCTTTCGCCTTTTTCACTTCTCCGATTTCATGCATAAGAAAATGACTTCACTTAAGTAGCATCAGAAACCCGAGAACTGAGACACCAATGAAGCTTTTAGACTCTGATTCACAACAAACTACTGACGCTCTCGGTCGTGAAGTATCGAAAGCTTTTCCTTCTGCATTAGATCAGTGTGCTTGAGTGAATGCCAGCTTATCAGTGCCAGCCTGCCAATGCAACAGTCAGCCATCAGTGCCCTGCAGTCCAGCCAATGCAAATGTCAGGCTTTTTTAGTGTAGCACAGAGAGAAAACGTACTTTATCTTGCACATTTTATATTAGTGACTTTTGAGAATGATGATTTTTCACAATCAGTGTTGGCATTTGGATAATTTGATTAGTTTCTGTTAAGCAACAGGTGAAATAGGGCCTGTTTACATCTAATATTAAGATAGATTTATGTCTGTCTGAACAAAAGTAAGGCAGCATGGTGGCTCAGTGGTTACCATTGTCGCCTCACAGCAAGAAGGTCGCTGGTTTCACCAGTTGGCGTTTCTGTATGGAGTTTGCATGTTCTCCCCATGTTCTTGTGGGTTTCCTCCGAGTGCTCCGGTCTCCCCCACAGTACAAAAACATGCGCTATAGGTGAATTGGATGAACTAAATTGGCCGAAGTGTATGAGTACATGTGAATGAGTGTGTATGGGTGTTTCCCAGTACTGGGTTGCAGCTGGAACAGCATTTGCTGCGTAAAAACATATACTAGAATGGTTAGTGGTTCATTCTGCTGTGGCAACCTCTGAAATGGAGACTAAGCCGAAGGAAAATGAATGAACAAAAGTTGCTTAAAGGCTCTAAATAGGGTCTAAAGGGCTTTTAATTTGTCCACTTTCAATCACTTTTAGGTGCTATTAAATACAAGTTTTTCATGGTTATGCCTGGCCTTTCCCCTACTCCAGCATCTTTGACCTCCGAAAATAGAGAATTTTGAAAACACTGAAGACCCCATTTTAGTTAGGAAATGCTGGTGGCTTCAGATGGACTGAAATACCAACTTTTGATAATAAAAACACGGCTGTCTGGACCGTTACCTACTGTTTTCTAGTTTGTCAGGCCACTCTCATATGAGAATTTCGTTTAGATAATGGAGACATGACTGTCTGGACTGTTATCTGCTGTTTTCTGATTTGTCAAGCCACTCTCATAGGTCAAATTCTTCTAAATAAATTCTTATTTCTATTTAGTGTAAATGAATGGTCACTTATCATGCGTTTAGGTATAGCGGGATCATATTGCTAAAATGCAGTAAAATGTCATTCTGGATAGAATCGTTTCATTTCAAAAACGCTATTTTAAAACAAAAACACACCTCAGTGTAAACATTCATTCATTCATTTTCTTTTCGGCTTAGTTCCTTTATTAATCCGGGGTCGCCACAGCAGAATGAACCGCCAATTTTTCCAGCATATGTTTTACGCACCGGATGCCCTTTCAGCTGCACCAGTGTAAACAGTTTTAATGGGGTTTTTTTCTATCAATTTTTTTATTTGAAAAAAAAAAAAAAAGTTAAAAAATATATTAACCAAAATGAACATTCATTCATTCATTTTCTTGTCGGCTTTGTCCCTTGCGGGGTCGCCACAGCGGAATGATCCGCCAACTTATCCAGCACGATTTTACGTAGCGGATGCCCTTCCAGCCGCAACCCATCTCTGGGAACTTCCACACACACATTCACACTCATACACTATGGACAATTTACCTTACCCAATTCACCTGTACTGCATGTCTTTGGACTGTGGGGGAAACCGGAGCACCCGGAGGAAACCCACGCGAACGCAGGGAGAACATGCAAACTCCACACAGAAACGTCAACTGACCCATCCCAGCCGAGGTTCGAACCTGCGACCCAGCGACGTTCTTGCTGTGAGGCAACAGCACTACCTACTGCGCCACTGGGTTGCCTCAAAATGAACATCTACAGGTGAATCATAACATTTTGCAAACCTTTTTTAAATTAAATTGTTAATTTTAATCTCATTTTTAAAAATATATATAAAAGGATCATAAGCTATTAAAGTTAGCTATAAAAAGTTGCTAAAGAAGTTAGTTGCTATAGAAATTAAGTACCTGTTACATATCTACAGTTTTGAGTATCCCAGTCTTTCCTCATAAAATCAGCTTATTGTATATTATTATTTGAAAATGAGTTAAACTAGAACAACGTTTGATGTGAAAATGTCTCAAAGTTTTCATTGACTAAAACTACAGTAAAATGACTAAAAACAAGAACAAGGTTGACTAAAACTAAAAAAAAGTATATCCAGGACAGGACTAATTTCAATAACAAAGACAAGTCGGCACCAATAGCCTAGTGCTTAGTGCATCGACACATAGCACAGAGGTACTTGCGGCGACCTGAGTTTGATTCTTGGCTTGAGGTCCTTTGCCGATCCTTCCCCTATCTCTGCTGTCCACACTTTCCTGTCTGCAAATCTCCACTGTTCTATCAATAAAGGGGAAAACCTAAAAAAAAATAAATAAATATATATATATATATATATATATATATATATATATATATATATATATGTATATATATATATATATATATATATATATGTATATGTATATATATATAATAAAAATAACGCAGACAAAATTAACAATAGTTCAAAAGATTAGTTTAGATTTATGGCTTTTGTGTCCAAAAAAGAGATAAGGTATGCTTTTTATACAAGATGATATGGTTAGTAACATATTTTATATGTTATAGTTGGTGGTTCATTCCGCTGTGGTGACCTCCGAAGTAGGGACTAAGCTGAAGAAAAATGAATGAACAAAAGTAGACTTAAATGTTACTTAAAGGCTTTAAATGGGGTCTAAAAGCCTTTTAATTTGTCCACTTTCAATCACTTTTAGGCGCTATTAAAATGTACACGTTTTGTTGGTTATGCCTGGCCTTCACTCTACTCCAGCATCTTTAAATAGAGCATTTTGAAAATGCTGAAGACCTCGTTTTAGTTTGGAAATGCTGGTCCTCCACTGTCCTATCAATAAAGGCAAAAATCTCTAAAAAATAATAAATAATAAAAATAACGAAGGCAAAATTACAATAGTTCAAAAAGATTAGACTAGATTTATGGCTTTTGTGTCTAAAGAAAGAGATCAGGTATGCTTTTTATACAACATAATATGGTTAGTAACATATTTTTATGCCTATTATAAGCCAGATTTCAAGTTTTGTTTTTGGTGAAAAAGTTTTCTTTCCAAACCCTGTGAATATAAGCGACCTGCTGCGACAGGTAGTTTTTGTGTCTGCTGGAAATTAGTTCACTTTGGAGAACACATAAAACACACATTTCATGTGCACGGAATCACGTGATGAACCGCAAACGAGTTTGCAGCAGCGTTAATTGAAATACTCTGCGGAGTCTTAGCCGTTCGCTGACAAATATCAGCCCGCATTTGATAAAACGAGCACGCAATTTGGCAGCTTTTCTTTTCTCATGCTACCGCCGCGCCACCCCCATCCCTCTGTCTCTCTCTTTCACATCAAAGCTGAGCCGAGTGCGATATTGAGGAATTCCATTTGCTGAGCGTCTTTAATAGGTGCGACGGCAGACACGGGTGCGGGGAGGAATCTGATAAAGAGAGAGAGGCAAGCGAGCGTGAGAGAGAATTAAAGGAAGCGTCAGATCTGGCAGAGACGAGTGAGCGAGCGAATGAAGAGAGAGAGAGAATCAAATGGGTCTCGCCGGCTGAAGGGCGCCGTGACTCACAAGCGCTCCGTGACTGTTTCCCAAAGCACCTCCACGCACTCATCTTACCTGCCAGTTCCCTCAGACGCCACGTTTATTAAACCGTTACGACTGTCTACCGATGATTCTGAAACAGTCTTTTCTCTAGTGAAAAATGCAGTCGGGACCAATAGTGCATTTGGGGGCCCCTGATGAGTAAATTTTGCCATCATTTACTCACCCTTGTGTCATTCCAAAGCTTTTATTCATATTCAGAACATAAATGAAGTCTGAAAAAAAATTAATTTCTGTCTCTCTGTCAGGGGCAGTTCTAGCAGGTGGCTAGGGGGCCCCGTGTCAAAATCCACCACTCTGGTCCCCTAAATTTGGAATTAAAAAATGGATTAGAGGAAACTGCATTTGCAAAAATTGCAGAGCAAATAGTAATTAGTGTCATCTTTTGTCATCTTTTTGTCTGAATGTGCACAGTAATTAACTTTATTGCCAGATTTTAGAGGAAAAAGCAAACAATAAGAAGTCAAACTAGGACTAGTTTGCAAAAGTAGGTTTCAGACAAATCTCCATGTAGCAGAAAAACGGTGCGCATAAAGAAAATATGAGTGACTCCAATTTTACTTGGGCCAACCCAAGGATTCCAAATATGTAAAGTTTTTGAGTCCACAGCAAACGGTCTACAAATGGCGGACAGAAATGTCTGAAAATCAATGTTTTTGGCGCCACCTATGGGCCAATTTGGAGGAGTCATGGTATCTGAGTAGCAGTTAATCATACAAACCATTTTACCAAGTTTCAAGTCTCTAGGCCCTACGGTTTGGTCTGCCTGTTCCACATTACGGCTGAAGAAAAATAATAACAATATAAATCTTAACAAATACAATAGTGTTTCAGCACTACCTGCTTGAACCCCTAAATATACATTTTAAATCTGAGTATTTTATATTGAACAATATTAAATATAGCTATCCACATCTGATCACTCTAACAACCGTAAGAATCAATTCATGAGCTAAGACTAAATAACAAGCCCATAGACACCTATAAATAGGCATGCAGCAAATTTGGACTCTCAAAATTTGCACTTTTGGTTTTGGAGAAAAGCAAGACGAAAGAGAAAAGCTGCCTAAAGTATGAGCCGTAAAAAAAGGCTACGCTGCACCAGTGTTTAGCGTACATATTTCACTCTCTCTAGCCAATGAAGCGGCTTTCAGACTGGACACAGAAATCACTGCTCTATGAAACCCATTCATTTCAATGGCTTTTGCCATGCAAGGGCAGTTTGTTGCTACACCGACCAAAGTACAAGAGTACCGGAGAGCACCATTGACTTGCTTGTGCATCCAAAATAGTTGAAAATAGCTAGATATTTTATTAATTATGCTGTAATTATTATTATCAAAATGTATTATTATTGTTATTATTATGTGGTATTTATTATTGTATGTATTATTTGCACATGGTCACCGGAATTGCAAAGTCTGCTCAAATAACCTGGCAACAAATTTAAGTTCAATTTTAAGTCTTACAAAATTCTTTTATATAATTTAATAAAGTAAAAAATAATTATTACAAAGCATTTTTTTTTTTTTGGTTTTCATCCAAATGCGTCCAGATTTTTTTGGTTTCCGTTTCAGCCCACTAGTTTCATTTTGGTGAATCACTATTTATAAGTGAACATTGCAACACTGCAAGTGCTCACAAACCATGATGCATCTGTTGCCAGGGGTTTAGTTCAAATTGCACAACATAATGTTCCTTTAGTGCTGTAATATTAAATTGGCCAAGAATAGTGGAAATCAAACACGCAAAACACCTCACCATAAGTTACCACATTGTCAAATATTCAATTTCCTGAGCAAGCCTGTACACACAATGAACAATAATATAGGGAATTTACTTAATTAAAAGCCTTTGTCATTACTGAAACGTTTAAACTGTGTATGTTGATTAAACTATCTGCTTCTCCACTTATAGTAGATGTTGGTTATTTAGCTAATATTTCTTTTTAAAGCTACATTTTATGAAGCAGTCATGATTATGTGAAAAGTCAGCAGCTATTAAACAACCAATGTAATTTTTATTCACACCAATGAAACCTGTTAAATGTTTTAAAAATGTCAAATGATCAAGTAAAAATTGAAAAGTATGTCAAAAATTTCTCAATATCACTACCTGACAAAAGTCTTGTCGTCTATCCAAGTTTTAGGAATAACAAATAATAACTTGACTTCTAATTGATCGTTTGGTATCAGAAGTGGCTTATATGAAATGCAAAGGCCTCTAGATTACGCTTATTTTACCAAAATAAAATATGATCATGCCTTGAATAATTTAATTAGGACAGTAAGGTCTGACTTTGTTTAGAAAAGAATTAATATTGTGTTTGACTCCCATGAGCTTGGACGACTGCATCTATCTCTGCAATGACTTAAATAACTTATTAATAAAGTCATCTGGAATGGCAAAGAAAGCGTTCTTGCAGGACTCCCAGAGTTCACAAGAATTCTTTGGATTCATTTTCAATGCCTCCTCCTTCATCTTACCCCAGACCTGCTCAATAATGTTCATGTCTGGTGACTGGGCTGGCCAATCCTGGAGCACCTTGACCTACTTTGCTTTCAGGAACTTTGATGTGGAGTCTGAAGTATGAGGAGTTCTATCCTGCTGAAGAATTTGCCCTCTCCTGTGGTTTGTAATGTAATGGGCAGCACAAATGTCTTGCTACCTCAGGCTGTTGATGTTGCCATCCACTCTGCAGATCTCTCACGCCCCCATACTGAATGTAACCCCAAACCATGATTTTTCCTTCACCAAACTTGACTTATTTCTATGAAGATCTTGGGTTTATGTGCGTTCCAATAGGTCTTCTGCAGTATTTGTGATGATTAGGATGCAGTTCAACAGAGGATTCATCAGAAAAATCTACCTTCTGCCTCTTTTCCAAATGATCAACTAGAAATCAAGTTATTATTTGTTGCTCTTGCAACATGGGATCGACGAAAAGGTTTTTGTCAGGTAGTATACGATTAAATATTGGTCTAAAATGCTACTGCTCTCCACCGAAAGTCTATTTACCCGTGCTTCAGATGAACCTATGCTCTAGGCCCATGCTAATCCCTAACCCCTTCAGTTCAGCGTAGGGATGTCATGGACTGATTCCAGATCATTTGCAACCAGTTGTGGGAAGGAAAAACTGCAGGTCAATGTGGAAATATTTTGGGAGTTCGGGGGAATAAACTTGAACCATTGCAAGTCCCACAGTTGTCCTCTGTGAGTGAATTCCCTTAAGCTCAGTGTGGAAAATGCGCTGTGTTTTTCAGCGCATGGATCCACACACAGTTTAATCCCTTGCGGTGGGGATCACCGTCTGGAGATTGTGTAGCATCCAAGACTGAGTCGCCGCTTGCTGACCTCCTCACACATGCTCCTCCTGTTATGGCCTATATGTCCGTTCTCAGGCGGTGTGTGTGTGTGTGTGTGTGCGCGCTGCGTACCGCTTTCATCCCCAGCTGAAGGGTACTTACAGGCCAAATTTTCAAATGCGTAAGAGTCAGCCCTCCCGCTGGAGAGAGAGAGAGAAAGAGAGAGAGACAGAATGAATTCTTACACAGCTCTGGGAATTGGGTCTCGGCGGCTGAGGCTATTAATATATTTCTGCAGCCCAGAGAGAGAGAGAGAGAGACAGCGAGATAGACAGACAGGCAGAGAGAGAGAGACAGATGCAGCGATAGGCAGAGAAAGAGAGAGAAATGGACAATAGTAGTATATGATAGGTGGAAATGAAGAGACAGACAGGTAGAATATACAGAAAGAAAGCAATATAGAGATGTACAGAGAGTCAGACTGAGAAACCAAACAGATTGAAAGAAAGATAGACAGATATATACAGGCAAAAAAAGATGTGCACAAAGATAAGCACTGAGGGAGATCGGTTGAAAGCGACAGGATAGATAGATAGATAGATAGATAGATAGATAGATAGATAGATAGATAGATAGATAGATAGATAGATATAGACAAGAGACAGAGACTTTGGATATAGACAAGAGACAGACAGATATATGTGCAAAAAGAGAGACAGAACAGACAGAAAAATACAGGAAGATGGAAACAGAAATACATATATGTGCAGAGAGAGAGAGACAAACAAAGACCCTAGAAAGACAGACATGGATATAGACAGACAGGTAGACAGAGACAGAAAGAAGGTTAAATGTGCAAGCAGAGAGATAGACAGAAAGACAGACAGAAATTAAGACAAGTAGATTGAAACAAAGGCGCGCACACACAAAAGAGAGACAGACAGGCAAAGAGAGATCAGAAAAACTAACATAGACAGGTAGAGTGAAAAAGCATGAACACAGACAGAAGGTCAGACAAAGAGATAGACAGGCAGAGAGAGAGAGACAGGTGAGAGTCTGAAAGGCACTGCAGGGAAACACTGCATGTATGTGTGTTTCCAGCAGGCTTATGTATCGGTCATCAATGCACAGTTAAGAATATCGATCAGGCCGTTATTGATGAATGCGTATGTTACAGAAAGTGTGACCCAACACACAGCCCGCTTTCTCTCCCTGTGACTCCAGGTCAACTTGATCTGACCTCACTTGTAACGATTTCAGACGCAACCGCAGAACACGTCGCCTGCTCTCGGATGAGCTATTCAGCCCGCAGGAAGGGCATCATCAATACAATTATCATATCGCAGTTTATGACATTACAGTCGAGTCGTCAAATCGAACGCAATTGAATTAAATCACGCCGGCTCGTTACAGGTGACGACAGACAGGCCGAGTCAGTCATCACGCCTCAAGCAAGCAAGCGCGCGAGAGAGAGAGAGAGAGAGAGGGGGGGATTTGGCTCTTTATCTCTCCGCTGCTCTGCGCTGCTCAACGGCCAGTAAGCAGGATTAATGGTCCTGTCTCAGCGTGAGCCAGGTACACACACACACCGCAAGCCGCCACACAATCTCAAACACACACACACATAGAGAGAGCGAGCGGGGCCAGTAATCGCATGCAAACAGCACACGCTTTTCAGGCAGCGCTACGGGCGCACACACATACTCGCATTTCAAAAGCACAGGAAGCACCTGTTTCTCTCCCACAGAGCCCTGCGCACACACGCGCTGCTGCGTTCATTCCCTCACGCTCTGTCTCTTTTCTCGTCTCAGCTCTCGTCCCGCTCCTGCAGTCAGGGTTTCCCTGCTGCTCTTCAGACGCCAGTGGAGCGTGACGGCAAGACGTTCCCCGGAGAAATGCCGCAGCCGTAGACCTCTACCACTTCTTCCCTGCGATCGTTTCTGTAAATACATGAACAGACTGTAGCGCACTAGCCAAAGCTGATGCGGTACATTAGAAAATGTCCTTTCGACTAAGTTGAGAAGGACAAACATGAAAGACTATATTGTTGAGGAATTAGCCTCTTTTGCACAGTTTGCAAAGTATTTTGCTGATTAGCACAGGCTAAGTGGCTGTGCATTTAGCATGCACCTCTCTCCTCTGGGCATCGTTTTCAAGTTTAAATGGCACAGACAAAACTTCTGACAGAGTTAACACTGATATTTCAGAAAACAGTACAATAAGGAAGTTGGTGCATGCCTAATTTACAGAACAAGGCACAGTTGACTGCGGTGAAACCGAAGGAGTTAGCACATTACTAGCACACAAATAGTACATTCCAGTCGTGATATTATGCAAAGAAGATGTTCTCGTGTCACCATTAGTACCCCAATTATAATAATTCATTCCTTACATTTATATAGCGCCTTTTCTGGATACACAAAGAGTTTTACAGATTTGGGGGGAATGTCCTCAACCACCACCAGTCTAACATCCACCTGGATAATAGACGACGGCAGCCATTTTGTGGCAGACCACACACCAACTTATTGGTGGAGACATACCTGCCAACACTCCCGTTTTTCCCGGGAGTCTCCCGTATTTCAGACCCATCTCCCGTATTGTTCTGTCTCCCGGAAAACTCCCGGAATTCAACCCCCACCCCGGTCCTCAGCAGTTTGGTACAGACCGGCGTGAAACCAGGTGCATGTGCGTGTGCAACCTCCCCGCTCTACAGTTCACGCGCCCACATCTATCCCCCCCCCTCCCGCTCTTCAGTTCCCCCCCCACCGCCCCACGGGCTCCCGGAATTCATGAACCAAATGTTGGCAGGTATGGGTGGAGAGGGTGATGGAGGTCACCCTGTGATATGGGAATGGTTAACAGGCCATGATGGACAGAGACTAGTGGGCAATTTTGACTGGAGTTACATCTCAACTCTTTTCAAATGACATCCTGGGATTTTGAACGACCACAGAGAGTCTGGACTTTGGTTTAACTTTTCATCCAAAGAATGGTGCTCACTGACATTGTAGTGTCCCCATCAATATACGGTTGTTGCTAGATCGGATACGGTTGCGGCCAGAAGTTATCGAGAATTATTTATAATATTTATTAAATTTCCCATTTATTGTATTTTTAACACCTACCCCCCACCCCAACCGTCACAGTACTGTAAAATTATTAATTATTCTTATACAGTGTCACAAAAAATGCTGCTATATTGATGTGCATACCACATTTCCGGCCGGCCACATATCCGATATAGACTTTACCTCAATATATACTGGGGCATTAGGACTCACACAGACTGCAAGATGAGCACCCCCTGCTGGACTCACTAACATCTCTTCCAATCTGTAGTGAAACAAGGTTCTTACTGTATTTACCAGAGGCCGAATACACCACATACTGATTCGCAACCTCATATGCTAGGGAGCTTATCGAGAGACACCCTTAGCTACGCTTGTGAGATAGGAAACAGAAAGTTCAAAAGGCATCCAAGGTATGTTAGCACAGTTAACTGAGGTTAACCAAACTAGCATAGGTAAAGATGGCACATTTGATGGAATTAGCAGTTAATCCAGACAAAAATAGCAGCTGAACCGCAGCTAATTCAGTGAACAGATGAAGCAGATATAACTAATAGGGGTAACTTGAAGGACAGTTAGCATATAGGGCCTATACGCTTTCAGAAATAAAGGTACACGAGCTGTCACTGGGGTGGTAACTTTTGAATAGGTAAAATTGTAGCTAAAAGGTCCATATTAATACTTCAAGGGTACATATTAGATACCTAAAAAGTGCAAAAGTGTTCCTCTTAAAATTTTAAAGTACTAATATATAATTTTGAGGTATCAATATGAACCCTTCAAGTACAAATGTGTACCTTTTCAAATGGTACCACATCAGTGACAGCTGGAATTTCTGAGAGTGTATAGGCTAAATGTGATCTAACTGAAGAGGTCATTCCAGACCTTTAACTTTAATATTATATTAGCTATATTAGCATCTACACCATTCTGTTAATAACAGTTTACAGTTTAGTTTCTTGCCACTTTAAAAGACTGAATCTTTAAATCTTTATAAATATGGATCTAATACACTTATTAGCATTGTTTCATTATTCTCGGAGAATTACAACAATACTGAGCTGTGCTACATCTGAAAACGACTTCATTACTAGTATTATGAAAGACTAAATATAATATTGAAGTAATTGCTCAGAGAAACAGCTAACGGACTCAATTTAAAACTCTGCCCAATGATATTTCGATCTGAGGACAATCTAGCAAAGTCTCACGTTTACGTCCAGCCGTGAAATAAAATGAAATACTTTCATCTCAGGCTCGGGCTGAAGCAGAGTGAAAGGCCTGACGGAGGAGCGAAACGACGCCCTGGCACTGAGAATGACTCTGCGTGAGCAATATCTGCCGCTGGACGGTGATCTGTGCGTGTGAAAGCGCGCTATTAAAATGATAAGAGAGAATTTTAACCAGATTAAATCGAGACGCGAGACTCCGCCGTCGCAACGGGCCGGATACTTTTGGTGCAGTCGTTTTGTGCTGCAATCTTCCTGCATCTCTCTCTCTATTAAAGAAAAAAAGATTTGCAATGGAAAATTCTTGATGGGGCTATTGCAGTCAATTATTTATAAACCTTGAAAATAGCGACAAATGTCATTGTTGCAACGATATAAACTGATTTCCTCTATTTTTATTAAGCAATTATGCTATTAAGCAATTTATTTTTAGTTTTAAATATGCGAGAAAGAAAATATTTAGTCTATAGAGTGGAAAGTAAATATAAAATTATTTTAAAATTATTTTTAACATGGCACAAGCAAGAATCTCGATTGATTTTAATTGTTAAATGTTTACTGATGATAATATTGAGACTTTAGATAATATTTCAGGCCCGTAGTCAGCCTGGTGAAATAAGTGGTTCTTTTTTTCTCCAAAAGTAGACCTTTTTGCAGTTATTCACTTAATTTTGTATTTAATTATGAGGTTCAAATACTGTATTTAGGCGACGCAGTGGCGCAGCAGGTAGTGCTGTCGCCTCACAGCAAGAAGGTCGCTGGTTCGAGCCTCGGCTGGGTCAGTTGGCGTTTCTGTGTGGAGTTTGCATGTACTCCCTGCGTTCGCATGGGTTTCCTCCGGGTGCTCCGGTTTCCCCCACAATCCAAAGACATGCGGTACAGGTGAATTGGGTAGGCTAAATTGTCTGTAGTGTATGAGTGTGTATGGATGTTTCCCAGAGATGGGTTGTGGCTGGAAGGGCATCCGCTGCGTAAAACAAATGCTGGATAAGTTGGCGGTTCATTCCGCTGTGGCGACCCCAGATTAATACTAAGCCGGGACTAAGCCGAAAAGAAAATGAATGAATGAATGAAATACTGTATTTAAGCAGCACGGTGGCGCAGCGGGTAGCACAATCGCTTTACAGCAAGAAGGTCGCTTGTTCGAGCCCCGGCTGGGTCAGTTGCCATTTCTGTGGGTTTACTCCGGGTGCTCCGGTTTCCCCCACAAGTCCAAAAAACATGCGTTATAGTGAATGGAGTCCGTAGTGTACTGTATGTGTGTGAATGAGTGTGTATGGATGTTTCCCAGTGATGGGTTGCAGCTGGAAGGGCATCCGCTGTGTAAAACATATGCTGGATAAGTTGGCGGTGCATTCCGCTGTGATGACCCCAGATTAATAAAGGGACTAAGCCGAAAAGAAAATTAATGAATGGTTGAATACTGTATTTAGTGACATTTTAAGCACTATTTTAGCTGGAATAGCTTGTCGGATTTGCTAAAAATATTTCCTAACGATTTAGAATAAAGAAATGTGAAGAAAAAATACTTATTTTTTAAAATACACATTTATTAATCATATATCATTAGAGAAAATGAAATCTGTTAAAGTTTTAAATTAAAAACTGCAGCTTAGCTATTGTCATTTATTAGATAAATAACAGCAGCAGATAGCACATTCAACTTTCCTCAGTCAAAATTTGGCCATTTGAATATTGAACAATTATAACATAATTAATTAATAATGGAGAGCCGATTTTTCTAGCCTCACTTGTAAACGATACATTTCAAAATTTATGCATAGCAACAATAGCCTAGTATACTAATAGTATATTAGTATCTTTTTTTCTTTCACGAATAAGGTCCAGGACGTCACTGTCGCAGTGGGTAGAACGATCGCCTTACAGCAAGAAGGTTGCTGGTTCGAGCCTCGGCTGGGTCAGCTGGCATTTCTGTGTGGAGTTTGCAGGTGTTGGCGTTTCCTCCGGGTGCTCCTGTTTCCCCCACAAGTCCAAAGACATGTGGTATAGGTGAATTGAGTAAGCTAAAATTGTCCGTATAATGTGTGTGAATGAGTGTGTATGGATGTTTCCCAGTGCAACTGGAAGGGCATCCGCTGCATAAAACATATGCTGTATAAGTTGGCGGTTCATTCCGCTGTGGCGACCCCTGATTAATAAAGGGACTAAACCGAAAAGAAAATGAATGAACGATTAAGGTCCAAGATTTAGAATAAAAGTTCCTTGTAAAATGTTTTCTCTATTTAACAACAATAGAGCCGATCAGTAGTGAAAGATGACTTCACACGTCGAATTCGGCTTGGTCTTAAAGCCTGATGGGTTATTTTCACAATTTATGATGACTTAGCAGTCAAAATAGGACAAATGAGCTCAAGTATGGGACAAATTCTGGACCTTTGTCAGTGGGGGGCTGGGTCTTTCGAATCACCCGAACCCATCTTGGCTACGGGCCTGTAGGTATTTAGTGTTGCTATAGCGTGCTTTGCGCTCTCTAGTTAAAAATGAAGTGTTTTTAGTACCTTTTTGTAACCTTATGATATTGTGATTCGTTAAATGTTTATAATTCCATTATGATTGTTTTTAAAATGCATTAAAGTTTTGTTAAAATTCTCTCTCTCGCTCCCTCTCTCTCTCGCCCTCTCTCTTTCTCTCGTCATTAATCTCGTGGCAGCGCTGCAGGAAACAGCCTTTCACAGGCAGCTGGAATTTCATCTCCTCCCTCGGTCTTTATTACTCTTCCACTCAAGCTATCCCTCGCTCACCCCCTCCCTCTTTCTCTCCCTCTCTTTCTCTCTATCTCTCCCTCCGTTTATTACGGCGCTCTAATCACTCGCGCGCAGGTAACAGAACACTGCGCGCCACACAATAGCGCCGGCCTTCACAGCACCTCTGCGTGCGCACACACACAAACAGAAGCCCGCGCTCATAAACTAACACGCGCACACACATACAGCCTCTAAATCGCACACGCCGTGGATTCTTCTCTCAGAAGGGCAGGGTAAGTGACGGGGGGATGAGGAGGGGTGGGGAGGAATGATAAAGAGAGGGGGGGAGACGCAGAGCGTGATTAGAGAGAGAGAGAGAGCGGCAGCGTCTAGCGGAGCGCGGCCGGTGATACGGGGAACGGCGGTACAGCAGCCCCCCCTAGCGGATCATAGTGCAGCTGCAGGGCTGACTGCCGGAGCGATCGGGGCTCTTCTATGGGGATACTGCGCACTTTGTTGGCATGATAAAAAAAGTTGTAGCTGTAATATACACATTAGATTTAGTTTATTTTAACGTTTAAATTGAATTTGAGGGCACTTTATTATCTAAAATGAGTGATACTGTTCTGCTGAATAGAATAGGTGTTATGAAAACATAGTGTTTTTAAGTTTGAAAGTGCAGTTTATGTTGCTTCGATCAAATAAAATTATGAAATAAACACAAAAAGGATGATAAAATAATATATTGGAACATTATTAATGTTATTTAGGCTACATAATTATTATAAATGTTACTTGACTAAAACACAGCAAACAACTTTGTGTTTAATAGACGTCTAATAGACGTCTAAACATAGACAGTTTGGCTAAAACAAGGCTAAACTTGGGCTGTCAGTGAAAATCTAATAGACGTAAGAATAGCCCAAAACTAGACTAGTGTTAAATAGACAGATTAGACAGACTTTATATTTGTAGTCCTTCATTTCTGTTTATTTGATGACTAGTCTAGTTACTTTTTGGCCTATTCATAGACGTCTTTTCACTGACAGCCCAAATTTAGCCTACCTTTAGACGACTATGTTTAGACGTCTATTAGACCTCTTTTAAAAACAAAAAATGCTTACTGGGAAGTTAGAATAATATGAAAATGTTAAATATGTGGGGCATTATTATATTGCTATTTAATAAAATACGTTTTGTTATGTATTAAATTAAGAGGAGATATAAATATATTACAATAATGTGAATATTGTTAGGATATTGGAAAAAAATATGTTAGAATGAATTGCATAAAAACTTATAATAATGATAATAATAATAATAATACTGGTCCTGGAATATCCCCTAAACCCATAAAATTGAAATGAAACAAACGGAATATTTTAATAAATAAAATGTAAAAATTGTAAATATATTTATAAAACTTATTGATACAATGGAATAAGGAATATTCATTCATTCATTCATTTTCCTTCGGCTTAGTCCCTTGATTAATCAGGGGTCGCCACAGCAGAATGAACCGCCAACGTATCCAGCATATGTTTTACACAGTGGATGCCGTTCCAGCTGAATCCCATCACTGGGAAGAATAAGAAATATTAAAAATAAATTACTAGAGTATTATAAAAAAATTTAGCATTCTGCTCCCTTAATTTAACCTCAAGCTCATAAATAATACAATAAAATAATACATTTAGCAAGGTCTACTTTGATTAAAACTTGTTAGAAACCATCTGGCAGTTGCTCAGAAAACCTGGAAACTCCCTAGCAACTGCTCATAATGCTTCATAGAGGCACTTTTGCGCAGGCAGAGCCCCGGTGTTAATAATCTCTGTCTCGCGTTCTGTCACTATCGTTTGTCTCTAGTGGCCTTTCGCGCAGTCTCACAGCATCATTCACACCAGCTCTGCACACACAGATGACACGTCTGTCTCTCTCCACACACACACACACACACACACAAACACACGCACACACTTTCACAGAGCAAAACCGCAGATCTGTGTTTATTTATGTCATAAAATGTTTAATCAGCAGTTCATGCTGTGTGTGTGGCGCTAACGGGTGACGCAGGTTTGAGTATGGCTTTATTTACATACTGCAATATACACGATTTAGTCTGTGAATCATTATATTTCCAATAGTAGCTCTATGCGTAGAACAAATGACAAACTAGACCATACTAAAATGTCCGTGTTTTTTTTTTTTTTTTAATATTTATTATTTGCTAATCTGGTTGCTTGACATGAAACATTTTAAACGCATAATAATAGTAGGCTACTTTTGTTTTATAAACTTGTTTACGACCCAACATGTAGCCATAAATACAGTAAAATTACACTGCGGGTAGAAGTGTCTTCCAAACTCCAGTGACACGTTGTTCTGTCCTCTGCCGTCTGCGCGCGGCTGTTGGCGCAGCGGATCAGCGTGTCGTGCTGCGGCTCCCGCGAACAGGCAGACAAACAAACAGTTGGCAGGATCTCAGTGTGTGTGTGCGCGTGTGCGTGTGCGTGTGTGTTCCTGGCAGGACACGCTGCTCATCCGTGCCGTTAAATCCTCTCATTTCCTTCCACCCATGTAGCTCAATACGGAAAAAAAAACACCACCCTCTGCATATTATACCAGAAACTGTCACTGAGTCTGTCAGTCTATCTATTCTGCTATCCATCTGTTTTTCTATCGTCTGTTCATCCATCCATTCTTCCATCCATCCGTCTGGCTGCCCTTCTATCTATCCATCCATCCATCCATCCATCCATCCATCTATCTATCTGTCATTCTGTCCATCCATCCGTCTGTCTGTCCATCCATCTGTCTATTTATCCATCCATCCGTCTGTCTGTCCGTTCATCTCTCCATCTGTCCATCTTTTTATCCATTTATCCATCCGTTCGTCTGTCTGTCTGTCCGTCCATCTCTCCATCTGTCCATCTATCCATCCATCCATCCATCCATCCATCCATTCGTCTGTCCGTCCATCCATCCATCCATCCATAGATAGACAGATAGATGGTCCATCCATCCATCCATCCATAGATAGACAGATAGATGGTCCGTCCGTCCGTCTGTCCATCCATCCATCCATCCATCCATCCATCCATAGATAGACAGATAGATGGTCCATCCATCCATCCATCCATCCATCCATCCATCCATCCATCCATCCATCCATCCATCCATCCATCCATCCATCCATCCATCCATCCATCCATCCATCCATCCATCCATCCATCCATCTATCCAATCCGTAGGGTGTCCTGAACCGACTTTAGCAGTCTTTTTTTTTCTTTCTTTCTTATCAAGGGACCTCGAGTTGACAGAAGCAGTGAGACAGCGTTCGGCAGCTTCCTTTCCCCAGCCTCCAGCGCATGAAATCAAAGACATGAGACTTACAAGCAGCGAAAAACTTCCCCAAGGGAAATACCAGGCTTGCGTGTGGCTGCTGCCACCGACAAGCACACGTACACTCATGCGCACACACATATGCTGCGGTAAACCACACTGGCAAGTGCTATACCAAATTTCATGCAGCACTGGTCTAGAGTTCAACTGATTCACACACACATATAGAGTATAACTGGACCTGTCAGAAGCGTTTGTTCATTTTTAATGTTCCATCTCCTGCTAGAATTACAAGGCTAATCTCAAACACACAATAGTGCTTTCTTCCGGAAATATCTCACTCATGGTGAACGTTTCATTACTGGGAATGCTAGGATAGTACTTGGGGGTCATTTACACAACAATTGTACAGTTTTAAAGTGGAAGTTTTTGACCAACAAATAATAACTTGACTTGAGTATTTGGTATCAGAAGTGGCTTATGAAAGACAAAGGCCTCTAGATTATGCTTATTGTACCAAAATAAAATGTGATCATGCCTTGATTTTTAATTATTTAATTAGGACAGTAGGGTCTGACTTTGCTTAGACAAAAGTCTTGTCACTTAACAGAAATAATGTACAGTATAGAATATAAAGTCATTGTGCAGTGGAAAAAGAATTAATTTTGTGTAAAGTCATCTGGAATGGCAAAGAAAGCGTTCTTGCAGGACTCCCAGAGCTCATCAAGATTCTTTGGATTCATCTTCAATGCCTCCTCCTTAATTTCACCTCAGACATGCTCAATAATGTTCATGTCTGGTGACTGGACATGCCAATCCTGGAGCACCTTTGACCTTCTTTGCTTTCAGGAACATTGATGTGGAGGCTGAAGTATGAGAAGGAGCGCTATCCTGCAGAAGAATTTGCCCTCTCCTGTGGTTTGTAATGTAATGGGCAGCACAAATGTCTTGATACCTCAGGCTGTTGATGTTGCCATCCACTCTGCAGATCTCTCGCACGCCCCCATACTGAATGTAACCCCAAACCATGATTTTTCCTTCACCAAACTTGACTGATATCTGTAAGAATCTTGGGTCCATGCGGGCTCCAGTAGGTCTTCTGCAGTATTTGTGATGATTGGGATGCAGTTCAACAGATGATTCATCTAAAAAAAATCTACCTTCTGCCACTTTTTCAAATGATCAACTAGAAATCAAGTTATTATTTGTTGCTAAAGAACGTTTTTTTGTAATGGAAAACTTCTATGGATGTTCTATCAGGAACCCCCTGATACTAATAAAGAACAACACCATTAATATAGTATTACTTTGATGCCATTGAGGAATCTTTCTGTCATTTAAAGAACCGTTTTTTATGACGTGAAAAGCATTTGAAAAATCTGAAGGGGCTTTTTTTTCCCAGTATGAGGACCACTTTTGGAGTGGAAAAGATTTGTAGAATATATATTTCAATATTTTTTGAAAGTATATCACACAGCATATGCTCAGCAGTAAGTGTACTCATATGTATGGCATCAGTTCCATTGGCTGCTCAGATTTCACTGACAGACAAACTGTCCAATGGGCTTTTAGAGTCTCGGTGCATGCTGTTAGCCTTTAAACGTCAACTAGAGAGCAGCACCAGACAGAACGAGAGGGGTAGTTGTGTTCATTCCAGCAGAGTCCCCTCTGAATACATGTAAACACACACACAGCGAGTGTGTGGGAATTAAACAGCATGCTGCCCACAAGAATACATGATTATTTCATACTAATACACACTAAACAGAAAGTCAGGGAGATGGCATTCTTTTGTGTTTGATTTTTGTACAGTGCACAGTGTGGCTTTGCTCCAAATGGTGTTTCATCCATTTTATGTTTCAGGTTTTCTGATGAAAAAGCAGCATTTGCTTAATTTCTCTGGCTGGTACATTCATGTACTTTTAGTTTTTTCCTTTGTATGTGTAAGAATAGGATTATGGAAAGAAAAAGCTTAATTCTGTTGTGTACACACACCGTTCCGTAATAATAGATGCTGTTGATGGTGGTTTAGTTAAACCTTAACAAGTCCATGACACATTTGCCAAATATAGCAGAATCCAAATGCGCAAGATATCACTACATTTCTGTCATTACAACACTAGTTACACACACACACAAATCATTTTGCAAGTTCTCTCCTGTATTTTAATGCAGTGTGTAACTTTACAGAGTGTACATGGACATAATACACAGTAAAAATGTTGCATGGTATACAGTTCCTTTTAGATAGTATGTAAGGGATAAAGTACATCCAGGCGGTTGCTATCGCAGAATAAATCCAGCATATATCGGCATTTTGCAGTATTGAGCAAAAATAAATAAATGCGAAAAAACATTTTTGAAAAAATAAAAGTCTATTTTGCTAACAAAAATAAAGAATGGCAAAGGGAAAATTAAGTTTTGAGAAATAAAAATGAAATTTGCAAATAAAAAAAGAACTGCAAAAAAATCAAGCAGTGCAAAAAAACAAAAAACTAAAATATTTACGCAAAAAAGTTTTTATAGCATTGCCTTTACAAAACTCGTCCAGTCAATTGCAGTGCTCATTTTTATTTGCTTTAAAATAGGAGTTTGCGATGCTGTTTTCACTTTGCACTTAACGTTTGTGCACATTTCACTTTATGACCATGATTTGACAAGGGGGCGGAGTCAAAACTTGGCCATTTACAGCAGGCCTGGACCAGCCTCCAATTAAAGAGGTCACCACCTGTAGATACAGTATCAAAGAGGTGGTCGTGCAGCCCAGTAGAGGGCGGAATGCAACTATCATTTGCTTGCCAACTACCCATTTTTTATTTTTTTGCCAACCGCCATAAAACTTAGAAAGAAGACAAACAAAATTAAACTATAATTAGACATACCTGAACTTCTCTTGTTTGCCTCTGCTCAGCCATGTTTCTGCTACTGCTGCTTCTTCTTTCATAGTTTTATGGCGGTTGGCAAGTAAATAATGATGGCGCTTAAACGGAGGCAGGTCTGTGCCTGCTGTAAACGCCCAAGTTCCCTTGACTCCGCCCCCTTGTCAAATCATGGCCACAATGTGAAACGCACAGAAATGTGAAGTGCAAAGTGAAAACAGCATCGCAAACTCCCATTTAAGAGCAAATCAAAATGAGCACTGCAATTGACTGGACGGGTTTTGTAAAGGCAATGCTATAAAAATGTTTAGCAAATATTTTAGTTTTTTTTTTTTGCAATGCTTGATTTGATCTTTTTTATTTGCAAATTTCATTTTTATTTCTCAAAACTTAATCTTCCTTTTGCAGTTCTTTATTTTTGTTAGCAAAATAAATTTAGATTTCTCAAAAATAAATTTTCGCTTTGCGATTTTTGGAGTTTTACATTTATTTATTTATTTATGCTCAATACTTTCTTTTTTGTTTTCAAAACTTTCTTTTATTTTGTAAGTATATATGGCCCTAGATTGACTCCATACTGTTGTATAAGACTGAACTGAAGAGCTTTATTCTGAGAAAACAACCTCCTGGATGTACTTTATCCCGTTTATTACATGGCTACTTGCTACAAAACCCAAAAATTAAACACAAAGCATTGTCTTAAGATGTAATAGTTAATTAATTCTTTAACGTAATAGCAATCTGACAGAAATTAAAATGGCTGAATGGAGCAGATGAAGCATACACTAACCTACATATTATTTAGTCACAAGATGGCGGCAAACAGTCAAAAACTGAGGCTGAGATAGATGAGCATATTATGGATGTGAACGTATTCACTGGTGATCAAGATGATTTGATGTTATCCCAGAATAACATACCTTGATGTCATGACTGACCATTCAGAATCAAGTATTCCAGACAGCCAAGTAATAAAACACTTTAACCAACAGTGCGATGCTAAACTAGGCTAGCCACCAACAATATAGTGACAATAAACCTTGTCTGATTTTATTTGATGCTTTAAAGTTGTTGTGCCATGGCAGATTAGGACACGCTGTGCGACTTTGTGGAGGCATAGAAACAATGAACCCGCTGCCCTGGTGCGCAGCTCACTCACAGGACTCTTCTGTATTCTCCAGCACAGCGTTGTCCTCTCCGCAGAGCTGCGTGAGGGGGCCCTGTCAGCCAGAGCTCTGGCTGGAGGCCCAGACCACACACACATGTGCGCACACACACACACAGCTCTGTGACAGCAGGCAGAGAGCTTGGCACTGCCCGCCGTCAGACGAGGGCAGGCCGGAATGTCAGCGGGCGGCAATGGCTGCCACGGCAACAGATCCATCAGTGTCTGCAGAGGGAGATTCCATTAGCGTGACGATGGGTTACATCATCCATCTCCGCAGAGCTCTTGCCGGATCTCTGCACAAGATGGGAAAAATCAATGAGAGCTCCATAACATTCATCTACGGTCTTCTGTTTTTAAGCTGTGCATGTTCAAAATATACCAAAAAAAGTACATGTAAGAATGGAAAGTACTCCTCAGCACCATAGCAACAACATGTTAAAAATCCTTTAGATCTTAACAATGGAATAGCAACGTGTTTAGGATCACTCAGAACACCTTGGTAGCAACTTGCTTTAAAACCATGTTTTTTAGTTCTCCTAGCATCTGCATTGTACTCAAAACACATCAGCTACCAGGTAGCACCTACTTAGAACACCTAAGCAACCCCATACCAACATGCTTAAGGCACTTACTATACAGTGCATTCGGAAAGTATTCATATAGCGCTTCACTTTTTTCACACTTTTTTTAATGTTACAGCCTTATTCCAAAATGGATTAAATTCATTTATTTCCCCAAAATTTTACACACAATGTCAAATAATGACAACGTGGAAAAAGATTTTTTTGAAATTGTTGCAAATTTAATAAAAATTAAAAACCTGAAAAATCACATTTGCTTGGTCAACTTTTTTTTGGTAGTAGTTTGGTAATACATGCTTAAGTGAATCAAATTTATGAATGTATTTAAATTATATCTTATTTATTAATAAAAATGTATACTATTCAGTGTGACTATTTTAGAGGTTACTGTAGGTCAAACTATACAAATGATGTGTCTAATGTTTCTTTTTTTAGGCTACATGCAGATATAAACACCTATTTTACCAGAAACGTTTTATTTTTTTTTTTTTTTGGGAATACTTGAGATGTCTTTCGATGCTCTAGAACTGCCAGCTTCATGTTGAATGATATTTTTCCTAGCATTGACAGGTGCGATAATGCATTCATAATGGCATACACTGTTATAGGGGGGATTGAATGTAAATTTATATTATACATGTTTAATTATTAATATTTAATACTGTATATAGATCAGAGAAAGCTATTTCTTACTTTTAAAGGGCTGACACCCCCCCCCCCCCCCCCCCCCATACATCTTGTTTTAATGTCTTTCAGGGGGGATCAAGCGCTAATTAGAGCTAGTTAACCAACACCCCCCACCCACCCCGCTGCCCCCCTCCCTCTGTAATTCGCACCCTCTACCACATGAGGCTTAAATATTTCACAATATTTTGTTACTGTGCCAGTCATGGCTAACACAACTAGAACAGCAAATGCTAACTGTCCTTTGAAAACAGCTTCTAGAAAAAACAAACAAAAATTAGACATATTATAAATTGATACTAGATATTGAAATAGATTAGTCATGAAAGGGTTCCCGCTCATTTTGTACTTTAAAAATACTTCAGTCTAATAAGTTTACTTTTACGTTTCACATAAGGTAGCTCTGCGCCAATCTCACTGTATTTTTTTTTTTGCCAATCTCACTGTAGCAACTAGCCGCCATCTGTGAAGTGACGTCAGATGACACGTGGTCGAGAGTTCTTCGGGTTGTTCGAGTTCGGATGTTGGACTTCAAGCAGCGTGTATGTCGTTTTCATGTAGAAAATATGGAAAGTTGCTATTTCGAGTTGTCTGGAACACCGTATAAAACAATTAAACTGACGCTGCAGCTCATGCCATAATGACAACATGGCAGAGCACCCGAACGTATTTTTAACAGTCGTTAAAATTCAAATGTAGCGCCTACTCATGATGAGTCATGATGTCGGACGCGCGTACAGGACGTGTTGCCAACGTACACAGTCTTCAAACGTAAGTTACACAAACCATAAGAAAAAGCTGAGCAAATTTGCCATCATTATTGACTTTGTAAGTTTTTATTGAGCCGGAAGTTAGCGTGAGCTTCTCTGACGTCTGTTTGAGAGAGAGAGAGAGTGTGAGTGTGGGGGGGTTGAGTTCATATTTCACTGTAATCACTCATCATTCACCCGGAGCAAAGAAAGTCCTGAGAGCTTACAAGAACCCCGACGACTGCTGACAGATCTGATGAAAGAGGAAAAAAGTGTGAAAGAACCGCGGCAGAAAGTGACACTTTCTCGCGCTGTCTTTTATTGGCCCTAGTTTCGCTCTAAAGTTTATTATTGGAGATGCACTGACAGAATTATCATAAACAGTCGACAACAATGAGCAATCAGTATATGACCAGTCTGTCACAGTCAAGAAGGCTTAAAAACATGTGCATTTAGAATTTTGCTACTTGAGGATGTTCCCGTTTACTGAATATCACTTCACTTGGTCAAACTCTCTATATAGCATAGGCTTAATGTTAATATGCAGGCCCGAAGCCAGCGTGGTTCTTTTTTCTCTCAAAAAGTGGACTTTTTTTTGCAGTTATACACCTCATTTTCTATTTAATTATGAGATTTAAACACTGCATTTTAGTGACATTTTAAGCATTATTTTTAGCTTAATTAGCTTGTCGAGTGGTCATCATAACCACACTTATAATATTTCCTGAATATTTAGAATAAAAAAAATATGAAAAAATATTTATTACTTCATAATAAATTTTTTTTTACATCATATATCATTAGAAAAAAACGAGTTAAATTAAAACCTGTAGCCTATTGTCATTTATTAGGCAAACAACACTGAGCAGCACATTCAACTTTCCTAAGTCAGAGTTTGGCCATTAAAGTAATAAATATTAAAACATAATAATAATTTAGAGCTTCACAATTTTCATATACCCTCTCTTGTAAAAAAGGACATTTGAAAATTTATGAATAACAACAATAACCAAAATAGTATTCAAATTTATTATAATATGGGCCACTTTTTATTGGTCTTTTTTTCTAGAATAAGGTCCAAGATTTAGAAAAAAGTTACTTGTAAAATGTTTTCTCTAATATAGACAGCAGTAACTTACAGTAGCAAAAGATGACTTCACTTACATCAGATTGTGTGTTTTCTTGCACAGCTGGATGTTGCACAATGTATGAAAAGTAATTGTTTGCATTTGCCAAAAGTGATTAGCAGATAAGTTTGATAAGTCACGACAGCCAACAGATGATTCCGCTTGGTCTTAAAGCCTTTTTTGATGTGTTATTTTTACTAATTATTATGGCAGAGCAATCAAAATAGGACAAATGAACTCCTATAGGGACAAATTCTGGACCTTTGTCAGTAAGGGGTGGGTCTTTCCGAACCACCCGGACCCCTGGCTATGGGCCTGATATGTTTATATTAATATTGAAATTTATCACCTGGATGCATACATTTTAAATATATAAAATATTGTGTTATGTATGAATTTTTACATCAATTTTAATTATTTTTAATTATTAACATTTTATTGTACACTTTAAAAAATATCTGTTTATTAACAGTTTATTTACGGTTGTGAATTTCAAAATGGGAGCTTGATCTCTGCTTTTATATTTTTAACTGTGTTTTTATTAAAGTTTTTATAAACACAGTATACAAATAACATTTACTTAGAATGTGTACAATCACAAAAAAATTTAACAAATAGATAGAAAATAATAATAGATATAAATTATAATAAATAAATAATAGTGAGAGCTTAAAAAAGGGGGAAAAAGAAAAGTAGATAAATAAATAGATAAACTCCAATATAAAGCCAATAGCTACAACAAAGCTCCTGACAGCCTTTCAAAGATCGAGTATGTATGTTTTGATTAATGCCCTGGTCTGTTGGGAAATATCTGATTTCAACTGCAAATCTGCTGTCATTTTCTCAAATATATCTGTTTCAGCATCTGAGTCCATTCTGTTAAAGTAGGTCGGCGGGTCTTTATCCAGTTCACTGCAATTATCTTCCTAGCTGTTATTAATAATATATGTAGTGCAAATAGGTGAGACTTCCTGAACTCATCAGGGGGGGGAAGCCATCCAGCAAAAAAAAAAACAAAAAAACACTGGCTGCATTGGTATGTCGTATCCTAAAACTGTACTAATCTCCCTTTTAATCTCCTGCCAATACACTTGCATTTTGGGACATTCCCAAAATATGTGAACATAGTCCCCTACTTCTCCACAATCACTCCAGCATTGTGATAATTGTATAGAACTGTCGAATTTGGCGACCACTAATGGAACTCTGAAGAACCTCATCTTCATCTTCCAGTCGAACTCCTTCCATATTTGACTGCTTATACCCTTATGACAATTCGTGCATATTTGTTCCCACATTTCATTCTCTATTATAGTCTTTAACTCTAATTCCCAATTTCTTTTGGTAATAAGAGTCGTCAGATTTGTACTGCATTAATTTTAAATGGGCTACATGATTTTTACAACACAATCTCACAGCAATTCTTAATTTTTTGATTAGTGGCTAATTCGTATGAATTCGTACGATCTCATTCGTACAATTTAGTACGATTTGCTCATCCCTTAATGATGGTTGGGTTTAGGGGTGGGGTTAGATGCCACGCCTCCTATTTAAAATCGTGCAATTTCGTACGACTGAACTCGTACGAATTTGCCACTAAACTGACAAAATGTAAAATACTTATGTTTTCTCGTGAGATCAGGCTGGATTTTTAAAAGGTAGTTCATGTTCAATAATATCTATAATACTTTGTCTGCTTTTGATGTTGAAAATTTAACTCTACAGTTTAACAACGTGACTTTTATTGACATTGTAGTAGTATATTGAAATAATATAATGTATAAGAAATAGTATATAAATAAATAAATCTGTAAAATGTCAGAAAATGTACTTGCAGCTTATGGTTTTTACAGCATAAAATATAACACCAACCCACTTTAAACTATTAAAATGTTCATAATTTTTTAAGGTTAAAAGTTGTCAGAAGAAAGATCAAGGTCTCATAATGCGACTCAAAAGCATAAGTAATAAAACATAAATCACAAAATACGGAAAACTGTTAATTTACGGATAGTTTATTTTTTACAGTGGTTATTGCGTTACAAAATGTTCATTTTCAGTTTTGGAACCCATCGTATTTGTTTTTAAAATTGTTTCTACAACATTTACTATATGTTTGCTAAAGTGTTTTGATTTTTATTAGCACATTTGCTCGATGTAGGCATGTGTACGACAGCTTTTTCCAAACTTTTATTGTCTCCATTCTGTGACCTGATCTTTTTAGCGGTTTTCTGCTCAACCTGCTACACATGAGCAAAAGGATTAATGGCAAACATCTTCATACATAATAGATAAGTTTGAGCGGTCTATCACTCACAGATGAAAACTTTGACACGTTTTAATTTAGGGAGAGAACAGAAAGACGCTCTAATAAATAAAACACGTGGACTAAACAAGCGCAGATAAAAGCGCGGGACGCAGTTTAGTCTGCATCACATAAAACACAGCCGTCGTTAGAGGCATGAATTATGAATATTGGGGAATAAGAGCCGCGTTGCTCTCCGCCCGCGTTCATTGACGCTTTTCCGCCGGTGTTATTTATCTGGGGAAGCAGGCCGAGCCCGAGCAAGCCTGATTGATGTGTGTTTATGGGGAAATGAGTGATGCAGAGAAACACGGCACAATGTATTATAGACAGCGCTGACAGCTGTATAATTTTGTTATTATACAGTGTTGCGCGAAAGCGAGCGGAATCTCTCCGTCTGCGTGACCCTTTGATCCGATTCGACGACACTGTGTCATTACATGCGTCTGCTGTCAGAGCTGGAGATCAGCGCGCGCACACAATACAAAGCGCGCACCCTGATCTACTTGAGTTGTAAACCGCAGACATGCCTCTCTCTTGCTATGTTTGTGTGTGTGTGTGTGTTTAACATTTTTTATTTTTTGAGTTTCATTTTTTCAGGTGTATAAATAGAAGGCATGTAATATAATTTGTAAATGTTTACATTTATATAACTTAGATTTTATTTAAATTTATAAGGATAAAAACGTTTGAAGCAGATCACAACTAGACATGGGACAATAACCATTGTCACTGCGGTTTGGAAAAGTCAAGGTTTTAAAACCGGCAAAATTTTCTGTAATGCTGTTCCTAAGGTATCTGTAAGATTTTTTTATTTACATTTTTGTTTTGTTTTTTATGACAACATTATCTCCAGCAGAAAAAATATCCAAAGATGCTGTTTTAAATTGTAATGAAATCTGTGTTTTTGAAACAAATGAAGACAGCAGAAGTTAATGATTCATTTGAATTATTTAGCCTGAAATGTTTACTGCTCCAATATATCATAAATCTTTCAAAAAATAAAATATATTGTGTTCAAAGGAGAATTAAAGTTGTTTTTTACCCAGATATTTAAAGAATATATTTTAGAGCAGTGAGCACAATACCGTGATATTTTTATCCAAGGTTATCATACCGTCAGAATACTGACCCATGCCTAATCACAACCTTTCATCAAAGTTGTTGTCCCATTCTTGTCTTGGGACAGTCTTGAAAAACATTTTTGATCCCCTTCGACTGCTGTGTGTATGTACACTGAAAAAAAAATATTCAAAGATGATTCCTTGGATTTACAAAATTTTTAAGTGGTTGTAAACAATTTATTTGGGATGAATTTAAACAAACAAATAAAGTTGAACATTATTAAATTTAATTTGTTTGTTTGAATTAAACGCATATAAATTGTTTGCAACAATTTTGCAGAAAGCATTTTTTTCAGTGTATAATTAATTAATTATTTTATTTATTATTATTTTCTTTTAAAAAAACTACAACTGTACTAGCATTCAAGTACACTGGCTACAGCTCAATCTACATTTTATAAAGTGATAAATAAAGATTACTTGACTTAACGCAGGGGTCTCAAACTCAAATTGGGGGGGGCATTTCAGTGACCGACATTTCATATGAGGGCCGTTTTAACATTCAAGCGCAAGAAAAAAGTGATGTAATTGGTGCATCTGAGGACAACAGACATGATTATAATTCAAGCATTACCTGTCACAAATTAACAAATTAGATAGTTTTTTGCTTCACACAACTGCTGAAATATATCAGTGACTGATTAAATTAGCATTTTGACATTTAAATAGTCATAATAATGATAATAATAATTATTAATAATAATGTCCAAACCAATTGTTGCTTTACCAAAAGTTTAACAGCGTAAGAACAGCAGAAACCGTTTGGGTAACTTTACTGGCAATTGTTCTTCTTAATATCTTTCTTTTTTTGTAAAACTACAACAAAGAGGGGGAAAGTAAGTATATATTCACATTTACTTTAATATGCATATGAGGACAATTTATTAAATGAGACCATTTGAATCGAATATTAGCAAAATTATCATATTTGTTACACCACCAGCATAACGTGTAAGCCATGAAGAAGTGTTTGTTCAAGTGGTATAAACCTGATAATAATCAAATGACCCTTGAATATTTACAAAATAGAGCTTTGGTAAAAATAGACCACGTATGCACATTTATTTAAACATTTAAATCAGCCCCAGAAAAAATCTGCATGTGCGTTACTCTCGACCGCACGCTGAGAGAAAGTGAAAGTAAAACTGAAATACAGTAAAATAGAGTGCAGTACTTTAAACGTCCAATAGGTGGGGGGTCAAAACCACAAGTGGCTATATGCACAACAATGATGGTGATTCAAAAATATATGTTTTAGGGGGCTGAATCTCGTTATATTTTTGACGTCAGTTGCGGGCCGGAGGGAGGAGGAGGGCGGGCCATAAATGGCACGATTTTGAGACCCCTGACTTAACGTGATGAACCAAAAATCTTGATTTGGCCGACCAAGTAATTTTCTTCCCATCATCAGTGATCCAATTTTGATGATTTCTGGGCATTGTTGGCAGTGATGTACAGTTAGGATGAAGGGACTGGCTATACTGTCTTTTGCACAGAAGTGAACTGTGTGCTGTGACACATTGCCCTGGTCACCACTGTTGTATCTGCTGGTGATTTGTTGCACTGTTGCCCTGCAGTCACTGTCATCAATGCTCAACGGTCTCTCCTTGTCAATAAGCTGTGCGATGTTTATTGTTTGGTCATTTGTGCAGCAATTTTAAAACCTGCTCGGTTCAACGGTTTATGAACAAACTGGAATGTTTTGAATTTAAGTTTTCGAGATGCTGTGCCATCACACTTTGTCCTTAAATCAAACTCTTAAATCAACAACAAAGGATTGAATGTGCTTTCTTTTGGCTCTGAACACACACACACACACACACACACACACACACACACACACACACACACACACACACACACCGTGTCTTCTTTTTACTGACATGACACACTCAGGCAGCTCAGAGAACCCTCAAGCTCACCTCTCTCTCTCACACACACAGAGACAGACAGCATCTGTCTTACTGCAGCTCTGTCATCTGTACAGATATCACACACGGCCGAACTCTCACCTTACACACACACACACACTCTCTCTCTCTGGTGTCTGATGTTACACAGATGCTGCTGTGATTGTTCTCCAGAGGCCTCGACACACGCGTACTGAATCCAAACCAAACGCTCTTGTATTCAGTCTTGTTTATGTTTCACGTTCTGGACTTTCCATAGACTTGCATTGATTTTTATTTTGAGGTAATTATACTTTTAGATATCATAACTCTCTGCACTTAAACTTTTAGAAAAACCTTTTTGGAATTTAATTTAGGCTTTTTTTAACGTAACATTTTTTAAAATCTGTTGTTGCAAACAGCAAAACCTGTACAACACACACACAAGCTAATATTCATGACTGGTAATTTGTTAAACATTTACTTAATTAGCATTTTTCCTTGCGTAAAAATACTTTTGTTGACATTTATTGTTAATAACTTACACACGATCACACACTTATTAATGTTTGTGTGTATGTGTATTTAAATACATAGATAGATATACATTTTAAATGAAAGAAAACTGTGTGTGTACTGTACAAAAACACACAAAGCTTTATGATCGTTAAACATTTACTGTTTTGTTTCTTAGCGCTGCATCAATATTCATTAATGTGTTACGCTGACAGATCATTTGAGTCACTGCTTGAGGTCAAAGGTTAAAGGTTACAGACAGACCTGTGAACAGTAACCCTGATTCAGCTCCTAAGATGTTTACAATTTGCTTTCAACTCAACTGTGGTTTCTTGTCATTCAGTCAAACGACCTCAGTGTTTACTATGATAGGAGCTTCGATTTACAAATAATTAATCTTAACATCAAAACAAAGAGCCAACGTGTAAATCTTTAAACCTTTTAGTCATTATTTTCACACACAAGTGTTAATTTTTAAACGAGGAGGAAATATTCAACACTTGGTTAGTTTCTGCTTTTATTATCTTTTAAATCACTTCCTTAATCTTCAACCAGAGACATGCAGTGTTTGTATTACTGTACACTTCAGTCTCGTATGTAAATTAGTTCTGTACACAAATGATTGTTCAACGCTTGCTCGATATTGAACTTCTTTCATGCAGACAGGGTTTAGCATTTATTACAGTCTACTTGTTTTTGCAGGTTAAAGCTGGACTAAAAAGGAAATTTTGCGTCAAGCATTGCCAATATGGTACAACACTGTAAGAAAAATGCTTGATGCCTTTAGTTTAGTACTTTTTAGTTGAATGAAATTAATTTTTCAACTTACATCAGCCAAACGGACTAAAAATATCAAATTAAACTTGGTATAACTTGTTGAAACCTGATTTACTTATTAAAATAGGTTAAAGTAACAGACCATCTATTTTTTTACAGTGGAAAAACTATAGTAAATAAGCTCGTTTTGCATTTCTGGTTCTTTAAGGGTTAACAACACGTGTTTGTGACCCTTCTCTCCCCTCAGTCATTACCTTCACATGCAGTGTGTGTATGTGTTTTGGACAGAGAGAGTTCATGACCTTGTCGTCCAAGATTCTGTTTATTTTTAGCTCAAAGTGAGAGGATAGACCGTACGCACACCTAAATAACCTAAGTGACACATGTTTTGATTAAATGTTCAGTGCATTATTTTGTTAAACTAGGAATTCAGTTGAATCTTGTATACAGAACCACCAGCGGGGAAACTAGACAATAGTTCCATCCAACTATTTTTATGCACATTTTAGATATGCATATAAAAAAACGGTTGATGGAAACCAATATACGCATACATTTTGGAAAAAAAAAAACATAATATGCGCATAAATGGCTAGGGCTGTGCAAAAATATCGATACATCTAACTATCGCGATAATTTCTTTTACGATAGTGTATCGATAGTCCAACCTCAAGTATCAATTCAAGTTGTGCCAAATGACCTCCTCCTCCGCTCCTGTAGATATCGCTAACTCGTGATCAACAAAACGCCAAGAAGTACGGTATCAGAAGTAAGCAAGAGTGAGCATGGCATAAAATATAAAGGTGCCTCCAGCTTTTAGAGCTGACGTGTGGCTGCACTTTGGTTTTAACGCTATTAGGGTTGGGTCGATAGACGATGCCATCGTCCATTGCCGGTGGCCTATGAACATCATGATGCTGAGGTGGCATCACCGATCCTCCGCACCGCCCCTGTTGCAAACCTGCTCGTGAAAAACACACACTCAGGCCCTGTTTACACTGAAACAGCTTAGTTTTAAAATGGCATATTAGAAAGAAAATGATCCACATCCAAACTGGCGTTTCATCTGGCATTTCTGAACAGCCCTCCGCCTGCTGAAAACGCACATCACGTGACCACACACATACACACACACACTGTCATGCGTAGAGGTGTGAACCTACACTGGTCTCACGGTTTGGTTCGGTTACGATTATCATGCCATCGATTCGGTTCAATTCGATATCTCGGTGCATCACGGTGCATTGACGATGCTTTCCATACACAGTTTTTTATTTTCTTCACAGCACAACAATTCTTGTATTAAGATGTATAAATATATTTATATACTATTTGTAAAACAATTTTGTCCTTTAATACAAACAGTCAGATATATAAACTGTACCTTTAAACAACACGAGCATTTATAGACCATTTTGAGGGGTGTAAACAAAAACAATGGTCCTAACGTATCCTGTTTTACATTTTTAGTTTCCATTGCTTCTGAAAATCCAAAAAGGTCCACATATTGATAAATAGTGTTATGACGGCTGATTTAAAGTCAAGTTATGATTGAATTGCCTCTTGTTACAGTTAGGAAATAGTTTAAAGTCAAGCAGGAAATGTTCATGGGCCAATGACATGACCACACTGAAATGGTCTATAGCAAATAAACAACAAATATAAATATCCCGCTCGCTTTCTGCCTTGTCTACCAAGTTCTTTCTTACACCCCTTTGATTGGTCACGCGCTCAACAGAAAGGGCTGTGATTGGCTCTTACACGCTGGCGCTCTTCACAGTTGCACTCATGGGCCACAGTGAGACAGAGAGAGAGAAATGGAGTTTACTTTTATTCTCTTAATCGCCGTGAAATAGGGGCTTTTGCTGTAAGTTTCAGTGTAACAGTGTTCAGCAAACACACACGCAGTGAAATTGGTGCACATTGTGTGTTTTTCATAGTTAGAGCGTTGTAAATAATCGCGCTCGCGGCTCGCATCCCTCGCCATAGTAAGCTACGGTGACATAGCGCATGTGAGATTAATGACGTCAGTATAATAACCGGTTATGATTATTACTGAACCGATACCGAATTGTCCGCGTCTGCATCGCGGTGCACCGAAGAAACGATTAATTTTGACACCCCTAGTCATGCGCTCCTCTGAGCTCCAGAGAACAGTGTACGGACTGTATATTTTATACAGTCATTGGTACGGACAGTTTATCAAGGATGTACCGCTGAATCGCATCTCACTATAAGTTAGTTGTTAAACGTGATATTTAATTAATCTTGTCTCTATCTAACAACTCTTCTGTCTTTTGAATCTATCAGGTAATGTGTCACAGCATCAGTACACTGCTTCAGTCTTTCGCTTTCAGGCTTGTACTTAGTAATTTTAGTGAAAACCTCAGATACTGTTGGTTGGTTTCTGTTGGTTGTGCACCTTTTTTACCAAGCAAGTGTGTGGACGCCATAACGGCACAGTTCACTCTGCCTATTCATGCCAGAGTCCCGTGGAAAAAAGTGATTGACAGGTGGTAATTTGTGTGTAACTTATCTTTATTTATTTATGATTTGGTTATGAGTAAAACAAAGGTCATGCAGGTCAGGTAGTTGAAACGGTAGGCTACAAATAATTAATTAGTTATGAATTTATTAATCATTCATAAATAATTAATTCACCTCCGCCTATGACAACGATGCCATGGTCCATCGCCATGTTTCACATTAGACATTGTACGATGCCAAATTGGTCAACATAGCCCAACCCTAAACGCTATACCAGGGAGTACTGAATTAGACAAAAAATAAATGCCATTTGTAAGCTTTGCAATATACATAGTTCTCTGTTCAATCAAACTGTGCATTTTTAATGAATTGGAATGGATGGAAAATAAATTGGAATTGGAATTTAAATTTGTCTGCAGACTCTTTATCAAGTTGTCAATATAATGTGACACACATACTAATACAAACTATTGATATATATTACAATATTTATTGTATCGCGATATATCACGATATATTGTACCTTGCCAATACAAAGCCCTATAAATAGCTTTGTTTCCATCCAAAAATGCTAATTAACTTTATGTGCAAAACTTTAATATTGTATAAAAGATGTGCGAATAAAGCACAGTCCAAAATAGGCATGGACCGGTATAAGATTCTGATGGTATGATAACCTTGGGTAAAAATATCACGGTTCCTTGATATCACGGTATTGTGAATACTGCTCTAAAATAAGTTCTTTTTAAATGTCTGGGTAAAAAAAAAAAAAACTTTTTCCCCATTAAACATGGTATATATTTTTTTAACATTTAAAATATTTTGAAACAATTAATGTCAGGCTAAATAATTTAAATAATTCCTGGACTTCTGCTGTCTTAATTAGTTTTAAAAACACAGATTTCTTTTCAACTTGAAAAGGCATCTTTGGATATCTTTCTTTTCTTTGGATATAAAGTAAGCCTCTGCAATGTTCAGCTCTGCAGCATGCTGGATGTTGGTTTATAAGAGATTTGTTTTTCAGATGTTTACTGAATCATGGAGTGACCAGAACCTTGTGATGTGGAGGTTCCTTTTCTACTGTTGCCCTAAGAAAAACGTAAATTAACAAAACTTACAAATACCTTAGGAACATATAATAGAACATTTTAATGGTTTTAAAACCTTGACTTTTCAAAACTGCGGTAAACCTTAAAACTGGTTATCGTCCCATGTCTAGTCCAAAACTGTCAAGAGCGTCTGTGCTCACGCCTTCAAATGCCACCATGTGTTCATTGCGTGTCGGCATTATCTTCTGAGGCGCGAGTCACTTATTAATTTAGGAAAAGATTGACGCAGCTTTTTCTACCGCAACAAATTCTGTTTTTACTTTTGATATTTGGTGGCAGTTAATCAGGAAGTGACGATTTTGTTCTCTTCAACTCTTTGGATTGATTTTTGCACATCTTTTATGCGATATATTTTGCGCATACATTTAATTTGCATTTTTGCAATGGAAACATAGCTAAATGGTTCCATCCAACTATTTTTATGCGCATAAAAAGCAGTTGATGGAAATGGCAATATGCGCCTACATTTTGAAAAAAAAAACATGCGTTTAACTGAGTAGGATAAACATTTTATTTGATAAGAAAAGACTCACATAAACTACAATGGAAACACTTTTACCGAACAAATTCCAGTATGTGCATTAAAAAGGTCATGTGATTTTGTTAAAAGAGATCGTGTGATGATAAAAATGTGTGTGAATGGACAAACCAGCAGGCTGCGCACATTGTAAAACATCTGAAATGTTGTTTTGGTCATTCTAAAACACCTTAACCACTTCAGTATTAGTGTTATTATATTGTTAATTATCTCCAGAATAGTCAAGATCATCTGTGCTACGCCTTCAGACACCACCACACGTTCATTGCATACTGCCTTCTGAGGTGAAGTCATTTATTAAATAACGAAAAGATTCACTCAGCTTCTCCTACCACAGCAAATTCTGTTTTTACTTGATATTTGGCGCCAGTTAATCAGGAAGTGACAATTTTTTTTTGACTACTTGGATGGAAACGCTGCTTTATTTGCACGTCTTAAATGCAATATTCCAGTTTTGCGTATAAATTTAATTAGCATGTTTGGATGGAAACAGGGGTGTCAAAATTAATTGTTTCTTCGGTGCACCGCTATGCAGACGCGGACAATTCGATATCGGTTCAGTAATAATCATAACCGTTTATTGTGTACTGACGTCATTTATCTCATATGCGCTATGTCGCCGTAGCTTACTATGGCGAGGGAGGCGAGCGCGAGTATTTACTATCCTCCAACTACTTAAAAACGCAGAAGCTGTGCACAAGTTCACTGCGTGTGTGTTTGCTGGACAGTCTTTCACTGACACTTGAGGCCCGTGCACACCGAGACTTTTTTTGCTCACGTTTTCCGTCGACGTTTAACGCCTCGTGACTAAATAAAGGGCGCCAATGGGATCGTGCACGGAGCTGCTGAAGTTACAGTAAACAGCACTTGGAGGCGCTCAAGCGCAAAACTGTCAATGCAAGCGAACATTGAAGAAGATGCCCAGAGGCGATATGAACGTGAAGCTCCTGCTTATTGCATTGGTGAACAATAATCATTTCTTCATCGCTAGAGCTGGAGCTGCTACTTGAACCATCTATAACAACAAGCGTGTCAACTTTGTCTTCTTCTTCTGTGTTACAAGCAGGTGTCAGAAGCTTAAAGTTATGTTGCGCCATCTAATGTCAAGGAGTGATTTTGCGTACTTTTCTGCTCGACACCTGTGAAAATCGATTGGGTTTGAATCCGGAAAAACGTCTTGAAAAACACTGACGATAAACGCAAACGAAAAGCGTCCCGGTGTGTACGAGCCTTTACAGTAGAAGCCCCTATTTCACTGCGATTGAGAGAATGGAAGTAAACTCCATTTTTCTCTCTCACTGTGGCCCTTTGACCTGTTGGCGTGACTTTTCCCTCTCCTTTCAGCTGTTACAGCGTAACTTCTGGATATAGACACGAGCGCTCGAGTTTTCTCCACCGCATCTATCATGGATCAGCTGTGATTGACGCTGCCGTGTTGCCAGATGTAGCTGACTGATTCCAGCCCAAAAACTTGCCGAAATGCCTATCCCAAATCGCCCAATCTGGCAACACTGCGCCTTTGTCGTTGATCAGTGTCACTCATCGGTGAACAGTGTCTGTAAGGTAAAATATAAAATTGTGTATGGAAAGCATCGTCAATGTGCTGTGATGCACTGAGATATCGAATTGAAACGAATCGATGGCATGATAATCGTAACCAAACCGAACCGTAGGACCAGTGTCGGTTCACACCTCTAGATGAAAACATAGCTAATGTAAACTAATCCGGCCAGAAGTGGACTGTGAACATGCAAACATACACACATGCATGCTTATCTGTGCTTTGCTTTTAAACTTTAATAGATAAGAGCAGGTCTTCAGAAGACACTTGTTTTTATAGCTGGTAACAGCTGATGAAATGCCTATACTAGTTTTTAACGGTGAGTTGTGAGTTCTTAACCCATACAACATACCATGGAATAGGGCTGCACCATATATCGTTTCAGCATTGATATCGCAATGTGTGCATTCGCAATAGCCACATCTGCAGTGTTGAGTTGGGATTAGTATACTTGATCAGCAAGTGTTTACATTTTACATTACATTTGATTATTCAATAGGGGCAGGATAAAATAGCAATATGCATGAGGTGGCGCTTCTTGTAATAGCGGATCGAACATATATCAATGTTGCAATTTTAAGAAATATATGTGCTGTTAATAAAAGAAACGCATCTATAACTTTTTGATGCATTTTTCCCTCTTTATTTACAAATATCATGATACAAAGTGGATGGATTTCTTGTGATCAATCAATGTCATCAATCATTATCGTGATCTATAATTATCGGGGACAAAATATCATGATAATATCGTATCATATTACTGTTCTTGAAAATCTGACTACTTATTTCACTTTTATCATGCTCTATCTTATTTATTGATTGATTTTATTCCAAATGGAGCTATTTAAGTCATCTGCCGAAATTGTATTCATATCGCAATATAAATCGCAGCAAAATAAATTGTCAGATTTTCCAACATCATGCAGCCTTCCTTGGAATGAAACTAAAAGTTCATTAAACTATTACCTGGGCAATGATGGCGATACTCTTCGACAGTGTCTCTTTAAAAATAAATCCATCTATTCGCCGGATGTAACTTTTGGCTCTCCAATTTATAGTCAGTCCTCTGCATCCTTTTCAGGTTTTTTATTTACTAACGTCCACGTGTTACATTACCATTTGGAACATTTTTACAGAGAGATCAAAACATGTTTTCATTGCACCGCTGAGGTCAAATGGTGTCGAAACTCCACTGCTTGGGACATCCGGTTTGTCAATGATTGTATATTAGGCTTGAAAAATTGATCATCTAAATTTAACCCATGAGGAAGACATTCAAGGTGTTAAACAGATAACATAATCTCCAGAGACAAAAAAAAACATCACCTTTATAATCTTTATCAGTAGATAAATTACAGATAACAGACCTATATACAAAGCAATTTATAGGCCTACTCAGTAAAAAGCTTTCAGGAAATACTGTAAATGACTCTGTGGACTGTTTATGTTAGTCTTTATTACATAGTTTTACAACAGCTTTTGGTGCCTGTTCAACAATAAACAAAAAAGAAAATATATGTTGTTTTTTATTACATGGCAACTTAACCTTTGTGTGTAAAAAAAAATATGCAAAAACATGAGTCATAAAAATATTATATATTAATATTTTTTTCTCACTTTCCATGACAAAATTGTAACACTTTAAAAGCTGGTTTGTTTGCAAAATGCAATTTTAATGAGGAAACAATATTTCTATATACTAAATGCTAAGCAGCTTTTTTTCTTTGTTAATTACAGTCTTGGATGTGTTCATGATAAACAGCAACATTTAATTTTGAGACAATTATATTATATTTATGTAGGTTCAAATAAATAAACACTCAAGTCCTTAAAAGACTGAAATGTTCATGTCAAAAACCTGTCATAAAAATATTTTAACTGAAATAATTTCACTGACGTTAAGTAAGGTTTATTTATAAACTAATTTTGAGAGGATCACATGCTTATGATTGACCACGGCTGGTCCTGCATTAGCTAACACTTAATTCACCAATCAGATGAATCCTATCGCATTATAAATAACCAAAGTTTCTTACCTCAAGTTATCTTCGTCTTGAAGAATCCCCTTTTTCACACCTACTCCTCCTCTCTTTCCTATATAGGGTGGCACGGTGGCCCAGTGGTTAGCACTATTGCCTCACAGCAAGAATGTCACTGGACTAAGTCTTTACTAGGCCAGCTGACATTTCTGTGTGGAGTTTACATGTTCTCCTTGTGCTCGCGTGGCTTTCCACCGGGTTCCTCGGTTTCCCCCAACTGTCCAAAGACATGCGACACCAGTGAATTGGCTAAATCAAATTGGATGAGCTCCTAGTCAGTATTTTTTCTCTTCATAAGCAATCCCTATCTGTCACAAATTAGGGGAGTTCTCGAGACGTACCTGAGCTCAAACTCCCCTCTCGCCTTTAAACGGGAGGGAGCCCCGTGCTCGAGGATCTTCTGAGCTAGGGCTGGGCGATTAATCGAAAAGTAATTGAAATATACATTCAGAACCTATAATCGATCTAATTTTTCCAGGTCAATTTTTTTCAGTTACTTTCCCTACCGCGTGTTGATGTTCAATAAATAACCATAGATAGTGGATAGTGTGTGTTTCCTTATTATTTTGTTATTAAAATATTTAAAAATCAGGTAATGCACCCCTTTATTCAAAAATGTCTCACTTGTAATATGTGAACATATTTACTGTACAAGACCTGTCAGTGAACTATGAGGGCAAAAAAATTTAATAAATAAAATAATTGTTTATTAATCGTAATCGAGTCAAAATGAGTCGAGTTTTTGATTTTAGGCCAAATCGCCCAGCCCTATTCTGAGCTCAGGGCTTTCTCCCGGGACAACAACAGGATTTTGAGAGGACTGGGTCGCAACAGGATTGACTTACAGAACTGAGCAAAGTAACAGAAGTGACACTAAAATTGGCTTTGTGTCATCCATGTAAAAAAAAAAATCATTTATAAATATTTTATATATAAATTAATATATAAAAACATATACAGTTGAAACCAGAAGTTTGCATACACCAAAAAAGGAACATAACCATTTTTTTTTTAAAAATGTCTGATGGTAAATCATACTAAACGTTTACTATTTTAGGTCCGTTAGGATTACCTAAATCTTTATATTGCTAAATGCCAGAATAATGAGATAATTTTTATTAATTTGTAGACAGTCAAAAGTTTACGTACATTTCCTTGGTATTTTTTTTTAGCTTTGCTTTTAAACTGTATAACTTTGGTCAAATGTTTTGGGTATCCTTCCACAAGCTTCTCACAATATTTTGCAGGAATCTTGGCCCATTCCTTCTGACAGAATTAGTGTAGCCGAGTCAGATTTGTAGGCTGTATTGCTCGCACAAGCTTTTTCAACTCTGCCCACAAATTTTCCATGGAATGAGATCAGGGCTTTGTGATGGCCACTCCAAAACATTCACTCTGTTGTCCTTAAAGCATATTTTAACAAATTTGGCAGTATGCTTAGGGTCATGAAATGTTTGGAAGACCCATTTGTGGCCAAGTTTAAATTTCGTGGCTGATGTCTTGCGATTTTGCTTCAGTATTTCTACATAATGTTCTTCATGATGCCATCTATGCTGTGAAGTGGACCAGTCCCTCCTGCAGCAAAACAGCCCCACAACATGATGCTGCCGCCCCCATACTTCAGAGTTGAGATGGTGTTCCTAGGCTTGTAAGCTTTCCCCTTTGTCCTCCAAATGTAACAAAGGTCTTATGGCCAAACAGTTCAATCTTAGTTCTATCAGACCACAGGACATGTCTCCAAACATTATTCTTTTTCCCAGTGTAATTTAGCAAATTGTAATCTGGCTTTTTTGTTGATTCTGGCTTGTTGATTTTCCCATGTTGTCACACAAGGAAGCAGTGTGTTTGAGGTTTTCCTTAAATACTATTCTACAGTTATGCCTACAATTAACTCAAATGTTGTCAATTAGCCAATCATAAACTTCCAAAACCCTGACACCATCATCTGAGCTTTTCAGAGGCATAATAATCTTATTGAATGTAAACTTGACTTTCAAGAAAAGTTATAACAATTTCTCAAAAAAAATCTCTCATTATTCTGCTATTAGGTATAACAGAAACAAATTTGATAATCCTAACTTACCTAAAACAGAAAAAGCTTATCACATTAACATCTGACTTTTTTTAAAATGGTTATGTGCCTTTTATACAGTGTATGTAAACTTCTGGTTTCAACTGTATGTATGCCAAAAGTGTTGTTTAACAATAAGGCTTAGAACATAATTTTGTATCAATTTGCCTTCAACTTGCAAACTAAAGTCTTGTCAGACAGATTTTGACTAGAATCAATGACCCAAACACAATTTAAAGTGACCTATAGCTACACGTCACTTGGTTAAATGAAAGGATGAAGAGCTTATCAGTTACACTTTATTAATATTTATAATAGGCTGTCCATCTATGAAAGTATTTCCATAAAGAATTAGCAAATGATTCTTTGAAAAGCACTTTCATCGCTAACACAGATGCTAGGCCCTGTGCTAAATGTGTAGTCGTAGCTGTGCTTGTGTACAGTTTATAATGTCGATGAATGAATGTCCTTTCCAGAGGAGCACTCGCGCTATGTCATCACACACACATGTACGTTTATATTTAGAGTCATAAACTGAACAGGAACTCGCTAGTGCTAAAAAAAGCTAAAATATGACTGCTTAGCCAAAAGTCGCATTGGATGGTCCAGCAGCACATAGCTTTCTCTTTACAGTCCTGGCAGTCTGTTGTTTTTCCCAAAACCACCTGTTACATTTCTGCTCATCTGTGAGCCGTTCCTCATTCCGGGGTTTGCCCTGAAAGAGATGGTATATTATTAACTCCTCATGAGCTATAATAATGCCAATCGCTGCAAAACATGTGCCGGAGCTCCACGAGTTGCGCTCTAATGATGCACAGGCGATCACATATCACACATGTAGTCCTATAACTGTACTGAGCTTTTAAATAGCAACACTGAAAGCACAAACGACAACCTTTCTTTAGAACAAACAACTTTCTATGAACATATCACTTGGCTTAGCGGTAACGTTCAAAGATGGTCATGTTGTTCAGCAGTCGTAAAAAAGCACAAAACATCTCTCGTAAACAGTAATCGATTTACAAACTGTCATTTAAAACTAAATTAAAATAGCTAAAACACAAACTTTTATGTTGTATAACACAAACGCAGTCCTGTTGGTGTCATCAATCTGGCAACCTGCGCTTGCGTGTGTTTTGAACTAGGAGTACAATACCTAGTTCAACCACTGGGTGTCAAAAAAATCTATCCATCCATCCATCTACTGCATCCCTCCATCCATCCATCCATCCATCCATCTACTCTATCCATCTATCTATCTGTCCATCCATCTATTCATCTATCTATCTATCTATCTATCTATCTATCTATCTATCTATCTATCTATCTATCTATCTATCTATCTATCTATCTATCTATCTATCTATCTATCTATCTATCTATCTATCTATCTATCTATCTATCTGTCAGTCCGTCCATCCATCTATCTACTGCATCCATCCATCCATCCATCTATCTACTGCATCCATCCATCCATCCCTCCATCCATCCATCCATCCATCCATCCATCCATCCATCCATCCATCCACTGTATCCATCTATCTATCTGTCCATCCATCTATCTATCTATCTATCTATCTATCTATCTATCTATCTATCTATCTATCTATCTATCTATCTATCTATCTATCTATCTATCTATCTATCTATCTATCTATCTATCTATCTATCTATCTGTCAGTCCGTCCATCCATCTATCTACTGCATCCATCCATCCATCCATCTACTGCATCCATCCATCCATCCCTCCATCCATCCATCCATCCATCCATCCATCCATCCATCCATCCATCCACTGTATCCATCTATCTATCTATCTATCTATCTATCTATCTATCTATCTATCTATCTATCTATCTATCTATCTATCTATCTATCTATCTATCTATCTATCTATCTATCTATCTATCTATCTATCTATCTATCTATCTATCTATCTATCTATCTATCTATCTATCCATCTACAGTATCTATCTATCCATTCATCCATCCGTCAGTCCATCCGTCCGTCCGTCTGTCTGTCTATTGTATCCATCTATCTATCTATCTATCTATCTATCTATCTATCTATCTATCTATCTATCTATCTATCTATCTATCTATCTATCTATCTATCTATCTATCTATCTATCTATCTATCTATCTGTCTGTCTGTCTGTCTGTCTGTCTGTCTGTCTGTCTGTCTGTCTGTCTGTCTGTCTGTCTGTCTGTCTGTCTGTCTGTATCCATCCATCCATCCATCCATCCATCTACAGTATCTATCTGCTCCCATCCATCCATCCCTCCATTCATCCATCCATCCACTGTATCCATCTATCTATCCGTCTATCTATCCGTCTATCTATCTGTCCATCCATCTATCTATCTATCTATCTATCTATCTATCTATCTATCTATCTATCTATCTATCTATCTATCTATCTATCTATCTATCTGTCTGTCTGTCTGTCTGTCTGTCTGTCTGTCTGTCTGTCTGTCTGTCTGTCTGTCTGTCTGTCTGTCTGTATCCATCCATCCATCCATCCATCCATCCATCCATCCATCTACAGTATCTATCTGCTCCCATCCCTCCATCCATCCCTCCATCCATCCATCCATCCATCCATCCATCCATCCATCCATCCATCCATCCACTGTATCCATCTATCTATCCGTCTATCTATCTGTCCATCCATCTATCTATCTATCTATCTATCTATCTATCTATCTATCTATCTATCTATCTATCTATCTATATCTATCTATCTATCTATCTATCTATCTATCTATCTATCTATCTATCTATCTATCTACTGCATCCATCCATCTACAGTATCCATCCATCCATCCGTCAGTCCATCCGTCCGTCCGTCTGTCTGTCTATTGTATCCATCTATCCATCTATCCATCCATCTATCTATCTATCTGTCTGTCTGTCTGTCTGTCTGTCTGTCTGTCTGTCTGTCTGTCTGTCTGTCTGTATCCATCTATCCATCCATCCATCTACAGTATCTATCTGCTCCCATCCATCCATCCATCCATCCATCCATCCATCCATCCATCCATCCATCCATCCATCCATCCATCCATCCATCCATCCATCCATCCATCCATCCATCCATCCATCCATCCATCCATCCATCCATCCATCCAAAGCACATTTAAAGAACAAATAAAACGTTTGAAGACAATCTCCTATATTTTAACAATAGTTTTAAAAACAAATGATTTTTCATTAACAAGAATATAACAAAAGAGAAACATTTTTGACAGCAAACCACATAAAGATGACATGTATATATTTTCACTCAACAATCCTTAACATACAACATCTTTATTCTCTGAAGTAGTTACCTCAAGACAATTTAAATTAAATGTATCAATATAAATAAATGCCAACAACAAATACATCAGTTTTCACCGGTTCTTGTCCTCCCGCACCTGTTCACCAGTGTGAATGACAATTAATCAATCATAAGTGTAATAATGAGCTCTACTGTTTCTCAAACAAAATCTGTAGCACACAAACAAAACCCAAACGAGAAAAGTTGTCATGTAACAAATAAACACCCACACACTTATCATTTATATCTTTCTGCTTGACTGAACTAGTAAACACACAAACCTATATATAGTGTTAGCATATATAACAGTTTTTTGTTTATCTCTTCTCAGTCAAAAACATAGCTGGATTTATAGGGAAGACAGATTTAGCTCACTTCTGGGAACTACTTTATCATCAACTTGTAGCTGTACGTAAACATAAAAACAGATCATATCACTTCATCATTGCATGCTAACAGATAACCCGCCCTGTGCTCACATTAGCCTAGCATGCAAGAGGCACAACATCCACACGCGGTCCACATGTCCTGCTCATGCTGGGATATTCCTGTAACTGCGCTTCTGTTTATAGCTGTTTGTGAGCTATAAACTTGATGCTGGTCATTGACCCAGTATTTGTGTGTAGACGGGACCGGTATAAGGTGCTGTACCGCCATATGGCAGTATTTACAGTAAGAGTCCAGAAGTCAAAGATAAGCTGCTGATGCGGACTGTTTTTTAATACTAATAAAATATAATAAGCTGTCGCCTCACAGCAAGAAGGTCGCTGGTTCGGCTGGGTCAGTTGGCATTTCTGTGTGGAGTTTGCATGTTCTCCCTGTGTTCGTGTGGGTTTCCTCCGGGTGCTCCCATTTCCCCCACAAGTCCAAAGACATGCGGTACAGGTGAATTGGGTAAGCTAAAATTGTCCATAGTGTATGTGTGTGAATGAGAGTGTATGGGTGTTTCCCAGTGATGGGTTGCAGCTGGTAGGGCATCCGCTGTGTAAAACATATGCTGTATAAGTTGGCGGTTCATTCCGCTGTGGCGACCCCAGATTAGTAAAGCGACTAAGCCAAAAAGAAAATGAATGAATGAATGAAAATATAATAAATAATAAATAAAATGGCATTAAATTATTAATAAATTATTTATATATATATATATATATATATATATATATATATATATATATATATATATATATTTTTTTTTTTTTTTTTTTTTTTTTTTTTCTTAAATGTTATATAAAGTTTATTTTTTTGTAATTATTGTATATTGACTCACTGGCCACTTTATTAGGTAGACCTTGCTAGTACCGGGTTGGACCTCCTTTTACCTTCAGAACCGCCTTAATCCTTCATGGCATAGATTCATCAAGATACTGGAAATATTCCTCAGAGATTTTGGTCCATATTGACATGATAGCATCATGCAGTTGCTGCAGATTTGTCTGCTTCACATCCATGATGCGAATCTCCTGTTCCACCACATCCCAAAGGTGCTCTATGGGATTGAGATCTGGTGACTGTGGAGGCCATTTGAGTACAGTGAACTCATTATCATGTTCAAGAAACCAGTCTGAGATGATTCGCAATTTTGGTGAGTCTGTGCGAATTGTAGCCTCAGTTTCCTGTTCTTAGCTAACAGGAGTGGCACCCGGTGGTCTTCTGCTGCTGTAGCCCATCCGCCTCCAGGTTGGATGTGTTGTGCATTCAGAGATGCTCTTCTGCATACCTCGGTTGTAACGAGTGGTTGAGTTACTGTTGCCTTTCTATCAGCTCGAACCAGCCTGGCCATTCTCCTCTGACCTCTGGCATCAACAAGGCATTTGCTCCCACAGAACTGCCCCTCACTGGATATTTTCTAGTTTTCTGACCATTCTCTGTAAACCCTAGAGATGGTTGTGCGTGAAAATCCCAGTAGAGCAGCAGTTTCTGAAATACTGGCACCAACAACCATGCCACATTCAAAGTCACTTAAATCACCTTTCTTCCATATTCTGATGCTCAGTTTGAACTGCAGCAGATCGTCTTGACCATGTCTACATGCCAAAATGCATTAAGTTGTTGCAATGTAGTTGGCTGATTAGAAATTTGCGTTAACGAGCTGTTGGACAGGTGTACCTAATAAAGTGGCCGGTTTCCAATTGTTATCATTATTATTATTATTTTTATTATTATTATTACGAATATTTGTATTTAATAGTTTTAGTATTTTAAGTGTATATTATTGTAATTATACATTATATAGATATTTATTATTAATATTATTCTTATTATTAATAATATATTAATGTTATAACGTATTAATCTCTAATTGATTAAATCTTTAATGAATGAATAACTATAAACAATTATGTGGGTATATAATAAAATATTATAAGATTTCAAAATTATTAGAACATTATTTCATATAAATATTTTAAATGTTTAATTTATTAAATGTATTTAATGACCTAAATTTAGTTAAGTTAATTTGCATATATGTATTTATATTTACATATTAAATATTACGTTTGTTTATTTACATATATGTATTATTTGAAATAATATATCTAAATATTTAATTCTATCTTAATATAAAATCCATCCTAGTTTTTAAGTAAAAGTAATAAGGTTAATAATAAGGTTAACTAAGCAGGTTAGGGTAATTAGGCAAGTTATTGTATAACGATGGTTTGTTCTGTAGACTAAAAAAGACTGAAAAATATAGCTTAAAGGGGATAATAATATTGACCTTAAAATGTTGTTAACAAATTAAAAACTGCTTTTATTCTAGCCTAAATAAAACAAATAAGACTTTCTTCAGAAGAAAAATATTATTAGGCATACTGTGGAAATTTCCTTGCTCTGTTGAACATCATTTGGTAAATATTTAAAAAAAAAAGGGGAAAAAAAGCAAAGGGGGGCTAATAATTCTGACTTCAACTGTGTATATATATATATATATATATATATATATATATATATATATATATATATATATATATATATATATATATATATATATGATTAAATAATAAATCAAATACTTTTATTTAATACATAATTTTAAAATATATATTTAATATTATATATTTACTGTACTTATTATTAATGTATTATTTAATAAGATTTTTATTATTAAATCAACAAATAAAAACATTGCTAACTTTTTGCTACCTAAACATTTGATGTCTTTTTAATATTTGCCTGTTTAGTGCTATATTGCAATGTAATGACATGACAGGAAAATCTTATCTTCATGTACCTGTAAAGACAATACAGATCAGGCTTGACTTGATATGCAAGGCAAGCCATAAAAGATGGCTTTAGTCTGTAGCCTACAAGCGCTTCATGTTTTGAAGTGAATTCGGGTGCGGTGCTTCACACCCAACACCAGAAAACAGCTTTCACACCAAACGTCCCAACAGTCTTCTAAATAAAAACACAGCTTGTATACAGTTAGTGCTGCCTCTTTTATGTTGAGCCCGTCCCTGTAAACACGACACTGTGTTTCCCTACGGCATCTAGAAAAGGCGCTGCTGGATCTATTTATACGCCGAGGACAAACTCTCCGTGAGTCAGAAAAACCCCTCAAATCTCTCCGTCAGCAGAGCAACATTAGCGCGCCCAGACAGCCGGAGGATGAGCGATGAGTGACGGATAAAGAGAAAAGGGAAGAGCAGACCGCAGAGGCACAGCGAGGGGAAAAAAAAAACTGAGATCTAATTGAGTTATGAAATATGAGTTTTAGCCACTGCTGGTGCTTATAAGAGAGAAAGAGAGAGAAGAGTGTGTACCACACCCATAAATACTACAATAGATAGAAAGACAGACAGACAGACCACAGCTGTAATAATCACATATGGTAGCCCTTTTCTGACTGTTTTTCCGGCAATATCTAAAAAAAGTTAGGATTCTGAGTTTACATCTCGCAATCCAGAAATTACATCTCACAATTATTAGTTCATATTTTGTAATTCAGAGTTTACATCTTGCAATATAGAGTTTAATTTCAATTAAGAGTTTGCAGCTCGCACTTTAGAGTTTACATCTTGCCATTTGGGGATTAAATTTTGTAATTCTGAGCCTACATTTTTTTATTCGTATTTTGTGATTTATAGTTTATATTTCATGATCTGTAGATTACATTTTGAGATTACGAGTTTACATTTCACGATTAATACTTTACATTTCGAGATTAGGAATTTACATTTTGCGATTAGGAGTTTACATTTCGCAATTCTGAGTTACATTTTATGGTTCGAAGTTTGCATTTCGCAATTCTGAGGTTACATTTTGCGATTCGTAGTTTACATTTTGCAATTTTGAGTTTACATCTCCCAATTCTGACTTTCATTTCTCAATTCTAAGTTTACATTTCACGATTCGTAGTTTACATTTCGCTTTTTGAGTTTACATTTCACGATTTGTAGTTTACATTTCGCGTTTTTGAGTTTACATTTCACGATTTTGTAGTTTACATTTCGCAATTCTGAGTTACATTTTATGATTCGAAGTTTGCATTTCGCAATTCTGAGGTTACATTTTGCGATTCGTAGTTTACGTTTTGCGATTTTGAGTTTACATCTCGCGATTTGTAGTTTACATTTCACGATTTTGAGTTTACATTTCACGATTTTGTAGTTTACATTTCGTGATTTTGAGTTTATATTTAGTGATTCTGAGTTTTCATTTCACGATTCGTAGTTTACATTTCACAATTCTGTGTTTACATTTTGCGATTTGTATTTACATTTCGTGAATCGTAGTTTACATTTTGCGTTTTGTAGTTTACATTTCGTGAATTGTAGCTTACATTTTGCATTTCATAGTTTACATTTTGCAATTCGTAGTTTACATTTCATGATTCAGAGTTTACATTTCACGATTAGTAGTTTACATAAATCAGAATTCATTCACGCAGTTTTGAGTTTATATCAACTTTGATGTCATGTCAGCATTGCAATATATAGAAAAGATTCTGAGAGAGAGAATTTTTTCACAATTCTAACCTTTTTTCAACAAATTGTATTGTATTTCCCACTATTGCAAGTTTATAGACTCTCTCGCAACTTTTCAACTTATTCCTTGCCAGTGTATATACCTGGCAATTCAAACTACTCAGAATGTTTGTTTGTTTATTTGTTGTAGTTTTGAGTTATGGATTCTCAAAGTGAATTTTTCAGAAAATGTATTTTCCATCTGAACAATAAGACCACCGACAGCTTATCAAAATCCACTCAATCTTAAACAGCTTGAGCAGATCTGCAGCGGATGCTAATATATTTATCACGCTTCATCTGACCAGCCCTTCCTTTTTTCACGTCCTCCTTATGATTTTGCCTGTGTTTGTGAAGTCATATCACAGCCTTTGATCAGGAACACCCCATGAACAGTTGAAGAGCAAACGGCTCAGTCACACTGACCTTTACATGCTCGATAAGAGAAGCGGCAGTGGCCACACGTGTCCGATAAATGTGTGTGTGAATGAAATTAACCTTTGCACGCCATTCAAGTCACACATTCACTGATGCACAGTCATAAACTGAAAGAAAGAGAGAGAGGTTCCTGTTTTTCTGGAGATAATCAGCAGGGGTGAAGTTTAATCTCCCCCAGTTTCCAGTAATTAGACTGTTGACCTAGTGGTGGTAAAAACCTAATTTACACTTTCAGCAAATACCGTGTTCTGGGCAGCAAGTGCAGCCAGATGCTGTAATTAATTTGGATGAAATTATTATTTATTATGTGCAATTATCAGAAATTAAATGTAAAATTAATGTTAAAATTATATTGTAAACGTATAGGTAGATGGACAGATACAGCCAGTCAGTTTGATTAATTTGATTTGCTTAAATATTTTCTAATAAATATTGTACACATAATTATTAAATTATTTAATCTTGTATTATGATTAGATATAATATGTTAAAATATTTATTTATAACCATACAATAATTAATAAATAAATAATACATTTGATTAATTTATAATAATAGTATATGTTGTTATTAAAATGATTATTTACATTTAGAATATTATAAAATATTGTAAAATATAAATGGCTTAATATTCTTCCTCGTAATGCCCTAATCATTATTATGGTGGCTTGAGAAAGCCAATATACTGTTATACTACATAAACTTATTATTCTTCTTCCATTTTCTCTTCTTCTTCTTCTATTTTAAGAATGCATCTCCTCCTAGACCGTCCATACTACAACCACCAAACCTCCAAACTATACTGAATTAAGTTGCTATATCTTTTTCAACTGATCCGACTTCGAATTCGGAAAAATCATATTGACTTAACATTAGACCAAATTTTATGACCTCATAACTTTGCATCAGACTGTCATAAAGACTTATAAGACTGATGAGACATTTAACTCAGACTACCAATCTGCCAATACTGATAATCTCTCATTTTACTAGCCACATCCTAGCAACCACTTACAGCACTCTAGCAACTGTCCCATTGACTTCCATTGTAAAAAAACTGCCATTGACTTTACATTAGACTTACAGGTACTAATAACATACCAATTCATACTAACAACATGCTAATCCATACTAGAAACATACTAACAAACATACTAATCATACTACATGATACATGATAATTCATGCAACATGATAATTCATACTAAATTCATGTTAATAACATGTCAATTCATGCTAGAAACTTGCTAAATCATACTAGAACCATGCTAATTTATGTTAGAAACTTTCTAGCAACTACTCAGAACACCTTAGCAATTACCTAGCAACTCCTTAGCAACCACCTAGGAACTCCTTAACAACCACCTAGCAATGGCTTAGCAACCACTCAACACCCTAGCAACCGCCTAGCAACACCTTAGCAATCACCTAGCAATGCCTTGCAAAGTAACCACCTAGCAACACCTTAGCAACCGCCTAGCAACACCTTAGCAACCACCTAGCAACGCCTTAGAAAAGACCTAAAACACCTTAGCAACCGCCCAGCAACACCTTAGCAAGCACCTACCAATGCCTTAGCAACCACTCAGAACACCCTTGCAACCGCCTAGCAACCACTGAGAACACCCTAGCAATGCCTTAGCAACCATTTAGAACACCCTAGCAACAACTTGGCAACACCTTAGCAAACACTCAGAACCTAACAACTGCCTAGCGAGAAACATGCCAATCCATGCTTGAAACATGCTGACATATATGTACTTATCTATCTATGCCAACTACTTAACACTTCTTTAAAACTACTTCAATTATTTAAACTTTTAGGGCTCTATCATACACCCGGTGCAGTGCGGCGCAAGGCACGAAGCAATTGTTGTTTGCTAGTTTCAGCTGGACGCAAGCGTCGTTTTGACGTTTTGCATCACGCTGTTTAAGTAGCAAATGCATTTGCGCTTATATATGCGCCCATAGCCATTCTGCCTTCTTCATCTCGGGGGGCTTTTTCAGTTTATTCACGACAATTTGCTTTTGTATAATGTTATTATTATTAGCAGTATTATTTATTATATGCATATTTATATTTGTTTTAGTAAAAACAAGCTTAGATTTGCCCACCTGTCAGGTTTTAGACCATATGGGGCATAGCATGTGTGTTTGGATATAACCCAGTTTTTGAGCACACTTCATTATTATTCTTCATTTATTCGTTTGCTGGAAATTAGAACTGAATTTAGAAATAGTTTTGAAACAAATCTTTGCGCTTAACAAACTAAATTAATTATGTATAGGCTAATGGATGTCTGTGCGTACAACACGTTTCCTTATCCACGAGAGTGAAAGTAAAGAATGAGGAGGCTCATCTCTCATTCTTGTGCTGCAGATGCTCTGTTTAACTGTTTTCTCGCTAGTGAAGCGCTCAGTTATTCCACTTACAAAGTCCGCCATGTAAATAGCAAATGTGCCATGTCGCGACGCAACTGACTCTTAAAGGAAATGGGAGATGAGACTTTGATTGGTTTATTCTCAAAACACAGCTATAAATCTTTAAAAGAATAAGCTCAACCCTGTTAGACCATGCGCCGCGGCGCAAAGCATATTTTTCCATCCTTAAAACAGTGGATTCTGACACGCCCTTAATGCTTTTCCACCCTGCGCTTTGGACTTTGCGCCTAGATAGTTAAAATAGGGCCCTTACTACTTCAAACTTTCAGACTCGGCTTTCTCAAGCCACCATAAAGTTTGTCTACGAACTTTACTTTTCTAATTTTATGAACCAATACAACACCAAGAACCTTAATTGCATATACTCTTTCTATAACCATTATCAAAATTTTAATCCTATATTATGACTACTTTTTAATTTCCCAAATAACACAACCTTTGTTTTACTTGTATTTAATGTCAGTTTGTTTACGTCAAACCACAATTTAAATTCATAAATTTCTGTTTTAATTAATTACATAAGTTTTGGTAAATTATCCCCAGAACAAAGGATACTTGTATCATCCGCAAATAAAATAAACCTTTTTCACAACTCTGATATCTTACACATATCATTAATATAAAATATAAACAATATTGGGCCTAAAACTGATCCTTGTGGTATGCCACAATTTACATTTAGATATGAAGATTTATGGTTGCCAATTTCCACGAACTGTTGCCTATTTTTTAAATAACTGCTTATCCAATCCAAGTCGACTCCTCTAATACCATACCTTTCTAATTTATTTACCAATACATTATGATTTATTGTATTAAATGCCTTTTTTAAATCTATAAAAATTTCAACTACCTTCTCCTTTTTTATCTATCTTAATAGTAATTTCCTCAATAATTTATGTTAATGCCAGAGATTAAATTGTATTAAATAGGTATTAAATTGTTCTTTTATTTATTATCAGTAATTATTTAATTTAAAAGAATTTAATAATTATTATTATACACTGCTTATTATTAGACAATATTTAATTATTGTTTAATGTTAAAAACAACAGCATTAATAAAAATAATTAAATTAATTTATTAAAAAAATTATTAATATATTATTATAATATTTTGTTCTTAATTATTTCTTAATATTTAAATTTGATATATTTGACATGATTTTATGTATTAATATTTATCACAGCTAATTATCACAGGTATTAATATTTGAATACCTTATTTATTTAATGTAATATTTAATTTTATTGACGCAATGTACTAAACGCTTTCTCAATACTCCAGTCCCGTGTGTTATTATTAGCAGTGCAGTTGTTTTCCCGGAGTCTCAGCTGCACAAACAGGCACAAGTAAACACTCTGGGACTCTCGCAATGCAGTAAAAACACACACATGCACCGTAATGTGATGTAAACAAGGGATTTGCTGTGTAGACGGAGCATAAACCCGCAACAGCAGCATGCCATGGCGTCAGCTGCATGCATCGCCGCTGCTATTCCAGACCTGTTTTCCTCAGCTTGTTTTTGTAACAGCTCTATCTAGGTGGAGATAAATCTGTTTTATCTCTTTTTAAAGGTACAAAGGCTCTTTAAACTGGCCAAATAATCACATATATGGTGCACATTTTAAGCACTGTTGTTGTACAGTGAGATTGGAGATTTGCATGATTGCAGATTCTCCATGTTTGATTTCAATGCGCTGGTAAATGTGTTGTGTAGTCTGATAATTGATGCCATGTCAGCACAATGCAGGTCAATGCTCATCATATTTATGTGCCATCAGAGAAAGTTGGCATTAGTTTGACAGTAATAACAGTGCTTGAATCTCGCACAAAGATATGGGGTGTGTATGACACCATGACGGCAGGCCTGCCAATCATCACCAGAGAAACCAAAAACACCACTAGAAAGTTTGTCTGTTGCTGTGTTACATACAAAGTGACAGATTTATGCAGAACATCTATACAAAAACATACATACATCTCATGATTTCTTCATGATCTCACAGTTCGAAGTTTACATTTCGTGATTCTGAGTTTACATTCCGCAATTCAGAGTTTACATTTCGGGATTCTGAATTTCGATTTCATGATTAGAAGTTTACATTTAGTGATTCTGAGTTTACATTTAGTGATTCTGAGTTTACATTTAGTGATTCTGAGTTTACATTTAGTGATTCTGAGTTTACATTTTGTGCTTCTGAATTTACATTTCGCAATTCGGAGTTTACAATCCGCAATTCGGAGTTTACATTTCGGGATTCTGAGTTTCGATTTCATGATAAGAAGTTTACATTTAGTGATTCTGAGTTTATATTTCACAGTTCAGAGTTTATATTTAGTGATTCGTAGTTTACATTTTGCGATTCTGAGTTTACATTATACGATTCAAAGTTTACGTTTTGCAAATCTGAGTTTACATTTTGTGATTCTTTGTTTACATGTGATATGGGATTTAGAGTTTAGATTTCACAATTCTGAGTTTGCATTTTTTCAGTTGGAGTTGCATTTTGTAATTTGGAGTTTGCATTTTAAGATTTAGAGTTGACATTTTGTGATTTGCAGTTTACTAATTATGTGATTGAGAGTTTACATTTTGTGATTCAGAGTTTACATTTGTGATTGAGAGTTTACATTTTGTGATTGAGAGTTTAAATTTTGTGATTGAGAGTTTACATTTTGTGATTGAGAGTTTAAATTTTGCTATTCGAAGTTTACATTTTGTGATTCGGAGGTTTTTATTTCACAATTCGGAATTTATATTTTGCAATTAGGAGTTTACATTTTGCGATTCATAGTTTACATTTCCTGATTTGTAGTTTACATTTCGCAATTCATAGTTTACATTTTGTGATTCGTAGTTTACATTTCATGATTCAGTTTACATTTCAAAATTCATAGTCTATATTTCACAATTCATTTTGCGATTCTGAGTTTACTAGGGGTGTCAAAATTAATTGTTTCTTCGGTGCACCGCGATGCAGACGCGGACAATTCGGTATCGGTTCAGTAATAATCATAACCGGTTATTATGTACTGACGTCATTTATCTCATATGCGCTATGTCGCCATAGCTTACTATGGCGAGAGTGGCGAGCGCGAGTATTAACGCTCTAACTACGTAAAAACTAAGAAACTGTGCACAATTTCACTGCGTGTGTGTTTACTGAACAGTCTTTCACTGACACTAACAGCAGAAGCCCCTATTTCACTGCGATTGAGAAAATGAAAATACTCCTTTTCTCTCTCTCACTGTGGCCCATTTGACCTGCTGGCGTGACTTTTCATCTCCTCTCGGCTGTTACAATGTTACTTCTGGATAAAGACTTGAGCGAGTGTCTGCAGAGTTTCCCCCACCGCGTCTATCATGGATCCAGTGCCATGATCAGCTGTGATCGCCGCTGCGCTGCCGTGTATCAGTGTTTATCATCGGTGCAGAGCGCCAGTGCGTAAGAGCCAATCGCAGATCTTTATGTTGAGCGTGTGACCAATCAAAGGGGTGTAAGAAAGAAATCGCCAGACGAGGCTCAGAAAGCGAGCAGCACATTTATATTTGTTTATTTGCTATAAATGCTCGGGTTGTTCTGTGCATGTACTTGAGTTTTTAAAGGTACAGTTCATATATCTGACTGTTTGCATTAAAGGACAAAATTGTATTACAAATAGTATATAAATATATTTATACATTTTAATACAAGAATTGCTGTGCTGTGAAGAAAATATAAAATTGGGTTTGGAAAGCATCGTCAATGCACTGTGATGCACCGAGATATCGAATTGAATCGAATCGATGACATGATAATCGTAACCGAATCGAACCGTTAGACCAGTGTCAGTTCACACCTCTAGAGTTTACATTATGCAATTCAGAGTTTACATTTCGCAATTCTGAGTTTATATTTCATGATTCTTTGTTTACATTGCGATTCAGAGTTTAGATTTCACTATTCATTTCTTCATTTGGAGTTACATTTTGTTATTCGAAGTTTACAAATTATGTGATTTGGAGTTTACATTTTGTGATTAGGAGTTTATATTTTGCAATTAGGAGTTTACATTTTGCGATTTGTAGTTTGCATTTCGCGATTTGTAGTTTACATTTCGTGATTTACATTGCATGATTTTTTGTTTACATTTTGCGATTCGGAGTTTACGTGATTCGGAGTTTAGATCATGCAATTCTCTCAGTTTTGACATTTGTTAGTCTGGAGCCCAGTCGTGTTCGTCAGCATCTACTGTGTGTATTTCTCCCATTGCTTTGTTTGTTCCCTCACTATATTGTCAGGCCGTGCTAGTATTTGCGTGTGCTGTCATAGTGAAGGCCATGCACGTCTGTTTGTGCAGGTCATGAAAACAAATGAAAAACAAAACAAAAAAGAGCACCACACATACACACACCTGCATGCAAAAAGAATGGCACAGGAAAATAAGTACACACGACATGCACACTTTGTCTTTCCCACCGACAGTAAACACGCATTAACTACGCAAACACGCAACATTACCTAGGAAAATATGCTCACCGTCCCTCATACACAGAACTCTGATAACAGCGTGTGTGTGTGTGTGTGCGCGCACTCAAACGGGCTATTAACTATTGTGCTGTAACCACGGCGACTGGAGAGATCAACGTAACATGATCTATTATCTACTGCCAGGAGACACAGAGGGAAAAAAGTGTCTGTCGCTCTCGCCATCTTTGTGTTTACCGAAAACTCTGCTGCAACTTCTGAATGCATGTCTGTCTCTCTCTGCCTGCCTGCCTGTCTGTCTGTCTGTTTCACTCTTTCTATCACAGCAGGCCTCTGCCAGTCTCTTTTCTGTGATTCTTTCTGCCAGTCTGTCTGCCTCTTTCTGTTTCTCTTTCTGTCTCTCTCTAAGCTTGACTGTCTTTCTTTCTCTCTGTCTCTGATGCTTGTCTGTATTTCTTTTGTTTCTCTCTCTCTCTCTCTCTCTCTCGCTCAATTCAATAATTGCTTTATTGGCATGACAAATGTTACAAATGTTTTGCCAAATCATTTATAAAGTTTACATAAAAAGTAACATACATATATAATAAAAACAAAACAGCACACACAATAGATAGCAGTAGTAGTAGTAGTAGTAAAAAAAATAAAAATGAATAAAATAATAATTATATATATTAATAATAATATATTCATTTTCTTTTCGGCTTAGTCCCTTTATTAATCTGGGGTCGCCACAGCGGAATGAACCGCCTAATAATAATATATATTTATATATTTTATAATTAAAATAGAAATAATATATCATATTATTCAATATATCATATTTATGGTGGCTTGAGAAAATCATAACTTTCCGCCAGACTGTCAGACAGACTTAAGGTTGGACTCATTCAACTCAGACTACTAATCTGGCAAACACTGATGACCTAACTTACTAGCCACACCCTAGCAACCACTTACGCCACCCTAGCAACTGTCCCATAGACTTCTATTGCAAAATAAACTGCCATTGACTTTACATTGGACATAGTAACAACATATCAATTCATGCTAACAATATACTACTCCATACCAGAAACATACTAATCATACTGGCAGCATGCAAATTCACACTATAAACATACTAGCAACATGCTAATTCATACTAACAATATTAGGGGTGTAACGATACTACAACAGAAACGAAATATAGCGATACACCAACCACGATACGTATCGCGAAACTCTTGTGGCGTACCGCGATACTCTCACGCCCCCTGCTGCCCATTGTTAAGGGTTGACCTCACTTGTCTCTAACTAATTAAACCAAATTTAAGCACATATTTATTTGATCACATTTGATTAAATTGTACTAGGGATGAGGTTTTGTTCTAAATATTATATTCTAAAGTTAGTATTTTCCAAGTGCATGTCATGTCATGTGAGTGAGCGATCACATTTGATTACTACTGCATGGTTTCCGCTACATTCATTCTTCCATGGCAGGGCGTCACACCAAAATTCACCCCGCCACTAACTGATGCTTGCGCGCCGATTTTCTCTGTTCATCCACAAAATTCTTGCGTGCCCTCATATATACACTGCTCAAGTGCGCTTTCAAATACACGCTGCTGAAGTGCAATTTAGTGTGTTTACGCATCACGCATCACTAACTGACTGACAGGTGTGTGATGTGAGGTTAGCAAATACGACATAGCTTTCAGTTAAGATGAACACAGTTTCCATAATTATACTTTATAGATAATAGATAATGCTTTATAATACTTTAAAATGTATAGATGACGTTATCTTGCTGGAGTTTATAGCCGTTTCACTTTACTTCAGGGAGCATTTATGCCGCTCGCGTCTATTGGAGACATTCATAAATATTTCTAGCAAATCTAATGAAGGTTGGAGACATACTTGTTACATAAACACACTAAATTGCACTTCAGCAGCGTGTATTTGAAAGCGCACTTGAGCAGTGTATATATGAGGGCACGCAAGAATTTTGTGCATGAACAGAGAAAATCGGCTGCAGTTTTCAGCGCCATGCGCTGTATTCTTCCCTATACTGAACTGTAGAATAAAATAAATACAAAGATGACGTTCACCTCTTACCTGATGTCTTTAACAATACATTTTCTACATGTTTGCAAAATGGAAGTCACAAGACATCTTCCCTATCCACCTTACTGTGAGAAACGAGTGAACTTGAGGAGGTGTAGCTCAATGACAGGAAAGAGCGGAGCCAAAAAGCAACAAACAAATCAATCTAAATAAAAGTGTACAAAAATCACAAAACTTCTCAAAGTGGGCAAAACTAATGCAAAATAATTTTGCCCAAACGAAAGTTAAGCAAAAACAACGAAATTCATAATCATGTTGGCAAAATACACGAAAAACGAGATCAAAGAAAAATGCGCTTTCCTGCTTTTCCTGACGTCATTTTTATATTCCCGCGCCACGACACCCAGTGATGATAGATCGCTCTCCTGACCAATCAGCTGTCGTGAAGGCGGACCTACAGAAATGACAGGCATGGAGAGAGCGAGAGGACAGAACGGGAGGCAAACATACAACCAATATATGGCTATAACCGTAACATTAGTTTCAGACAAACCTGCAATGTATTTTACTGGTGAATATGTCATGTAAAAAACACTTTACAAGCACATACGTATATTTTTTCATTAATTTAAACGGAAACCCATCTATCTAAATGAAAACTTGGATAACTACAAATGAGCATCATTATGTCTGTGTCTGCACAGAGATCAAGCCTCTCACCTGAGAATGTGGACATTATGGTGTTTTTGAAGAAGAACTTAAAACTTAATTGAATATTCCAAATGTCCCTAAAGAGCACAAGCCGGTTTATCTTGCACTAGTCTACACTGCAGTTATTTATTTATTTTAGTTTACTTTCTTAAGATGGCTGCACTAAAGAGACTAGTTTTTTTCTGACAAGTCTATATTGGAGATATTTATTTAATTTTTGTTGTTTACTCAGGTGTCCTGACTGTACTAAAATGTGATGTCAAAATTAATAAAGAAAAAGTTTAGTTGTTCTTGTTATTAAGTGAATCTATTGTTCCTTAGCATAAGATGACATCATCCCTAACCCCACAGCAAACAGAAACCGAACCGAACCGTGGCTCCAAAACCGTGAACCGAACCAAATCGTGCCTTTAGGGGTGTATCGTTACACCCCTAAACAATATACTAATCCATACTGGAAACATACTAACAAACATACTAATCATACTTGCAAACATGCTAATTCATACTAAATTCATGCTAACAGCATGCTAGTTTAAACTAGAAACATGCAAGTGACATGCTAATTCATACTCAATGCTAACAACATGCTAATTTATGCTAGAAACATGGTAATTTATGTTAGCAACTGCCTAGCAACCACTCAAACACCTTAGCAACCACCTAGCAACACCTTATTAACCACCTAGAACACCCTAGCAATTGCCTAGCAACCACCCAGAACACCTTAGCAATGGTCCAGCAATGCCTTAGCAATGACTTAGAACACCATGGCAACCACCTAACAACGCCTTAGTAACCACTCAGAACACCCTAGCAGCACCTTAACAATCGCCTAGCAACCAATCAGAACACCTTAGCAACTGCCCAGCAACACCTTATCAGCCACTCAGAAGATTCTAGAACATCTTAGTAACCGCCTAGCAACACCTCAGCAACTACCTAGCAGTCAATCAGAACATCTTAGCAACTGCCTAGCTATGCCTTAGCAACCACTCAAAACACCCTAGCAACCACCCAGCAATGCCATAACAACCGCCTAGCAACCACTCAGAACACCATAGCAACCGCCAAGCAACACCCTAGCAACCACATAGAACACCCTAGCAATGCCCTAGCAACCACTCAGAACAACCTAGCAACCGTCTAGCAATGCCTTAACAACCGCTCAGTGGTCGACTAGCAACCACTCAGCATACCCTAGCAACACCTTAACAACTACCTGGAACACCCTAGCAACGCCTTAACAACCGCCGAGCAACCACTCAGAACACCCTAGCAGCCGCCTAGCAATATCTTAGCAATGACTCAGAACTACTTTCTCAAGACACCATAAAGTTTGTCTACGAACTTTACTTTTCTAGTATTATTCACTCTCTCTCTCTCTCTCTCTCTCTCTCTCTCTCTCTCTCTCTCTCTCTCTCTCTCTCTCTCTCTCTCTCTCTCTCTCTCTCTCTCTCTCTCTCTCTCTCCATATTTGTCAACTAAAGGTTTTATTAGTCCGACCACTGCACATGCTTAAGAAACTATGAACTATATTTTTTCCATTCATGCCAATACAGTGGTCCCTTGCCATAACGCGGTTCACCTTTCGTGGCCTTGCACGTTCGCAAACGTTTTTTTTTTTCGTGCTATTTGACATGCATGATTTTTTTTATAGTTTTTGTACAGGGCATTGTGTTCTGTGTCCTGAATGTCTGTAGACCATTGTCAATCAATCTCCTCCATGTCTTGTAAATCTTCGATCGCTAACAGTGTGAGTTTCAACAAGGATGCAAAAAGGGTTGTAAGACTAGTAAAGAGGGTCGCACACTGGATGCAACGCACCACGACGCACCATGCATTTTAGAATTGTAAATATAGATTTATCTCAGGGTACGCACACTGGCGCTGCAAGTCGGTGGTTGTCTGCGGTGCCCAGCTACGACTCAGGACACTGTTCATATTTCTGCCACGTCACAGAGCACCGTCTGAAAAATTTCATTTTAAATAACATGCGAATGTGCGCGTCAGGTGTGTATTACTTTCAACTGTCATGTAGGCATGGGACGATAACCGTTTTTAAGGTATACCGTGGTTTGGAAAAGTCAAGATTTTAAAACAGTCCAAATGTTTTGCAATACCGTCCCTAAGGTATGTGTGCGATTTATTATTATTATTTATTTATTAATTTTATTTAGAACAACAGTGTCTTCAGCAGAAAACGTATCTAAAGATGCCGTTTTAAATTGCTTAAATCTGTTTTTAAAGCAAATGAAAACAGCAGAAGCCAATAATGGGCGGGTGTATAATGGGTGGGTTCCGGATCTGGCATGTTCTGGCACAACTTAAGCTCTGTGCCTGTCTAAAAAAAATGTATAAAGTGTGTAGTGAGGGGTTGTACAGCCTTAAAACATCTATAATCATTTTTAAACAATAAAGCTGACTATTTTACGGATTTCGCCTATTGTGGGTTATTTTTAGAACATAACTCCCGCGATAACAAGGGACCCCTGTATATGATATATATGAAATATCATGTCATTCATTTTGTGTTTTGTTGATGTTTACATTTTTTGTGTTTTTACTAACTAAAATTCCCTGTAAAAGATCTGAGTTTAAATTCTATAGTCTATGCTTTGCGGTTTATGTAGATTTTTAGTTTTTAGTCAAGTAATTAGATTACTTATTGGGTAACCAAGTTACTTTTCAGACAAAGTAATTAGAAAAGTAAATTACATACAATTGTAGTGATGTAACTCGTAACTAATTACGATTCTGAACTAACTTACCCAACACTGTTCTCCATATGTCAGTCTATTGCTACGTTTCCATCTATCTACTTTTATGTGCAGTTTGGAAGATGCGCATAACTGAGTAGGATAAACTTGTTATTCGATAAGAAAAGATGCGCATATATTAAGATGGAAACATGTTTTTTTTAACATTGTTTTACCGAACAAATTCCAGTGTGCACATTAAAAAAGTCATGTGATTTTAATATAAGAGATCATGTGATGATAAAAATGTGTGTGAACGAACAAACCAGCAGGCTGAGCACACTGTAAAACATCTGAAATGTTGTTTTGGTCATTCTAAACGGCATAACCAAATTAGTGTTATTGTATTATTAATTAACTCCAGAATTGCCTAGAGTGTCTGAACTGTAAAAAAAAATCTGTAATTTTACGGTTTATTTCCGGCAGCTGAGGTGTCAGAAAAAAAGGTAAAATAACGGACGTTAAATTTACATTTCTGATAAATTTCTGTAATTCAACCTTATTTTACAGTAAATTTCTGTAATTTAAAGCCCGTTATTTTACGTTTTTTTTCCGGCACCCCAGCTGACCGTAAAATTACGGATTTTTTTTACAATGTGTGCTCTGCGTCTGACACGTTCAAATGCAACCACACGTTCATTACGTGTCGGCATCGTCTTCTGAGGCGCAAATCATTTATTAAATAAGGAAAGATTCACGCAGCTTCTCCTATTGAAGCTAGCTCTCTGCAACTCTCACATGGTCGCCCACTGAAGCTAAGCAGGGCTGTGCCCGGTCAGTACCTGGATAAGAGACCACATGGGAAAGCTAGGTTGCTGCCGGAAGTGGTGTTAGTGAGGCCAGCAGGGGGCGCCCAACCTGCGGTCTGTGTGGGTCCTAATGCCCCAGTATAGTGACGGGGACTCTATACTGCTCAGTGAGCGCCGTCTTTCGGATGAGACGTTAAACCAAGGTCCTGACTCTCTGTGATCATTAAAAATCCCAGGATGTCCTTCGATAAAGAGTAGGGGTATAACCCCGGCATCCTGGCCAAATCTGCCCACTGGCCTCTGTCCATCATGGCCTCCTAACCATCCCCATACCATAATTGGCTTAATCACTCTGTCTCCTTTCCACCAATCAGCTGGTGTGTGGTGTGCGGTCTGGCGCAAAATGGCTGCCGTCGCGTCATCCAGGTGGATGCTGCACACTGGTGGTGGATGAGGAGATTCCCCCCTATGTGTAAAGCGCTTTGAGTTCCCAGAAAAGCGCTATATAAATTAAATAAAAGGAATTATTATTATTATTATTATTAATTACATTTTTACTATTGATATTTGGCACCAGATAATCAGAATGTGACGAATGTGACGAATCAGAATGTGACGAGTCATTGGATGGAAACACTGCTTTATTCGCACGTCTTCTATGCGATATTCCAGTTTTGTATCTTTGGATGGAAACATAGCTACTGTCTGTTTCTTCCTCTTTTATTTAGTCTCCTATCTGCCTGTCTGTCTCTCAATTTATAGACATCTGTCTATCTCTCACACCATCTTTCTATCAGCCCGTCTATCTCTCTCTACGCTAACCTGTGTCACAGCTTGTCAGTTGTCCAGAGTCTCTTTTTTTCTTTTCAGTATGTCTCTCTATGCCTGTCTGTCTCTCACTTTGTCGTCTTCAGCCTGTCTCCCTCAACAACCTGTCGGTCAGTTTCTATTTCTACCTATCCATTTAAAGGCTTGTCTCTCTCTCCTCCTGTCTTTTGTCCTGTTTCGTGCCCCGTCTCTCTCTCGCAGATGCTCCATCTGTCAGTCTATCTCTTTGTCTCTTTAAACCTGTCTTGCAGCTTGTCCGTTTTTCCTGGCCTGTCTGTCTCCGGCAATCTATGCCAATCTATTTTTTCATTTCTTTTTAAGTTCTCTCTCTCAGCTTTTCTTTATATATATATCTCCCTTTCTACCTGTTTTTCTCTCACTTTGTGTATTTTGGCCTGTCTCTCTTACTGTCTGTCTGCCTGCCTCAGCTGCTCTCTTTTTGCCTCGCTTTATAACCGTCTAAGCTTGTTTTTTCTGCCTATTATTCTTTCAGTTTCTCAGCCTGTCTACACTCCGCTTGTCCATCTGTCTATGCTTGTCTCTCTCTCGCTCTGTTGCTCTCTCTCACACTCAGCTTTTCTATCTCAGCCTGTCTCACTCTCTCTCTGACGTTCCAGGGATAATGTAGGAAGAATCTGACCTAGATACACACACACACACACACACACACACACACACAGTCCAGATTAGTGGACATGACGTTATATGCACTATATACCCTCGGATTAACACGCTAACATCCTCCTACTGCCAACTCAACCGTGATATGTACACACACACACACACACACACACGCGCGCACACACAGGGTTTCTGTTTATCTTTGCAGTCACCAATTCACCACAAGGTCAATCATTAAGTCCATTTAGAGTAAGGCTGCACAATATTGGAAAAACTAACTTTGCAATATTTTGTGTCTATATACTGCGATAATATCACAAGATGATTTAAGTAACTTTATTTGGGAAGAACTCATAATTTGACATTTGATAGGGAGTGCATCTATCTACATAAAATAAAATAAATCTAATATAATATGACAGGCAGAAATTAATGCAGTAGAACAAAGATAGAAATGAAATAAACAGTGCGTTATGGTTTACTGGAGAGTCTAAATCGTATCACGGAACAGAAATGTAATAATCAGAGGAGAAAAGAACACCGTATACAGTCGTCAACATTTGAAGTGGATCAAAACCTTTCATCAAAGATGTCCTAAAACTACTGAACAGCATTCTTGTCATAGAAAAATGTGTTTGATCCACTTCAAATTGTGACTACTGCAGTCAGTCTTCATTGTGGAAATAATTAAATATAATTAATCTTTGTTAAAGCTACACATTTTAGAATTTCTTATGCCCAAATTGTTTAAATTCGATTAAAATCTTACACACAGGCCTTTAAAAATGTTCACTCTATTATGGTTAAGCTTTGCATGTGTTCTGAACGATGTTTTCTGGTTAATTATAATCCCAACTCGACATTGCATATCCTTCGATGTGACTGTTGCAAGTGCACACATTGCATTATCGATGCTAAAATGATATTGTCCAGTCCAGTGTTTCCAATATAGAAATTAAAAATAAAGCACAAAGAAATCAGCTTTTAGGGTCTACTTATATTTATAAGGGTAGTTGACAAATTTAAAAAAAGTATGTATTTATGTACTTTGAAGTGATGTTTGATGCTTAAGAAAACTTTATCAATTGTTTCCGTTTTTTGTACCGTAAAAATGTCCTATGGTGTGACATTGCAAAAATAAAAAAATAAAAACTATGCTCGAAAGAAACGTCAAGCGCAAGTGATTTACATGTTAAGTCAATGCAAAGATGTGAATAGACCTCCTGCAGCACATTACGTGCGAATGTCGCGATTTCTGGAATGTGCGTTTGTGCGAATTACTCCTGTTAAAAATCTGAACTTCATCGAACATTCGTGCCGCATTTACCAATCAGGAGCTTTCTCTTGTAGGGGCATGATTATGATGTAGCGCCTGTTGTTGGTGTCTCGAGGGGAAATTCTTTTGTCGACACCAGACAAGAGTTCATCAAACTTGGCTTGGCTCAGCACAGCTGAAAGCCTTTATCATCCAGGTATAGTTTCTGAAGGAGTTGATGAACTCACAGAGCTGGGTGCACCTCTGAAAGAAGGACTCAGACACACCGGCGAATGAATATACGCTGTTTTTCAGCCCTATGTTTTTCGCAAGTTTAATGACAAACAAAATGGAATGCCTCAATTAATCCGATCTGCCTGTTTACACGATAGTCGCATTGTCACATATCCGATTTATATCTGATTTATTTCCACATATGAAGGAGGCCTAATACGGATTTCTAAATATCCGAATGCACGCGTTTTTTTCGTGTTCACATGGTCATAGAACAGATCCGATCTGTGTCACGTATGAGCAAAAAAATCGGAATTGGGTCACATTTAACTGGCAGTGTAAACGGTGCCTTAGTGAAGTAAACAATGTTTGATAAGTTTAAGTCAGCCACTGTAGGACTTGTTTTTATGTTGTTTGTCTTATTTGCTTGGCATCTACATCAGCAATTAATCCAGAACAACTACTATATGTGCAGTTTACTCATTCTCCCAAGATGTTTTCAGTTCTCCTTTAACTGGAAAAGTCTTCAGTTTACCCCCTTAGTGAGCACCACACCATCCGTAGGTGTTTAATTATTCTAAAGTTTGTCTGAATTTCCACCTGCAGCACTGAGACTGAGAATGATTATGTGCTGAAGGTTCCACATCCTGTTCTTAAGGACTGAGATTTTATTCCGTCTCATTTCTTAAGCAAAGATGCATAACTTCCATTCATACTCCAAGCATTGACCACCTTCGTAATTAATTTTCAGTTCTGACCTCAGGCCTAGGCAAATAACTGAGAAAGCACCAATCAGAGGCTGCATTTTTAAGATGTCATCATGTAGACTTACAAAGTATTTTACATAATTTTATGAAATACAGGTATTTTAATACAAAACATTAACCCGTTTTCATAAACTATATCAAATACAAATTTTAAAATACTATTTTGTGTTTAAAATGTGAATTTGAAATACTTGTATCATAAATACTGGCCATCTCTGCTAACAGCTTTAGCATAATTGCAGTTTAATGGCTACACAAAAGAAAAAAAAAGCAGAAAACAGACTTTTCTTTTTAGCACAGTCAGTGGGGCTGATAAATAAGCATGAAGAAGCACCATCAGATATCAGAAACATCAACATTTGAGCATCAGCATCAATATTTAGTCTAAACACAGACGTCTGTGGGAAACACTGAACGCAGGTTACGTTAGGACAACGCTGAGATCCTCAGGACAGATCGCCACTCATCTCCTCTATCTTCTCTCTCTCTCTCTCCCCCTCATCTAATCTCGCCCCCCACCTCTCTCTCTCTCCTCTGAATTGATTAGCATTCATCCTGATGTGCTGCTCGTCCGTGGAGAGCTGATGGCGTGCTGATAAATGGCTGAGGAGAGAGAGGGCGTCGCTCCCGAACGGACTCGCTGACATCCTGCATTAACCAATCAATAACCAGACACACGGGACCGAGCGGGGGGGAGTTCTGCTCGCCCAATCATTTGCATGCGCCCGACTGCTATAAAGGAGACTGAAAGGAGAAAGAAAGCAGTGTGAGAGCGGGCGAGAGCAGAATGCTGTCGTAGGCGTTAAAAGAGCGAGAGAGAAGGAAAAGAAAGGAGAGACAAGCCGCAAGGGCAGCGGTTATTTTATCACAGCAGTTCTTCATTTTCACAGCGGTTCAGCACAGCCAGAGGCACCGAAACCCAATCTAACACAAACACACGCACATTTATCTCGCTGTCTACAGCGAGACTGTCCATTGACTTCTATTGTTTTTACATTTAAGCTAATTAGAATTACCATAGTCTAACACTGCCCTAAACACACACATTTCAGCATATTTAGAAATGCTTGCTAATATTTTTTTGTCTTATTATTATCATTCTAAAGATGCCCCACAGGAGCCTTTTGGCAATGATTTGGGGACTAGTATTGTGGTGTTTGGAATGCCACAATATAAGAATATGACAGTCATTATAGCATGGTAATCAAAATACCATAGTAATATACACTGCTCGAAGGAATGAAGGGAACACTAAAATAACACATCCTTGATCTGAATGAATGAAATATTCCTATTAAATACTTTGTTCTTTACATAGTTGAGTGTGCTGACAACAAAATAACACAAATTATCAATGAAAATCAAATGTATTAACCCATTGAGGTCTGGATTTGGAGTCACACTCAAAATTAAAGTGGAAAAACACACTACAGGCTGATAGAGTCCTTAAAACACGTCAAAATGAGTGCCTCCACATGCCTGTATGACCTCTCTACAACGCCTGGGCATGCTCCTGATGAGGTAGCAAACTCCTCCTTCTGTGATGTAATGTGGCGTTGGTGAATGGAGCGAGACATATGATGTCCCAGATGTGCTCAATTGCATTCAGGTCTGGGGAATGGGCAGGCCAGTCCATAGCATCAGTGCCTTTATCTTGCAGAAACTCCTGACACACTTTAGCCACAGGAAGTCTATCATTGTCTTGCATTAGGAGGAACCCAAAGGCCAACCACAGCAGCATATGGTCTCACAAGGGGTCTGAAGATCTCATCTCTGTACCTAATGGCAGTCAGGCTGCCTCTGGTGAGCACAAGAAAAGCCACCCCACACCAGTACGGACCCACTGCCAAACCGGTCATGCTGGAGGATGTTGCAGGCAGCAGAACGTTTTCCACCATCACAGACTGTCATGTCTGTGCTCGATATAAACCTGCTTTCATCTGGGAAGAGCGGGTCATGTTTTGATCCTTGGTTGGGATCACGCAATCATGTGATGCGTTTTCGCAGGTCAGAGTTCACCAAGCCTGAACTTTCCAACGCAGCTAAATCTGAAACTGACCTTACGTTCCGGTCTGACGCTCTCGCGTTCGTATGAATGGAGGTCTATGGAGAGAAAAGTGCAGTGTGACCGCAGCTTTATTGGGGCGTCTTGCTAATTGCCTATATTTTCCACCTGTTGTCTATTCCATTCGCACAACAGCGAATGTGGAATTGATTGTTAATCAGTGTTGCTATCAATTCTAAACATAGGTTTCTATCAGGGTACACACACCGGCGCCGCAAGTCGGCGGCTGTCCGTGGTGCCCAGCCACGACTCAGGACACTGTTCATATTTCTGCCGCACCACAGAGCACCATCTTATTAGTTTAGTTTTAAATAGCATGCGAATGTGCACGTCTAGTGTGCGATACTTTCAACTGTCACGTGCCATGTGCATGTGTCATCCGGTGTGTGACGCCCTTTAGTGGGCAGTTTAATATCAAAAGAAGTGTGATTGACTTGGAGTTACGTTGTGTACTCTACATTGGAGTTACATTGTGTTGTTTGTGTTCCCTTGAACACTCTTGTATGGCATGTCACAGAATAACCATAGTATTCTATATATTCTGTATATCAACAGCAATACTATGGTATTTTATAAACTACTGTGGTGTGTGTGGTGAGAAGACTTTCGTGCAGTACCATGGTATTTTGGTATTTACTTTTTACTTTTATATTTACTTAATTGCTTGAAAACCTTGGCAGTGTTATATGGTGAAAATATGGCAATATTGAACGTGATTGTACCATGGTACACTACCGTACTAGGTATGTTTGTGTGTATATTAGAATTGATGACGATAAATACTGATGTAGTACAATGTGGTACCTGTTGAAAATGTCATAGTATAACCATAACATTTCACTGCTAAAATGTCAAGGAATAACAAAGTATTAGCATGGTAAACCTCTTATAGAGCACTCACTCATAGGAAACACCCAGGAGAGTAACTGGGGATTATTACAAGACTTTTGAACCTTTATAACTTTTCTATTGTCTATTTCTTTTGTAATTAATATAAATGAAGTTACCATATATGGTTCCTCAGCCGATACAGAGTAAAAACCACAGAAGAACAGTGGTATAACGTTGTGGAAATAAAACATAGCACCACAGTATTTTTGTTGTGAGACTCAAGAAAATGAACACACAATAACGCTGGAAGTTTCTCGACAATGCATAGATCCTTCTGTTTATATAGCAGTCTGCGAGCTCACAGTGTGCATGCCCTCGCAACAAGGACGTCTAGAAAGGTCAGTTCTGCAGCATTAGAGCGCGGCGGGGTGTGTGTTTGTGTGTGTCCGCGAGCAAGGACGATCCCATTCATCTCTGCTCCGCGCCGCTAATGCTGCTGATGAGAGAAACCCAACCTCATAAACAAGGTAAAGGGAAAAAAAACTCAGGGGAGCTAAAGCGCGGGCATCGGACAAGTGTGTGTGCGCGCAAACGTGCGGCGGTAATGAGTGTGCGTGTGGCGGCAATCAGAGTGTGCTGTGGAGTATTCCCCCGCTCGTCGAGCTAAAGGGGTAATCAAAATTTAATTACGCAGAAAATGAAGGGCAAAACCCCACGATCCAGGACCACACAAGCGACCGCTGATTGGTGGATGACAGATACACGTTGAGAGAGAGAGAGAGAGTGTGTGTGTGTGTGTGTGAGAGAGAGAGAGAGAGGGGGAAATAATTCAAGGATAGTAACTGCCATACTTATTTCTCGTCTCAAAATGATGGTCCACAGGATGTTCTAAAGATAAAATGGATTGTTCTTTATAAAAAATAGCTATCATATGGTTTGAGACAGAAGTAAGTGCTTGGTCCTTTGGTGAAATTGGGTGGATTTCAGTGCCGAATTAAACATTGTTCACAATCTTGTTTTCAGGTATATTTTAAATATGGCTGTGTGAATGGTAACCAATCAGGACTAAATTTATCATTTTCTTTTTTGGTCTTGATCAGGAGTTTCAAACTAATTCCAACCCTGCTTCGACACACTCACCTCTTGGTTTCAAACAAGCCTGAAGGGCTCAATTAGTTTGATCAGGTGTGTTTAATTAGGGTTGGAACTAATCTGTGCAGAGATGCGGCCTTCCAGGAACTGAAGTTGACATCTGTGGTCTAGATCAAAGGAACCAAACTACAAGTATGAACACTCCTCTGGGCAAATTTGTTAGTAGAAATGATAAAAAGAAAAATGATAAATTTAGTCCTGTTTGTTTATGGCTTCTTAGGGTGGACTCACACTATGCTATCCGAACCGTGCCAGGCACGTTTCCCGGTTCGTTTGAACAGTGTGAGGGCTCCGAATTGGGCCCAGGCACGGTTCAGTTGGCTGGCCCTGGCCCGGTTGGAAGAGGTGTGCCAAAGTGCAGTTCAGTTGGGCTTTGGCACGGTACGCTTTTAGTGTGAGTGCAAAGTGCACTCACCTGAGCCTGAAACTGAAGAGGCGACGTCACTTTTAAGGGACTGTTTTATATGGATTTATTAATTATTCTTACTTTTCAATGAACACAAGCTGTCGTAGATTATTAAAGATGCAAACCTCACACTGCACATCAGCTGCACCTTCAGCAAACCTCCTAATTCTTGCAGCACAAGGAGTTTGATCGTTTATGAGCGTCAAAACTGACTGATCAGCGAATTATTTGACTGCATGTCACTGCATCCCAAACGACTAAAACAATATGACTAAAGCAATGTCCACTGTGCTGAGCGAGAGCGCTTCTCTTCCTGTTAAACTAAACAGTCGCATCATTGATGACGTAAGCGTGCTCGGGTTCAGAATGCAAATGGCAATGTGAGTGCAGGCCGTCGGGGGAGAGGGGAGGGGGGACAATTGCGCTTCGGCACGGATCAAGGCCACTGTACCTAGTGTAAGCATGCCCTTAGGGTGGACTCACACTAGGCATGGTTGCCTTGAGCTGTGCCCAGGCGTGATTGTCCACCCTCCCCTCTGCCCCTCGGCCTGCACTCACAATGCACTTTTACCTTCTAAGCCTGAGCACACTTACATCATCGATGATGCGACTGTTCATTTAGGAAGCGAAGTGCTCTCGCTCCGTACAATGGAGATTGCTTTAGTTATATTGTTTTGTTTTAGTTTATTTTAAGTCGTTTGATATGCAGTGACACACACAGTCAAATCTTTTGCTGAACAGATCCACCACTTTTGACGCTCAGAAATCATAAAAGTCCTCGTGCTACAGATATTAGGAGGTTTGCTGAAGGTGCAGCTGATGTGCTGTGTGGGGTTTGCATCAATAATAAACTATGACAGTTTGTGCTCATTGAAAAAGTAAGAATGATTAATGTATCCATATGAAACAGTTTCTTAAAAGTGACGTCGCATCATGCCAAAGTCCAGCCGAACAACGATCTGGACCACCTCTTCAAATCGGGCCAGGGCCACCCAATCGAACCACACCTGTGCGCGAAGCACTCAAACTTGTCAAGCGAACCGGGAAGTGGGGGTCAAACGCGCCCAAGCATGGTTCAGCCTAGTTTGAATACACCTTTACAACCTGGTAAGTTTCCACATTTACTTCATTGATTGGAGAACTGTAGCATTCGAATTTGTCCAAAAAAATACTCATTCTGTGGCATTTTTCAATATAGCATGTTCGGTTAAAAAAAACGATACGCTTAAAACAGTTATCGCAACCACATCTCACAACTGATCTCAAATTCTTCACTACAAAATAATTTTCAAAATACACCTGCCCCATGTAATTTAACATAAATAAACACGTTTCTTTTGTTTGATGGAAGAACATGTCTTTTAGGGTGTTCCTAAAAGTGGCCATAAAAGTAGCATTTCACATTCATTCAGCACTATCTCAACCGCTTGTCACAGCGTTCTGTCGGTTGAGGGTGTCCGAGGCACTTAAGAGCGTGACATGGCTTCTCCTGACCTTCAACCCTCGCTTATCACCTGCTGCCGCCTGCCTGGCCGACTAACTCACTTAGCTGCGCTTGGCTCTCTGCTCTTATCAACGGCTGCTCTGACAGACGACCAAGACACCGGAGAATAACTGCTTCACGTTGTCACCGGCAGAAAGGACAGAGAAAGAGAGGAACAAGTAGAGGGAATTGTTGAATACGGCGGCCTCAACACCCTACAGACTTTGATGGCCCTAAGCCCTGAGATGAAATTTCAAAGCGTCGTCTCTCTTGCTCTTGCTCTCCTCATCTTGCAGTCTCGCTGCAGAAGGCAATTACGAGTCCCTGGTCTCCGCGGCCGCCCACCTCCCTGCCGTCTCGTCTTTGCATTCCTCTTTCCTTCCCTCATTACCCACTTTCCCACTCTTTGCTTTTTCTCTCTCTCTCTCCGATGTGAGTCATGCAAATCAGCAACGCTCGCTTGGAAAATATAACGGAATCATAAATAATTTTGGGGCAAAATTTCAAAAAGGTGGAGAGGATGCTTGGGGGGGTGGAATGGCAGGAAGGCAGAGAGGGGCCATTTTAATGGAAAGGAAGTAATCATGGCGGGCCATTCAAGATGAAACGCTGTAGAATCCTTTGACGACTAAATGACGGCGTGCTGCGCACAGGATGCCCTTGAGCGCTGATCCGAGGTCGGCTTTCCTGTATTTAACTTCTGTGCGCAGATCTAGCAAAACCTGATCTCAGATCTGCACCGGAGGGCACCCGCTTATTTCAATGACCAAATCCACAATGACGGGAAACCTGAGCTCTCGCAAGCCTGACCAGATCATATTCTGCTTCTCCCTGGAGATGCGAGATGTGATCTGAGGCCGGGTTTTAAATATAAAGGTTTCAGGAAGAAGAATGGATTGTATGGGTACAAAGAACTTTCTAGATCTTAAGAAAACAATCTGGTGCTTTGGAGAGACCTGAAAGAAATAAGAGAAGCTTATAATATCTCTATTACTGTACCTCAGGAAGGGCTTTCAGATTTAAGGAATAGGAGGTGTATTTGAAGTTAAAGTGTATGATTAGATCAATCTTTTTCAAAACTTCCATTTTAAACGAATTTGTTTTTTTTAACAGTTTTTTTTTAAAGGCATTTACCTTTTTTTTAATCTCACTATTATGACTATTTTTCTTGCAATTGCAATTCATATCTCTCAATTTTGAGACTTTTTCCCCTCAGAATTGTCTGATACAAACTAGCTGTTAATACAACAATATTTTCATTGCATATGAAATTAAAACCCTCTATATCTCACCCCTCCAATGTAAATGCAATAAATTTGGTCATAAACCAAAGTTTTTATTGTTATTACAAGTGGAGACACTTGAACTTATTTTCAGTGGTGGCAGTCGAACTGCAATAGCTAAACAGGCTCAGCAGGCACAGGACGTCAACATGATATCAGATTGACGTTGTACCCCAACGTCGTAGGGATGTTGCGTCTTGTTTGGAAATGAAAATCGGGTTGAGTCAGGTCAATGTCCATTATCCAACCTAAAATCAACCAAATATCAACATCTAATGATGTTGCAGCTTGACATTGTGTGGATGTTACCACTAAGACATCTATCAGACAATGGATTTTGGTTGTCATACCTGCCGAATAAATGTCAGTATTTTATATCAATATGACATTGATTTAAGATGTTGGCTTAAAATTGGATTTTGGTCACTTTCCAACGCAACCTAAAATCAACCAAATATCAATGTCATTTGACGTTATTGGACGTTAAAATGACATTGTTCTTAGATGCTGGCTAGACATTGAATTTTGGTCGGCTGATTTCATGACCTAAATCTAACCTAATAATAACCTCTTATGACCTTGTTCCTGCTGGGAACTGAATCTGCTACCAATAAACCATACATTCATTCATTCATTTTCTTGTCGGCTTAGTCCCTTTATTAATCTGGGGTCGCCACAGCGGAATGAACCGCCAAATTATCCAGCACATTTTTACGCAGCGGATGCCCTTCCAGCTGCAACCCATCTCTGGGAAACATCCATACACTCATCCACACTCATACACTACGGACAATTTAGTCTACCCAATTCACCTGTACCGCATGTCTTTGGACCCACACGAACACAGGGAGAACATGCAAACTCCACACAGAAACGCCAACTGACCCAGCCGAGGTTCGAACCTGCGACCCAGCGACATTCTTGCCGTGAGGCGACAGCACTACCTGCGCCACTGTGTCGCCCACCCATAAACCACACAGTTACATTATATTATAACCAGAGCTTGACCTTAACATTTTTGATCACCAGCCACTGTGGCTAGCAGATTTCCAACATTACTAGCCACTCGCCATTTTCACTAGCCACACTTTTCTTGTTGGGAAAATACATTTTATATGCTTAAATTTGACTTTGACATGCGAAAATGACTTGATTTAGATGTTGTGTTATGTCCACATGCCTCCTCATTTATTTAACTTCTTGTGTGTATTGTGTATTAGCTTGCTCAGTGTGCATGAGCAAATGGGTTGTGTCGCAATGCAATCAGTTTTTATTTCACATGACTTTTCAGGGCTCAAAATTAAGGATTTACCAAATTTATCTCTGACCACACTAAATAAGTATTTTTTAGCCACAATGTTTTAATGTGTCAAAACAAGGAAAATATAGCTGTATAGGTGCACTTTGTAATTCAACAAAACTTTCTTTTAAAAATACATTACATTTAAAAAAAGAATTACTGTTATATATCTAAAATAAGCACAGTAATCTGTCCTGGCTAAAAGTCCCAGATCACCAGTCAACTACACACAAACGGGGAGTAATCTCCCATTAAAGCAATGTTATTGTAAAAAAATAATTAAACCATATTTACAAAAATAACTGTAAGCAAAGGAAAGCAGGTGAAACATACCGTGGTTGATAATGAAAGGATGATCACATGTACACAGTTAATATAGGCCTGTTAATAATCTGTTCAAAGAATAATTAAAATGAAAGCAGTGACCGCTGCTGCTTACAAAAGTTTATGTGTATTTTTTTTTTTTTAATCTTGAGCTCTCAAAAGCAGCAGGACTGTGGGTACATGATAAGGGAACCGATCGCACCAGTTGCGCTTCCTCTAGGCACGGTTGCTTCACGCAAGTAAACGGGAGAGCGCGTGCGTTTTTGAACAGTCTATATATGATTACTCGCGCGCACAGGTGATGTGATGCGCGTGAGTAATCATCCTCTCGTTCGGTATTTACCTGCTTTCGAACACAGTTATTTATGTCAGTCGTGCTGCTTCTCGATTCTAAGATCACATTTGCATGATTATTGGGCCATGCTTATCGTCGACCCTGCTTTTAAGAAAACTACAATTTAAAAATGATTTCCAACCAGTCAAAGTGGCTAGTGGAGGTGTCTGTCTAACCCGCCAGAGCTGGAAATCTACCCACATTTGGCGGGTTGGCGTGTGTTAATGTAAAGCCCTAATAACCATATGGTTATAATATAAATTTAAACCTTACATAAGTAAAAGTAGCTTTCCATGATACACTGATACCCTTAAATGTGTGGTTGTAAAAATAATTATCATGGCAAGATGATTTACAGTATATAAGTGGGCCATTTATGTGTTTTAATTACGGCTGAATTGCCGTTCCTTTCATCACGCCTAATTTACAATAATCTACTGTAACCTAAATACTTCAACACAAAGGTGGTGGTATAAATCAATAGCGCAGATATGTTTAAGCACTTTTTCAAGACAAAAAAAATATTTAAACATACTCTAGAGTTTTCAAACTTGGCAATAAAAGCCTCTTGAGAGTGTTTAAGCATTTGCCTCCATCCATTGAGTGCAAGTTATTACATTCAGCTTGCTTTAAATCAATTTCCTAACCAAATTACGCACTGAATCCTGGCACCATAGTAACAACTTCACAACAGTGATGATGTTTTGACCACCGCCTTGTGGTTTGTTTATGGCCACAATGGAGGCGGCTCTTGTACACCGCTTGTCTTGTTATTGTCACTAGAGGAATAGCATGTCCTACCCGACGCTTCTGAAGGGTTGCATTCTGGGAAGTCCCAGACGGTAACAGATGACCAGAAGCGAGAGCGCTGAGGAACCTGACAAGCTGCCACTGAAATAGCTCAGAGAGAGAGAGATGTCAAATACTCTGAAGACCGAGAGACTGTAATAAGATAGCTATGTCTTGTGCTCTGAGACGAGACACAATACTCTTAACTAGGAGGCTGGATCCGTCCTCTTCATTAGCCTGTACTGCTAGTTTGTATCTGACTTTTAGTCTCCTGCAGTTTCAAAACAAACCTGTTTCAAGGTATTATTTGTTTTTATTCTTACCTTTTATGCAGTGTGTACTGCAGCTGTTTGTGAATGTAAAAAGTCTAAAAAGTTTTCAAGATCAAAGAGCATTAAAAATGAAGTTTTTCTCTTCTAAAAGAAAGAAACACAAGAACACATCATGGCGCCTTAATGCATTATTCAGTAACACTAATAATAATGTAGAGCATTATTAAGAATCTAGATCACTAAAAAATGCATATTGATGAATGTCTATTGTCTTAATAAACTGATTTCACGCGGCCGCCATTTTAAAAGCGAAATCGAGGCTGCGGTCGGAGGAAACCCGGAAGTATCGCGTGGAATCACACAGGAATGTTGTGTACCTGCCTGTATATCTTATCAGCGAATTAGACAGTGACACAAATTTATAATTTGACCGCCTTCCATGTGACCGGAAGGTTCGTTCTGAATGGATAGTGAAAATAAAGGGCATATCAGAGCTCATTTTCAGCTAAGTTAAGGGAAATGGCACTAGTTAGCTAACGTTTTCCTTCCCAAACACATGTTTTAGCTGTCATTTATCAAACTCAAGTTAATGAACTGATTCTTTCACTATACTAGACTTGTCATGATACTGAATTTCGGTACTGAAATTTATTTAAAAAAAAAAAAAAAGTATTATATATTTATTTTATTATTATATAAAACATAAATTTTCCGCTAACATTTAACCACTGTTGAGCGCATTCTTAAACACTGCTGATTTGCCATTGTGTTCACCAGAAATGACTGTGATTGGCTGTGAAGGTAAGCGTCCCCACGGTGTTTACTTGGTCCCATGAACGGAAGCCTAGGAGGACACGTAAGCGTATTACTCTTAAAGAGATTATGATTTTGTTTAATGTCTAATATGCTTTTAATTGTTTAAATTAAACTTAACTGAATGATATTAAAGTGATGTTTATACCATATCTCCACTTTGAAATCGCAGCAACAGCTGGAGGTTTGTAGTCCACAGCATGTTGTTGCAATGTTTACAGTGCTGATCCTATACTTCCGGGTTTTTTCCCACCTCAGCCTCACTTTTGTTTTTTTTAAATGGCGGCCGCCAAAAACGTATTAGTCTTCACTGTCTGCCTGCAACAAATTCCTACTTTTCCCCGCCCCTAATTTTTTTGTTATTGTCAAAAAAGCAGCAAAATATTTAGTCAAGTTTGACTTTATTAGAGGTTGTAATCACAAACATTACAAAATTAAGCATTCAGCACTTTTGTATCGTTTATCTTGAGAGAATTTACAAAATCAGTCAGTGAGTACTCTCAATCAACAAAACTGTGGCGTTTTCAGTGGAGGATAATTGGAACACTTCTGATTGGCCAGTGTATTCATAAGCTAAATAGGAGCATGTGATTGGTTATTATTATCTAAACATGCCTGTGAAAAACATCCCAGCATGCATTTTTTGTTTTTAAAAGATGTCTAATAGACGTCTAAACATAGTCGTCTTGGCTAAAACAAGGCTAAATTTGGTCTGTCAGTGAAAATCTAATAGGCGTCTAAGAATAGCCCAAAACTAGACTAGTCATCAAATAAACATAAATGAATGACTACACATATAAAGTCTGTCTAATCTGTCTATTTAACACTAGTCTAGTTTTGGGCTATTCTTACATGTCTATTAGATTTTCACTGACAGCCCAAGTTTAGCCTTGTTTTAGCCAAACTGTCTATGCTTAGACGTCTATTGGACGTCTATTAAACACAAAATTGTTTACTGGGATCCTTCTCACGTTGTGAAGGATTGATCAACTTGTTCTTCTGTAGGCAGGTTTAATGTTCGGTGCATTTCCATCAAGTTGTTATGCTGTGTTCACACCAGACACGGAAGAATCGTCAAGCGTGAGTGATTTACATGTTAAGTCAATGCAAAGATGTAAATAGACATCCTGTGGCGCGATAGGGGCAAATGACGCAGCGCAATTTGAGTGTTTTGTGCGATTGACACGCTTAACACGCGTATTGCATGTTTCGCGCAAATTGTTCGAGTTCGAAAATTTGAACTTCAGCTGACATTTGTGCTGTGTTAACCAATCAGGAGCTTGCTCTTGTGGGGGCGTGATTATGATGTAGCGCCTGTTGTTGCTGTCCCGGGGGAAAACCTTCCTGCTGACACCGACAACAGTTCAATCAAACTGGCCTCGGCTCAGACAGAAGCACAGCTGAAAGCTTCCATCATCCAGGTATAGTTTCTGCAGGAGTTTATCAACTCACAGAGCTGGGCGCACCTCTGAAAGGATCTAGTGGACTCAGACACGGCGCCAAACGAATTGACACTGTTTTTCAGCATTCATAAAGCACATAAAACACAGCTGTTCTCTCAATAAAATCCATGTTTTACACAGCGGATGCCCTTCCAGCTGCAACCCAGTACTGGGAAACATCCATACACACTCATGCACACACACTCATACACTACAACCAATTTAGTTTATTTAATTCACCTATAACGCACGTCTTTGGACTGTGGGGGAAACTGGAGCACCCGAAGGAAACCCACGCCAACATGGGGAGAACATGCAAACTCCACACACAAATGCCAACTGATCCAGCTGGGACTCGAACCAGTGACCTTCTTGCTGTGAGGCGACAGTGCTAACCACTAAGTGACCGTGTCGCCCTTTTAAGAAAATGATGAACTTATAAAACAGCATACTGTAAAAGGGGCAATTTCCAACAACTTCAAGAAGCTATGTGATGAATTTTAAAGAATATTACCTCATCTAATTTCTCCCTCTTTTTCCGTCCTTGGACTTTTTGCCCCACAAGCATTTTGGCCTCAATTCTCTGCGAGGAAATACGATAGTGTGCATTTTTTGGTTTGCACCTGATAGCAGAACCTCTTTGTGCACCCAGAGGACACATTGCATCACATCTCATATACTTCATCGGTGGTCTCATTGTGCTCCGAAACTCCATTATACTGCCTGGAGTTTTGAGTATGTCATGCCACAGGCTGGTCTTACATCAGCTGGATGGCAGACAAACAGTCAAGAGTATGAGAAACTCCAGTTCAGCAGATTCAACTGACGGCCTTCTTTTCCTGTATAGTTTCCCCAGCATCCCTAATTAGGGTGCGAAAAGGAAAACGAGAGACGAATGTCAGATTATGTGGCAGGAAATACAATGGAACTGTTGACAAACATGCATCTGATAGCAAGCTCATATTAGCTCTATCTACTGTCATGTTTTATCACAGCGACGCTATTATGGATTGATCAGTGTTAAAGGTCAGTTCGTCTACTCGTCTGACCAGCATCAAGATACATGATGTTCAAAGGGCAGATTGTACGGTTCTTTGGCTATTAGATAACTGACAATCAAAGGTGAAATGTGAGATGCTTCATGGTTGAGCAGAACATGCAAAGTCAATATGGCCCTAATGCTTCGGCCAAAGCGGTCATCAAAAATTTGAGGCAGCAGTGGCTATAACTAGAACATCATCGGATTGCAATATATATTGATTTATTTAGGGCAAATCAAATAATTGACCTTTTTTATTAGTGACAACTGCTTAACTGAGTGTTTACATGCATAAGCTTTGCCTTTATAGTACTTCATGATAATGTGTAGAGTCGTGTAGGCTAGTGTCTTTTTCATCATCAAGAAGATCTTGTTAACCTAAATGCAAAAGTGAAACCTGATTTTGCACTCTAAAAATGCTGGGTTATCATCAGTGTTGGGGAAAATTACTTTTGAAAGTGATGCATTACAATATTGAGTTATTCCCCAAAAAATGTAACTAGTTGCGTTACTTTTTTGTTATTTTTTTTGTTACTTTTATTACCTTTACTGAGGCTTGATCTCTTTCAGAACTTTTTTGTTTCTTTATTTATTTATTGTAATAATAGGTACAAAATCAGGATTGAAACATATCTGACACAGTCTCTCTCATATTTAACCAAAATTGTACAGTTTTTTTTTACTGGCCCCATTTATTTTGTCTGTGGTGTATTCTAAGCTAATAATGTCCAGTAGATAGAGCCTCCAGGATAGATCAGTTGGAGCAGATGGATCCAGCCATAGTTTCAGGATTGTTTTTTTTTTTGCAGCAGTCAGAACAACTGACAGAGTCTTTCTTTGGTTGATGGATAGGGAAAGTGATGAATCGTCCAGTATGAGAAAAAGCAATGGGTCGCATTGGATCTGAGTTTCCATTAGTTCTGACAGAAGGTCTCGTACCTTAGTCCAGAATATTTCAATTTGGGGACATTCCCAGAACATATGTAAATAAGTACCTTGTGTAGAGTTGTTACATAGGTGACAAAAGGGGTCTGATTTTCTTTTCATTTTAAATGACAAGTAGGGGGTGGCATAAGCCTTAAAAATTAATTTATAATGAATCATTTGGTGAGCTGGGTTTTTTGAAGTTACAAAACAGTTCTCCCAGACAGTCTCCCAATCAATAACTGTATTGAGTTCTCTCTCCCAGAAGCCCTCAATTGATATATTTGAATATTGTCGTACTATAAGTGATTTATAAATTATATTTACAATACCTCTAGAGTCCAAACTAGAATCTATCCATTCTATCATAGGATGAGGGGATATTTTGAACAACCAAGGTACTCCATATGCTTTCAGCGCTGACCTCAATCTTAAATATAAGAAAAAGGAGAATCCTGGGAGAGAGAATGTTTCTTTATTTTTTTAATAGAGGAAATCAAAAACTATTTTAGGATGTTATCTGAGAACTTATATACAGTATAATTATATACTTATATAAGCCGTATATACAGATTGTTGAAAATTTAAAGCAATGTGTTTGCTACTTTTCTACTATTTGTCTTAAGTAAAATCACTGTCCGTTGAGACTATAATCCTCTTTTCCTTTTCGTCGATGCATTAAAAATAATGAAGACACTTTCTCATTAGCTCCTTTCACACAGCGATAGCGGTAAATATCCAGAAAATTACTGGAATTACTTTACTGGTAGATTCAAAAAAGTGCTGTTCACACAGGCAAGGACATTTCGGAATTTTTCCGGAAAAGACCATTCAAACATCCATTCCAAAATACCGGTAAATTCTGTCATCATTAACCAGAAATGGCATTTAAACGTCTGCGCTTGTATTTGTAAACGTAGAAGGGGTCGGGCTTTTGTTGATGGTTTGACTTTTATGTAAAGCTTTAGCATTCATGCAGCTGCTTTTGTCCCAGAGACAACCGTGGCTAAATGTTTACACATTTGACTACATTACAAATTTTGTGAATGGATAAGTATTGTGAACAACTTCGATGAAAACATATGGAGGAACACTTTCGCATGTCGAGATGTACATAATGTGTGCGGTGTAGTGCAGTGCAGTGTGTGTGCTGGCGGTCACCGCAGCGCTCTTTCATTTCTCGTGCACACGCGTCTGAAGTCTGAAGCAGAGCTTGAAGGTAAACAAACAGCGGTTTATCAAGCCTTTTATTGATAATTTTTCACACAGTTGACATTCAGAAGGAACTTCAAGGAAGACAGCAACGTTATCTGACTAACATCTAGCAGCTAAATGTGTCTGGAAAAATATTCAAAGACTTTTTTTTTCATAAACAGCGAGGATGTGAATGTGTCTGAGTGTTCTGATTGGCTAAAGTAGACGTCTCACGTCAGCGCGTTCGAGTCGTGAACGTGCTCTTTCCGGCAATCTTCCTTCTGCGTTCACAGTGCAGCATTGCAGCAAATTACCGGCAATGTTACAACTTCTCTTTCCGGAAAATTGCCGGAACGAATTTACTGGTATTTATAAAAAGGGCCTGTTCACACATACAGACCTTTCCGAAAAAATTGCTGGTAATTTTCCAGAAAGGTCTGTATGTGTGAAAGGTGCTGTTGACTGCGTGATTCATTGTGACTTCTTTAATTTTATTTCAGCAATTTATTTTTTAAAAGCTGATTAATTAAACTAAAAAGTAACTTGCGTTACATTTTCAAAAAAGTAACTCAAATATTATTACTTAATTTTTTAAAAGTAATGCATTACTTTACTCATTACTAGGGCCAGACGGAATCTGCGGACGTTTTTTGCAATTTCTGCGGAGAATTTTGGTAAAAATCTGCGGATTTCTGCGGAATTATTTTGGGAGTCTCATAACTAAAACTTTAATATGTAAAATATATGTAATTTAAAAACTGAATAAATTCAGATTTGCACACATTTACTCAAGTAAATAAACAGAATTAATGATGGGCTAAAAATCTGCGGAATTCTGCGGAAAATCTGCGGAATTCTGTGCGCGCAGATTCCGTGTGGGCCTACTCATTACTTATAGTAATATTATTACATAACTCTCGTTACTTGTAATGCGGTACCCCCAACACTGGTTATCAAAACCCGACGTCAGGTGAACGTCATTTAAAAAGTGTATTTTAAATTTATTAGAAAATCTCTGGGTTAATTTTTCTATTAAATTTAAATGACGCTTTTTAACCAAACATTGGCCCATATTTGACCCAATATTGGGTTACTACAATCCAACAATTGTGTTTTATCAATGTAAAGATCTATACCGGTTAAAGCCAAACCTTATTATCATCCATTTATGATTTGGTGTTAACTAGACAATGTGCACACTCACTTTACATTTTGTTTACACTTTTTTTTGTTTTACTTTTTATATTGTAATAATCTTTTAAACATAACCCGATTAAAATCTATTTATATTTTGGCATCAAAACTTAACTTAATCTCAAACCTTGACAAAAACGCAAAGCAAAACCAAATTTCAGTGCGTTTTTGTTTTGGTGTCAAATCTAGACGCTTATAATTGCCTACATTTTGCATTTTGTTTAAACTTTGCTTTTGACACCAACATAAAAGATCTTGACCAGTTCAAGGAAAATCTGATTGATCCAATCATCATTTAGCATCAAAACTAAACATATTTCGTCTTGTGTACAGATTTCTTTATATTTTGTTTACACTTGACATTTTGTCGAGTGTAACAATCCTTAAGTTAAATATTTATTGGATTACAGGACTTTAGCGTAAAAAAATTGTTTGCTTGATTCAGCAATCGAAGACAAATCTGGAGTCTTACATTGACATTTAAAAAATCCCCCCCAAAAACATGTTAGTAGCCTAAAACAAGACCTCAGGCATTGGCAAATGAATCCTTTAGTTTCGAAGACTCAACATTAGTCTCTTTAGGGGGGTATTAAACCAGTGTGGGCTGCTTAGATTAGAGATGTCCGTCATTAAGTGCAGCTCAAGCAGTGACTCAGCAGCACCAATCGGAAAAATGCACTGCAGGTGCTCAGCTCGTTCAGACGTTGCCAGGTCTTAATTTAATGTGCCTGATCCCTCTGCGGACCTCAGCAGCAGCTGCGCGCGCCAACACAGCCCAATGTTTGCTGAGCTCAATAAGACAAGCGCACTAGACGTACTGCAAAGTAATATTTCGCAAGGACATCCTGGAAGGGAATGATTCATTGTTAATCATGAGTTTTAGTATTACGAAGAAATCACACATTTGAGTAAACAGTTGCATTTACAAAATGTTTATTTTAGGGATCATAGAAAAAAATACATGACAACTTTTTCCTTCTAGACATTTAACAACAGTAACTGTGACGCAATCTCCAGGAATCTCTCAACATCCAAAGGATCTATCATGCGATTCCATCATCGATTGGGATGTCATGATGTACCAGCGGCTGTTGAGCGCAGAACTGTGCATTTTTATACATAATTAGGGATTTTAATTCTGACTCCAGCCCGTTAGAAGCTACATTATTACAACTGCCAAAACGGTCCATGAAATATCTTTTGCATATCTTTTAAAATGTTTGCTTATTTAAATAAGTCGCATTAAATTTCAAAGCTAGTATCCAGGTTGTGCAAACAATATCAAGGGGTGTTAGCAGGGGAATTAAGGGTGCTTATAAACCGGCGTCGAGCACTAGTCTTTTTTTCGATCCGGGGAATTAAAGATGCATGGAAACCACGAGGGGCCCATTTGGCTTCAACCCCTGCTGCACCCTTGTGAATTTTTTTTTTTTTCGGTCCAACGGCGTTGTAAACTTCAGTTTGTCTCAATTCCCACAGCCACCGATACCAATTTCTTGCTTGTACCTGTTTGTTAAAGTGTTTGCTTTTCTAGTGAGCTTCGCCAGTACAGTGTGTAGTCCGCTTAGATGATAATGAAACAGCTTCTCCAAGTCCTCATTGTTTGGTTCGATGCGAGACACCTCCAGGGATGTCGTCGTCACGCCATGTTTTTCCTTACGCCTCTCATCGGCTTGAAGTACACCCCATTCAATATCATTCCTGATTGATTTGAGGAGCACATAAGAGCCATACATGTCTCCATCCTGGAAAGAGGTTACCTCTTTCTCCTCTTCCTGATCCAACGGGACGTCCCTCAGCAAACTTGGCACCATGACCGTCTGGTCCATGTTGTTCACGGCGCCAATAAACCGGTTCATGGCATTGAAGAGAGAGTTTTTTTGGTTGTAGGAGTCGCAGATCTGCATCATCTTTGCTGTCCTATTGACCTGGAGGGCTTAAATGCAGAACAAAGCTTTCGTTAAACGCAGCCGTTTTTCTTGAGCTGGGTGGTCCAGATAGCTCTAACAGAAGGTTTATCCGCTATTATTTGTGTCCAGACAGTGCTTGAGTCCTTGTGCGCTTCAGTAGAGTAAGTTTCTGAAAGCGCAGGTGGATTTAAAGCATGGGTGTGGCTTCAACACGTCAATCAAACGCGTAACCAGGTCGTAACCGGATAATGTGACCTGAAATAACAGAAGCATGATAGATTAGAAGGGAAGCACACAATATTGCATAATCAAAATGGATATTAGAGTGAAAACATCAATGAGGTAGAGTAGAAGAGAAATATAAAGAATAGCCTTATACTAATCGCTAAGTAATGTCTACTAAATGATTAGGAATTACATTGTTGTAGTACTTTTAAAATTTAAGTCGGTTTACATTTATATTTGTCTTAAGAATACATCCTGAACGTGCATCATTCGCTTCCTACCACTCCTTGATCTGCTAAAGGAAAAGCCGGCCGGCAAACTAACCGTCAATTTATCGAGTCTAATAAACAACACAGGCTTCTCAAAACCCACCTTTTCTGGTATTTGACCTCCCTTAAATCCGAAAATGCCCGGCAAAGTCCAAGAAAACCGGCGATAAAGTCGCTGATAGATAACAGACTCGTCTAGCAACGGCGCGAGGGTGAGGCCGCATGTAGCTCTCCGGCACTTATGAATATTCATGAGCGAGGCATCAGCCCACAACCGCTCAGACGCTCTGTACCAATCAGAAGCCAGTCGCTGAGTTCATCCAGGAGGACGGCGCTTCTCAACAGCCAATCAGAGGGCACAATGGGAGTCTGGCACCGTGCCAAGGCTGCAGCTCACGGTCAAAGACACGACAGTGTGAGTGAGAGAGGGGAAGTCAATGAGGGAACTACCGGACTGATGAAAGCACCTCGAGCATTGCGTGTAGACAACATATTTATAGCCTCAGCGGTTCTGCGTGTTTATTATATTCCTCACTTTATAGCCTATATTGCGTTTAGACTTCATATTTATAGCAGAAATAAATTATTCGAACCTTTCTGGTGCTATTGACGTCTACACGCTATCTGTGAATACACAAGCTATGGAGAACAAATTAGACCAGTTGACTCTTCTGACTTGCTGTATATCTATAGTTGCATTTGATTAAAATGGAGCCTAATCATTAATAATATTCCTTTTATTTAGATATTAATTGTAAATTTAATATCTACAATTAGATATGTTCTCATTACTTTAAAAATATTTGCATAAAAGGTCATGTTTTCAGATTTCTATTAGTTTCTAGACTAGAGGGGGTGGGCCACTCACAACACGACACAAAAACACCCAAGATTGATTTATTTCTACTATTATTTTATTCTCTTTTATGTATTGTTTCTAGTAGAGTAGATAACCTTATAACTGCATATCTATCTAATTTTGTCGTGTTTATTTTATACATTATCAATATACTTTTTAATATACTCTCATTATATTTGTTGGAATAACTGTGATTTTGACCACATCATATAACATGAGTCATTTTCTGAGTGAAAAAAATGCTGTAAATTGTCAAATTTTATTACAATTTTTAAAAGAAATGTTTTAGACATTTATAGAATAAAACAAATATTAACATCTTATTCAAACGTATACACTCAATGAATCCTGGAAAATGCAGAGAACCCGAGAGTTGCAGGTGGTCCCCCATTTGATATTTCAAACGAATGAATGCTCAAAGGTAAAACACGAGGAGACTTGTGTATGCAAAGCTTTCACAGATCAGTGGAACTATGCAAATGCAAACTTGCAAATATTATGTAATGTGTATAATGACTCTAGGGAAAAGGGTGAAAGTCAAAAATCTAATAAAGCACCACAATGCATAAAAAAGTATTTGTAGGCTATTGTTTTAAGTAATAATAGCTACCCCTACAAAAATAACTGTATTTTACTTTAATACAAAATAATAAGCTAGTTTAAAACTCAACTTAGAGATTCTTTGTTTCAACTTAAGATGTTGAGTTCTAGTAAAATCTGCTGTGAAACTCAACATAGTTGGAACAAAGAATCTCTAAATTGTTGACACATTTTTAAGGCAGCTGGTGAACTTGAGTTTGTAAGTTTAACCAAGTGAAACGTTTTACAGTGGGCTACATGTTTATAGTAAAACTGCTTAAATTGTTAATAATTATTTATTTAATTATTAATGATAAGAAAACATGCTAGCCTAAACTAATTATATGATAACTGTACTGCGCAAGACACGTCCAAACGACATCTATTCACTAACAGACGTCTGTAGCCTAAATTTTGACAGGCCTACTATAATAAAAATATAGTTCGTTTTCGTAAAAGTACATATTAATCCTAATTTAAGGCATCGAACGTGGAACATGCCTTGGCATAGAAAAGCGGAATTTGTTTAGAAATGAAGACTGCACAGTTTAACATTTAAAAACGTAACCAAATGAATTTTGAGGGGTTTTAAATGATAAAACATTTAATAACCTGTTCAAGTGTGCAGTACATGTTGTCATTGTGTTTTTTCAAAGGTGGAACATTATCTGGTTGACGTCATTATTAGAGGTTTCTAATGTCAGACATTAGATAGCCTAGTAAGACTGAAATGTATAAAGGCTTTTTGGGGGGCATTATATTGATAATATATGTACTACCCACTGCGCAAGACACGTCCAAAAGACATCTATTACACTGACAGACGCGAGATAGACATTATATGCACGTCCGTCAGACGTCTAATGGGGTAAAATCCGTTTTTGCATCATTGTTTGCATGGGATTTCCCCATTCACGCAGTAGACCGGAGGTCTCCGGTCGATGAAGCTGTTGCTCCGTTACGTTTTTCAGCGACATCGTGGTGCCATCCAGCGGCCAGGAAGCGAACAAACCTCCCGTTTTCAATCCAGGACAAAATTATTTTAAAACGATCTCGTGAGGAATCCATTCACCCAGTTTAAGCTGTGACACACACTTTAAATGAAGACAAACAGACACAGGTAACCACGAAGAACCATTTTTTATTCATAGAGATCACGGATGTTTACAATATCAACGTACATTTTTGTTGGCATGCTAGCTGGTGATGCATTTTAAAAAGTGTTTATTTTTTATTATACAAAGTAGCCTATATTATTCCTCTGGAGATGTGTAGTTCATCACTATGAATTCTAATACTTAATTGATGATCAATCAACAAAGGGGGCAGCTTCAGAAATGATCGTTTAACATATTAGCTAGCTAAGGCTAAATGATAACAAAATGGCCAATGAAAAAACCATACAAAACAGCATGAAATTAGATTAAAAAAGAGAACAGTGACACATGAACATAACAGTACTTCATGATAGATTCAAAACAAAACGAAAGCCAAAGGCTGCAGCAATTTTGACCACATATGTTAATAAATAATAAATAAACAGCTGAGGTGTCTAAAGTTTGGCTCAGTATTTAATAATTATAAACCAGCAAAACACTTTATTATGCAAAAATAACTGAGGTAAAGACGTTTCAAGAAATTATTTGACTCAAACCTCTAGAAAAAAATATTTATTTCACTTTATATAGGATTTTGAATCAAAACGTTTTACCTAGACAAACTAGCAAGGATTTATTTTAGGTCTAACATCTCATATTTTCCTAAAAACAACGTAGCATCCTTACAAACATCCTTCATCATACCAAAATTATCATCTTTTCTCATGCAAATATTCATTCCTCTTGAAATTATCTGGACATTCTTGGAGCTGTAAAGCATGATCATCTTCAATGCTGAAAGAGACGTTCAGTTTGATTACATTCCTACATTAAAACGCCACAAAATAACAGTGTGTCACAAGGTAGATATGGTGTAAAACTGCAACTACCACCCATTAACTGTTGAATTAGCCATTGAATTGCCTGTTAAACAGTGTTTAGTTAGTACTCTGAAATATCTGCTTGTCTTACAACAACAACATAAAAGCCTAATTTTTTCACATTTACACTCCAGTCAGCATCTACTTGAGTTTTGTACAAGCCTGTACAGTATGTGGCAGAAAATTGCTTGTTTTTTTTTTTGGCTTTCACGGTGAAACTACATTGATGTTTTAACTCGGCACATGAACACGTCAAGTCACTTTCAACCCGAAGCAAAAAAAAAAAATCTAATTATATTATAAAGCCATTTCTGAGATTTACCCCTTTTCCATAGATTTTACAACAACAGCAACAACAATGAAAACATCTTGCCATTTGTGTGTTTTTAATAGTTTTTCCTCTCCAAAAAGCAAGTAACTAACAAAGTCACTTGTTTAGGGGTTAAGTAACACCATGTCTTAACCAGATGTGCGAAGTTTTGAATGTAAATAAGTAAAAGTACTGCAAAACTTAGCACAAAATAGAACATCTAATTTGTAATAATATACAGCTATCTGGACCAATGAGATTTCACTGTGGGCGGAGCTACTAATTGCAACCTGACCAATAGTAACAAAGCTCACAAAATGGCAGATAGGTAAGAAAAAGACTTTTCTCCGAAAAAAAAAAGTATATTATATAAACAGCTAACAAGTCACATGTCACATTTAAGTACTGAGTGATTTTTGCGTCTGAAATAGAAAATGCTATGCAAAGGCAACAAAACCACCGATAACATATTTGATATACAGTACAGCAAGAGATGGATTGCGATATCGATTTCCTGTGAGCGGTTAGGACGTGGTGTTACAAAAATGCTTTAGTTATAGTTTGTGTGTGTGTGTGAGATGGTTTCTGCATGCAAGGTTTTATACAGAGTAAAATGCAGGAACGCAGGAGTGCGTCTTAAAACCGTTTCCTTGTCCTCGCTAACGCTGACGTTTCGAAAGGAGAGGCTTTGGTCATGGCACAACTGCATGATTAAGGAATGACAGAAAGCAGAAAAAAAGGCAAGAAAGAAAGAAAATTAAATAGAAAAGGAGAGAAAGAGGGAGAGTAAAAAAGAGATGTGAAAGAATGGAGTGTGCGAGCATTTTTGGGTTGCTTTCCCTTTCCAGGTGACGTACTTCTTTAGTGCCTGTAGAAATGAGAAAGATTCAACATATTCAGTTTTGCACAATCTCCAAGATTAGACGTTTAAGTTATTTTTTTTTTTTTGTATTTTCAATTATCGGTTACATGTATAAATAAGGTTCCCAGAATGTATTAGTGCAATAAAAACAAATTAAAATAATAAACATTTATAAAACAATTACACAATTGAATAAATATATAAAGAAATTATAATGTACATCATTTGATTATTTTAATTAAATATTAAAATAATTTGTTAAACTATTTTTTACTGTAAAAAATATATTCATATAAGTACAAAATTTAAAATTGTGCAGGTAACTTTAAGAAAATGTTCCATCATATGTAAACAAAATCTGAGAAATTACATGTATACAAATATATATATATACCATCATACAAAAAAATAACACAATGCACGCAATCTGTGCATTAGAATAATCCTTTTATTTACTTCACTTGGCAATGGCGTAATGATGACATAATTATTTTTATCTGTATAATGCTCAAATAAAAATGGTGTTTTCAAATGAAGATAAAGGTTTGATCAAAAGTTTACAAGGACTGAAAGGCTACTGTCCTTCACGTTTTCTTCTTGAATTTCCAACTAAAAACTGGACCAAAGGTGGATTGGATCACTTGTTGGCGAAAATTGATCGGACTGGATCAGTATGTCATGTGGCAGGGAGTGGTTGTCCACGCACTGCCCATACTGTTAAAAATATCACCACTGTCAAAGACATGGTACTGAGCCAAGACGACACAGATGAAGAAGGTAATGTGGTGATACAAATCAGGTGAGGTGGAAAATTTCATCTATTTGCCATCTAATTATAAAATATAATTAAAGTTGGAGGTATTTTGATGAAATTCTGACAGAATTAGTTTTTTTTTAGCTTGGATTTTTTTGAGACATGGTATATACATATATATATCCTCCCTGTTTATTTTTTTCCCACAATTTCTGTGTAACGGAGAGAAGATTTCTTTTCAACAGATTTCTAAACATAATAGTTTTAATAACTCATTTCTAATAACTGATTTATTTTATCTTTGCCATGATGACAGTAAATAATATTTGACTAAATATTTTTCAAGACACTTCTATACAGCTTAAAGTGACATTTAAAGGCTTAACTAGGTTAATTAGGTTAACTAGGCAGGTTAGGGTAATTAGGCAAGTTATTGTATAACGATGGTTTGTTCTGTAGACTATCGAAAAAAAGGAATTAGCTTAAAGGGGCTAATAATTTTGACCTTAAAATGGTTCATAAAAAATTAAAAGCTGCTTTTATCCTAGCCGAAATAAAACAAATAAGACTTTCTCCAGAAGAAAAAAACATTATCAGACATACTGTGAAAATTTCCTTGCTCTGTCAAACATCATTTGGGAAATACTTAAAAAAAGAAAAAAAAGAAAAGAAAACAAAATTCAAATGGGCTAACAATTCTGACTTCAACTGTATAACACACACACACACACACACACACACACACACACACACACACACACACACACACACACACACATACATACATACATACATATATATATATATATATATATATATATATATATATATATATATTAGAGATGCCACAATTCTCAATACAATATTGAACCATTCGGTACGACATCCACGGTTCAATACGCGCTTGAGAATTGCGGTTTTTCCGGTTTTACGTTTGAATAATTTATGTGAGTTTTATTTCTCTCCGAATAGACTGTTTGTGTGTCCCTGTAAGTTTACGAGCTGAGATGAGGAAACTCCTCCCCGCGAGTAAATATTCAATCACTACAGGGCTCGAAAATAAGGACTGCCCGATGGCCCGGGGCCAGCATGAGAGACGCTCGGGCCAGTGTACAGAATGGTCACTGGCCCGATCGGGCCAGTGCTGCCTTGTCACAAAAGTTTGGCTGCGAGTCTGCGACTGTCTGTCAATTGTGTTCAAATACAATCTTAGGATGCTTTCACACATAGACGTTTGTTTCGGAATCTGTCTCTTTCCCCCCGTTAGCGCGGTTCGTCTGGCATATGCGAGTCCAGAAATCGCGCTCAAATCAGCGGCAAATCAATCGCTCCGAGATCGCCTGAATGAGGTGGTCTCTGCTCGATTGAGCTGATCGATTGTAGTGAGAAAACAAAACAATTTAACGAACTAAGGACCCAGGCTATACCACAGTGTATTATGATTGTGTAATAGCCATATATACGAATGATGAGCAGGGCGGGATGTCATTCCTACCGGTAAATGTGCGTTTCGTGTCTATGCGAAAGTGAAAGCATGCTGAAATATTAACGAGAGCTGTTTATCAGTTAGGAAGATTGAACGAAGTTACCAACTGATAATCTTTCCATATTTTAATCTTATAATGTGTTATATTAGGCCTGTTGTTTTGTTCATTTCTGCACTGACAGCTCGAAAGAAAGATCAACATTGATCTGCTTCATGATCTAATGCATGATCTGATGATCGGTTCATCTATTTATTTGTAATTTAAGCCTATAATGCATAATTCTAGCCAACGTTTCTTTAATAGATTAATTCAATAGATTTTTACAAAACTTGACAACTGAAATGAGTCTCTGAGAAAGTCTGACCTCTCTGATTTGTATTTATGTCTGTGGGTGTCTAAATTAAAGTGCATATTTTCGCTTAAATATAAACACAACTGCTCAAAAGTTTGGGGTCAGTATGATTGTTAAATATTTTAAAATAAGCTTCTCCTGCTCACCAAGGCTACATTTATTTCATCATAAATACAGTACACATTGTAAAATTGTAAAGTGTTATTGCACTATAAAATAACTGTTCAAAAGTAGTTTATAATTTAATTTAATCATTTATTTCAGTGATTTTAAAGACGAATTTTCAGCTTCATTACTCCAGTCTTCAGAGTCACATGATCCTTCAGAAACCACTATAATATTAATTATTATTGTTTTTATTATTATTATTATTATTTTTAATGGTAATAGTAATAAAAGCAATAATGTCTGGAGTAATCATTTTATTTGAAACTACACACAATAAGAAAACAGTTATTAAAAAGATTTAATTAATATTTAATGCCCAGTTTGTACATAGGCTACCAGCAGCTGTGAGATTTTAGTGTTAATTTTTTTAATTATACAATACACTAGGAACTAGTGTACCTTTCTTGGCTTTGAAGTAAAATAAAGGAGTATTGCAATAAATCGTTTTTATTTTTTTCTCTTTCTTACTGTTCCTATTGCCTAAGCATAGAATAACAATAAAAAAAAACACTTATGTGTTAAGCCATCAGAACCGAACCGAAAACCGTGTTAAAAAAACCGAGGTATGTATTGAACCGTGAGCTAACTGTATTGTTGCATCCCTAATATATATATATATATATATATATATATATATATATATATATATATATATATATATATATATATATATATATATATATATATATATATATATATATATATATATATATACATATATATATATATATATATACACGCATACATACATACATACATACATACATGTTTGTATGTATGCGTGTGTGTGTGTGTGTGTGTATATATATATATATATATATACATACATACACACACAAATTATTAAAAAAGTACAAAAAATTATGTAAATAACCATGTTAATATGTTGCTTCACAAAAGCTTACACTCTTAAATATTTGACTATTTAACTATTAATTTGTGCTGTTATAATAGAATACTATGAAAAAAATAATTACTATAAAACATACAGATCAAATTGTAAATATTTATTCAATGTTTGTATTTATTATAGCATCAAGTTGTTCTACTCAAAAGCCAAGTCTATTTGTTTAGTTGCAGTCTACTGATAGTCCCATGCTCACATTTAAAACAGTGTGTGTGTGTGTGTGGCTCACCTTTCCTCCCTCCGCTACACCATCTCGTACTGATTGGCAGTGATGAATCGTGACAGACAGCAGGCCAACAGCATCCCGATCAGCTGAAAAACACACACATACAGTCATTACCATAGTAAACCTCTTTTTGTTTTTACCCCCGCTACAACGTAATTGCTAATTAAATTAAACCACAGTAGTCGTTACCGCCGGGTTCACGCTTCGCTCTCTCCACACGCACCGATCTCTGGTTATAATCGTAATGAATGTTTACTGATTCCCATTTAACCAAGCCAAAAGAATTCCACACATGCAATGGAAGATTAGCCGTATTAGCAAGGCCGTGTCGCTAAGAGATTTCATTGATTCGGGCTCGCAGATAACGCTAACAGTTCAATTAGCATCAGCGGAGGGGTCGAGGTGTTCCTGCGCGGCCCTTTGGAGCCATTAGCGTGGATGGAGAAAGATCTGCATAATGGTCCCGAGGCGGAAGTGTGAGTGACAGAGGGTCTGATTGTGTTTGAAACGGCACGTTCGCTAGCAAACCCCAGCTGTGGCTCCTGCGCGAGTGTGTGTTTGTTAAATGCGAGCTGGAAAAACACAGACACTGCGGGGTTAGCATGGCTCGCTCCTGCTTTTAGACGTGGCGTTAGCGAGTGACTCATTTGACGGCGTGTAGCGCTTCACCTGTGAGAGACAACAGCAGACAGATGTTCAGCTTGCTGCAGCGGTAAACGGAGAACAGATTGGAGTAAATATTAGCTTGCTAACGATCGCAGCGAATAACGGCATGATGTGTTAAGGAGAGGGGAAATAGTCTGGTTGAGTGTGAGATACAATGAAGATATGCAATTGCAAAATGAAGCAAGAGTTTGGGGCAGGACTATTTGAGTAAGTCTTTGATCATATACATTTTAAGGTACAGTGAAATTAAAAGTTTTTAGTTGTTAGTATCAGTATTGTTCATTTTTAGGACGTAGACCAACCATATTCCGTTAACAACGATGTTCCGTACAGATTACCTTTTACACCAATCTCTGAATAAATACGGGTCATAGATAAGCTATATATCTGTGTAATCTTTGTGTCACTCTTTCATCTCTGATCATAACCGAGACTCTCCTACCAAATGTTTCCGAAAAAAAATTGTAAGTTTGCTACGTCCACCCAATGCGCTTGAAAATGAACAGTGGGCAAGGGGAGACATTTAGAGCAAGGAAAATATGCATTTGAAATGACAGTGTTGTTAAAATGAATATCATGTCATCACAAATTGTTAAATAAATGACCTTTTGTTGAATAAATGTTTTGCAATGGGGATATTTAAACGTTAGTTGTGAGTGATAACCACGTCACTATGGAGCTAAAAATATGCCAAAAGAATCTGAATTTGAATTGTGTTTATTTGAATTATTGACAATTGTAATTTAATAAAACTGAATTTTTATATGCCGTTATTTTTTTATCGAACATCTGACATTTAAGACAGCTAATATTTTCAAGGCTGAATTTTTTATTGACGCATTTTCAAACTTCAGATTTTTTGTGTTCTGTGATCGTCTACTCTTCCCTGTTGATGACCCCTGACCTACTTTCTGCTGAATCTGAACTTCACGATCTGAATTTCTGGTTTTGAATTTTAGAATATTGAATTTGATGTTCTGAATTTCTTCATCTGTATTTTTACAAACTGGATATCTGCAGTCTAGGAATACGTCAATGAAAAATTCAGCCTTGAAAAATTAATTTGTCTTAAATTTCAGAAATTTGATATTCAAGTTATGAAATACAAATTAAGAAATTCAAATTGCAAACATTTTATCAGCATATAATAATTCAGATTTGTTAAATTACAATCGTCAATAATTCAAATGAACACAATTCAAATTCAGATTGTTTTGGCATATTTTTTGCTCCATATGTTGCAACTCTCCGTCTGAGAGACAGGCTGCAAACGCCCATCATCTTTGTGCATTGATGATGTTTATATTTATAAAAGGTCAGATAATTTAGTGTTAACTTGCATGAATTTATTGTTTTAATATTTTAAATTATCACTAATAAAATAAGCATGATCTAAATCTTAAATGATTGTAAGGTTCTTTCATTGCAAACTTTACTAAAAAGATAATAAATTTGACATTAACTTTAAGATAAACACAATAATAGTATATTCTGACATAAGTTTTAATTAAGACTTCAAACAATGTTCATTTTTGCCGGTGAATTGAGGTTATGTGCCCTGTCTGGAACACTATTTTAATCGTGTACAGAACAGTACTTTTCCCCTCTTTTCTCAAAAACTACTGGTCCACAAGACATCAATCAAAATTTGGATTGTGCAGTAGGTATTCACCCAGAGAATGATCACACAAACATGCTTATCTGGCTTTCAATGACAGAGGAGTGGTCGTTTGAGTGCGTGGAAGAGCAGAAAGTGTACATAACATGGTTAGTCCAAGTTATCTATAAGCTAGTGTGCTCCAAAACAGAAACAAAATTTGTGTTTAGAAGTTATAAAAACTGATATAAACACGTAAGGCTTGTAGTTAGCCTAAATGGATAATTTTTTTGTTTATCACATCATACTTCAGTTTCACATCAAATCGTGACCAATCAAACGCTCTCTAGGATGTGACAAGTCCTGCCACCTTAAATGCTTTACATTTGATGCGCTTGAGCTCAACCACTCTCATTGGCAGAGTTGTGATAAAGCAAAAAAAAAAAAGGGGAGGCTATGTCCTGCTCTCTCTTTGTGTTTCGGTTGAGTGTACATCAAACATTGAATAAAAATGCACATTTCAAAGCACTTCACGATACCTTTAAAGCTTTTTAAAAAAATTACAATTAATTTGCACAGAAGGAAAAGATTAACATTGCATATGTTAAACGTTATAAAGTAATGCATATAATATATGTAATAATTTAAAAATAAATACAACTGTAAAATATTTTTAAAACTATTTTAATTTAAAAAATGTCAAATAAAAATGTATTTTAAAAAGAAACATTATATCTTAAAATATTTAAAAACAATTTAAAACATTTTCATTTAAAAGATTATTTTATAATATATTCAATTTAAATATTAAATTAAACTAAGTTTAATATTAATAAACAATTAAAATTAATTAAATTTAAAAAACCAAGTTTAATTATTAAAATTTGTTAATTAAAAACGAAAATGTTATTACAAATGCAATAGAATATAAAATACTTATAATAAATATGAAAATAAAAATGCCATTTTGGGTGGGGTTGTTTCAGATATTAGATCATTTCTGTGTATATCAAAAACAGTTTTACTTTAAATTAAAGCTGTAATAAGTCTCCATCTTACCTGTGAGAATGCAATTCCAAATGTTACTCCAGCAATGATGCCCATGTTAGTCTCAATAAAGGTTGTCACCAGCTCATAGCAGCCCTGAAAACAAGAGACATATTATAAACAGACAAAATTGACAACAGTCAGCCTGCTGTTTTGTGTCTGTGTTTGTTTTACCTGCTGATAGACTTTGGTAGGTGCTATGGTGGCGTTTCGCAGGTCTGAGGAGTTGCAGTCGGAGATGTTCGCACAGCAGCTCGGAGGGATTCCATTCAGAGGGAAATGAATACTGGAGAACCAGCTGGTGTAGTTCAGGACACCGCAACAACGCAACTGAAGAAAAATCACACCACATCTATTATCTGAAACAGCTGATCATGTCTATATGCATAACAGTGCATCTTTAACACCATAAGCAATGCATAGCAGCCACCAAGTACTATGCAGCAATCTATGCAACTGCCTTTAACAACCACACATAATCTCTCACTGCTTAAAAACCAACTTGAATGTTAACAACCCCATACCAGCTACCTAGAATACCATAGCAACCACCCAGAATATCTTAGTACAGCCCAAGCATCCACCAAGATCACTCTTGCAGCTGCTTTACAACCACTCAGAATAACTTAGCAATGACTGAGGAACAAGCTAGAACAACTACCCATTACCTTAACAGAACAATACCCTAGCAAACAACAAAATATCTAAGTAACACCTTAGAAACCCCCACAACAACGTAACGCCTACAAATAACAGAAAATTCTTAAACTGCCCAAAAATTATTCATTACCTTAGCAACACCCTAGAAACCACCCAAAATATCTTATCAATGCCCTAGTAACTTTGAACGCACTAGCACCTGCCTAACAAACTACCCATTAACTTAGCAACACTCTAGCAACCACCAAAAATATCTCATTAACACCAGAGCAAAGAACAAAATATCTTAGTAACACATTAGAAACCTCCACAACAACTTAACGCCTACAAATCAACTAGAACATTCAGCCTAACAATTACCCATTACCTTAGCAACACTTAATTAACCACCAAAAATATCTCAATAATCCCGTAGTAATTACGAACACTAGCAAATGCCTAACAACTACTCATTACAATAACAACACACTAGCAACTACCCAGAATTTCTTATAACGCTTTAGCAAACCTCAAAAACATCCCCTGCAGCTCCTACCAAAATATCTTCATAACCCCCTACAACTTCTTAATGCCTACAAGTCAAATAGAACATGCTCAAACTGCCTAACAATTATACTAGCAACCACCCAAAATATCTAACCAATGCCCTACTACCCACAAACACCCTAGCACCTACCCATTACCCTTAGCAACACCCTAGCATCCACCTATAATAGCCCATTAATGCCTTAAGCCTGGTTTATACTTCTGTGCGCTGTTTCTGTTGTACTGCAATACACTTCCGAAACGCTAGCTGGCAGTAGGTGTTTATGTTTCGAGTGTCGAGTTTCTTCGCTGGTGTTTTGTTTTTTCTGAACACTTCCTTAATGTACAGGTGGCTCAAATTTGCTCATTTTGAGGCGAGAATCGGCGGACGTGCAACAACTTTAATCATAAGGTAAACACAAAACAACAGTCTCCATCTGGAGCTCCTTCACGGGACTCCACACTTGTAAACACTTGCTGCATCAGGCGCGCGGCTCTCACCTCCACCCACACTCGTCAGCGCTACCAAGCCGACCAATCACAGAGCTTGCGCTACGCGTACGCGTTTCATTTTTTGAAAGGTGCACATCAACGTCGCGGATGGCCAAGGCGAGGGCTATGCGTCCACGCGTAGGATGCGCCAAAGCATACGTGTGCGCCTGACGCAGAAGTATAAATCAGCCTTAGGTAATCAGGATCCCCCTTAGCAATTCATCACCTTGGAATTATAAGGTTCTATCTGCGTTCTGAATGATTTTGAGATATTGAGCTTTAAGGTTTTTGCATTAATAGCAAACAGTATGTGTGTAACATTTGTTTTTTAAATAAAATGTCTTAAAATGTAAACAACTTATAAAAAAAAAACATCCCATAATGTAAATAAGTTGTCATTTAATAAGAATGTCAATAACTCAATTTTGAAAAAATTGTCAGATAGAACCGTATAATTCTAAGGTGACAAACTGTCTAGCGGCTACCCATTAACTTAGCAACACCCTAGCATCCTCCCAAAATAACTCATTAATGCCTTAGTAATCAGGATGCCCCTTAGCAACTGTCTAGCGCAGGGATGGGCAAACTTGATCCTGGAGGGCCGGTGTGCCTGCAGACTTTTGCTCCAACACTAGTCCAACACACCTGAACACACTAATCAGTGTCTTCAAGAACATTAGAAAGCTGCAGGCAGGTGTGTTTGATTAGGGTTGGAGCAAAAGTGTGCAGGGACACCGGCCCTCCAGGATCAAGTTTGCCCATCCCTGGTCTAGCGGCTACCCATTACCTTAGCAACACCCTCGCATCCACCCAAAATAGCTTATTAATGCCTTAGTAATTAAGATCCCCATTAGCAACTGCCTAGCAAATACAAATTACCTTATGGCCGTTTCCACTGTCAAAAGGTACCAAAAAGCAAACTGTACCATACCACTTTTTGGGTACCCTTTCGAAAGCGTAGCTAGCACAGCCTGATAAAGATGAACTGTACCATACTGTACCACTCAGTGGAAAACAACTATCAAGAACAACTTAGCAACATCTAGCAGTCTATGAGCTGAAATTTAAAAACTAATATTCCTAAAATTATTTAAAACGTTCATTCAAAGTTTGTCAGTATAAACGTAACTTTTCTACATATATTATATTATATTATATTATATTATATTATATTATATTATATTATATTATATTATATTATATTATAATGTGTGACATTAAAAAGACAAAACATGACTAGATGTAAACAGTGTTTAAACATACACTCCTCTGGACGTTGTCCACTGCGATGCTTCTCTCGTCCTGGGCATTGTAGTTCTGAACGGCCTCATTGTACGTCCTCAGAAAGGTGCCTTTGATCTGAGGAAACACACACACACACACACACACACACAAACACACAGTCAGATGTCACCAGAACAAGCCCTACTAGTGCGAGACAGATGGAGATCTCAGAGATGCATTATGGGTCACTGCCGGAGAACCAGCGCGCGTCTCACCTCATGACGGAAAACAAAGCCCGAGATGCCAGCGACCAGCTCTGCCAGGAAAACCAGAGACAGGAACATGGCATACTAGAGGTGAAGAGAGAGAGACACAAGTTAGTCTTATGTTTAGTCATGATCTGTATCCTGAAGCTAAATAAGCGCCGGACTCTCACCAGTTTGAGCATCCATGGACTCCCGCGGCATGTTGCAAAGCAGCCGAACAGCCCAAACACGATGATGGTCGTCCCGGTCCCGATGAGCACAAAGGGAGCATTGGTGGAGTTTTCAGCAATCAGAGAGATGTACGGACCCAAGATGAACTTCCCCCATAATCCCACCGCCAGCAGGATTGCCCCCGTGATCTGGAGACAGAGAAAATGTTAAATGTTAAACCCTCATAGTGAATATGGAGGGCAATCTGGGACAAAAGTTTTTAAAGCAAAAGCAATGGGGTTTGCGCCAACATGCATGCAGGACATTTGAATGTGCTTCTTTAGTATGTGAAGATACGCATAGTTTGACTTTATTAAACTAGTAATTTGTTTATGGAAGACTAAATGATGTTTGATGTTTGCATATATACATGCTACAATACACACATGATAACTGATATTTGTATATTTATATTCCAACTAGGGGTGATCCGTCATTCGTACAGATCCCAACCCATGGTTCGTAACACACAATTAAATTTGTAACAATCACAGAGAGATCGCCTCTTAAGTCATTCAAATAACATGTGTGAAAGCATTTAGGCTTTCCTGTTAAATATAAAGATGACGGAAGAAGTTGTGGTGGGTTATTCAGGATGTGGTGGCTTTCATTAAAGGTGTTTTCTGTCACTACCTTTTTAGTCTGCATCAATGCATTCAGTGTAAGCTGCACGATTAATCATTAAAAGATCAGGATCTCAACACCCACGCAACAAATTATAAATGATACTGATTTGCATATGTTTATTAATTCTTCAAATCGCTGAATTTAAATCTGAAAAAGCAAAAATCAAGAAAGAGATTGAGTCTAGTCTTTTGAATTAGTTACAAACAGTCAAATACCACAGTACTGGGATAACAGTTTATAGTTTAGATATAACCACAGATGTTTATGGTAAAGATTAAAATCACCATCATATGCATTTAACGACACTTCAAACTAAAAGTTGTTGGCAGCAATTACATTATTGAACCTAAAGGTGGCGACAACCAGCCATCAAAAACATGCCACTGAATACTTCTTTAAAAATGACACATCTAGCAATGAAACATGAAGCTTTATGAGTGAAGAACTGAATCATTTATTGAAAATGAGACTAAAATAAATGTGGGTTGTACAATATATAATGTTAGATTTCTACATTAAGCATTCTCATCAACAGTAGCAGTAACAGTGAGTTTTTGACAGTACTGAATATTTTACTCTTTATTTTTATTCAGCTGATTATTTCTTCATTTTATGTTTAATAAAATTACAGGTTCTAAGTTCTGTTTGTTAAAACCAAGTGCAGCAAACCCAGCAGTGCTGTTTTTGTAATAAATGGAAAGCAAATTACATTTGTCTCCTCCCCTTTTTGGCTGATTCGAAAAATGCTCCGATCCATGACTAAAAACCATAATGTGATCCGAACCGTGAGATTTGTCATCCGTTACACCCCTAATCCCAACATATCATTTTGTCATATACTGTCAACATATCATTTTGCAAACAAAGTTTCAGCCATTTCATTGGCTGTAGTGTTTGCTGACATTAGGGCTGTGCGATTAATCAAATCACAATTTGAAACGTTGCAATTAGTTAAATCACAAGAAGCTGTGATATTAAATATGTATTATTTATTTTCCCCGCCCAGAGCAAATGAGTGCCTGCCATCTGTGTGTGACAGTCTTACTAACCAATTGAGTGAGCACACTTTCATTCTGTCCAATCAAAATTGCACAACCGACTTATGCAGAACACCCACAATAAAAAAAAGAAAACAAACAGGAAAGCGCAGACAAGTGGGGTAATGGTGTCTGCTGCTTCAGAAGCATTAATAGACGAACTGATATCAAAGAGAAAGAGCAGTGGTAATATGGGAATATTTTGGTTTCAAACTCAGACAGAATAAAAACAGGTCATTTTTAAGAGCTGTCACAGAATTGTTGCCATGACTTACAGATTATTGAGCTGAAGCTTGACTACAAAATCAAATCGCAATTACAATATCTGTCAAAAATTTTAATTAATTCATTAAAAAATAAAAATCGCAATTAGATATTTTCCCCAAATCGCACAGCGCTAACTGACTTGGTAAAACTATGCATGATGATATGATTAACATGTCAAATTTTGTCTGATTGCCCACCATAATTAGGAATGTATGCAGATTTGCTGCCATCTAGTGGATCTTTATATCAAAACAATAAAAAAATATAGAAATTTTGCTGATTGATCAATAATAGCATTCTGCTTTGCTCACAAACCAATATTTGGTTATAATAATAATAATAATAAATAAACAGTGTCCTAAAGCCAGTTACAGGTCTAAATTAGTTTGTGTGTTTTGTATTTACAGATTACAGATGTTAGTTTACAGGGCGTAACTATCATAACTTAGTTGTAGTAATGATTACTAATTAGAATTCTGAAAGTTTAGCTTGACTTGTAAATGAAAATACTTTTCTCAGATCCTATGTAAAAGCACAAATTTAACCTTTGTAACTAAAGGTTACAAAATACAAAAAAAAAAAAAGACCTCACAAATGTTTTTCAGTTTACAACAAAAAACCTGAAACGTTGCTAACAAGATGACAAACATAAACATCTGTTTTCAGAGAATATATCCTGAATATAACAAAAGTATTTTAAATGCATCACATTCGATGATTAAATAAAGAGTTGCAAAAACGTTTAATTGCCCTCTGAAATTTTCATCGAATAAATATTTTTCTCAGCCTCCTTTTTTTGTTGAGTTATTTCACTTTAAAGATCATAACAAGGCCTTATTATTTGTCATGAAAGTGATATTATTGATCCCTCACACAGGAGCCTGATAAAAATTTCAGACGGCATTTAGAGGTTTTTGCATCTGAACTATTCAAATACACTACAATAACACAAACAAATTAAGTATTATAAATTGTGTTATTCAAATAGCCAATAGACCCAACTACATGTACATGTATGGATTTTTCCATGTTTTTAAACACCAATTTGTGCTCACAAACGTACCAAAACTGATTGCAGGCGTCAGTTTGCAGTGTTAACCAGAAGAGGGCGCTGGTGTATTTTTTCATCATCACTAGCAACTTCTATGAAACGCCAGACTCACTGAGGGGTGGTGGGGTGTGACGTAATATGATTTACATCAGCTTTACATTACCAGAACGCTTCAATTAATGATGAAAATACTAAACAACAACAAATGCTTCATTTTTGATGCACAACACTCAAAAATTTTAAATTAGCAAACAAAAAACAACAGAATTAGCCCACATGTAAGACAACACAAATTAGCTAAGATAATATTAATCTACCTTTAGAGTTCCCTAAAACTTTTACACAAAAAGTGACACGGTATAATAATGTTTTACAATGGTAAGCAGGTAAACATGGTATTTGAATATGCTAATCATTCTATGAGATTAGCATACCATATTTCAATGGGATCTGAAAAAAGTAGCTATTCATTTAGTAATTATAATTATCTTTAATTCATAAACTAGGTGTGTTGGCCATCTAGGATCATTCTTTCAGTGTTTATCAGCAGTCTGGAGGACACAAGGAAATCAGCTTTAGCCACTCGTGTTGAGTTTAGCCGGCTAGTTAGTGAATTGATAACAGACTCAACATGATGCACTGAATCAAAGTCCGGTTGACTGAATCCTGACCAGCTTATACAGGAGATTTCTCCATTGAAAATGTGTCTAAAATGCATTGACCAGCATCCACACATCCATGATGAGCAATAGCGAGCTCCTCACAATGCTACCCACTGAAACAGCCATGAATATGTGAACTCGACATCCCACTCAGAACAGCCAGTGGGTTTGATGGCGTCAGTTTGTCACCTCTGAAGGAGTCATCGCTCTCGCGGATGTGCTAATGAGGGTGTGTGAAGAGCACAAGCTAAACTCAAAACCTAGTGAGCTGGCTCGGTGTCTACTGTTTACATAGACAGCTATCATTCAAGGGAGCAAATTAAATGAATAAGAATCTTTTAATTGAGCAGCATTAAATAGTCTAAATACTGCCAACATACTGTACTTTCAGTCATTAGCATGTTGCTAAGCTAACAACACTGCACAACAAAATATGTAAATAGAAGTTCATTCATTTATTTTTTATTTCTGCTTAACCCCTTTATTAATCTGGGGTCACCACAGTGGAATGAACCGCCAACTTATCCAGCATATGTTTTACACAGCGGATGCCCTTTCAGCTGCAACCCATCACTGGGAAACATCCATAGACACCCATTCACAAACACTACGGACAATTTAGCCTACCCAATACACCTATAGCGCTTGTCTTTGGACTGTGGAGGAAACCCACGCGAACACAGGGAGAACATGCAAACTCCACACAGAAATGCCAACTGACCCAGCAACCTTCTTGCTGTGAGGCGATCGTGCTACGCACTGCGCCACCGTGACGCCCCGTAAATAGAAGTTAAATATGCTAAATCACCTATTTCCGTTAGCATGTGAAACTTAAAGTGCAAAACAGTGATACTAAATGACCACTAAATGCAAAAAATAACCCAAACATATTGTTAAATGCTACCACAGAGCAAAACAATACTTAGATTTCAGTATTAATAGCAACATATACATAAGAACACTCTTCTCATACTTAGGCTTATCTGTCCTTTTTTTCTCAGAATAACGCAAAAATAATAATAAGAAATATGCATAAGCATACAAATTTTGTTAGATATGGAACATTTCAACAGTACTTTTTTGGCATTAGCATGTTGCTAAGCTAACAGTGCAAAGTGGTACTTAGAAAAAAACTAAATATAACATAAATACACAATTTTTTAGTTTAGTTACAGTTTTTTGTTATCGTGCTTCTAAGCTAACTCAACTTACAGTGTTGCCAACTATTTTCAATCAAAAGGCACTTATTTCTGCCCAAAAAGTCGCTAAAAAAGTCGCTAGATTGGGTCATTCGTAAATTTGCATATGTCTGACGTCATCACGTCCAACCGTTTCTGTTTGTTTAACAGCCTATGGTTAATAAAGGGGTATTTATATTTGCACTACGCTTTATGTATGCATGTCAATTTAATTAAATTCATTGCTGTTTGAATACAGTATATCAGTATACATGAGTAGTGAATTTGCAGTAATCTCTCAGACGTAATAAATCAGACAAGTTCCGAAACTGTCACTAAAATATCTGTGACTGTAAACAAGAAAAGAATAAACGGTCAAATTTAACTGTTAAATTTAAGACAAAGGAGAAGCAGGTCGGTTTGACTGTACAAGGGAAATACCTCACACTCGCGGTGCTAAATCATTTGCCGTTGATACGCAGAGGGGCGCACAGACTAGGCCGTCCGTGAGTGCTCTGAGGCGGGGGAGGGGCCGACGCCATCACCCATACAGTAGCTCATGGAGAGGAGTAGGAACAGTACAGTATGGACACATGACAGTCTATAAAAATATCCAGTAACACCAAAAAAAAGTCGATAGATTTGTCGCTAGTCGCTTTTTTGAAAATTTGTCGCTGGCTTGGGGGGGTCTACAAAAGTCTCAAAATATAGCGACAAAGTCAACTTCGCACCAAAAATACATAATATAAATATACACACACACAAGTTTATTAAATATGTTAAAAAATACATGTGATTATTTTTGTCAGTTAGCATGCTGCTAAGCTAACAGTCCAACCTAAAATTCTAATTAGCAAAAAAGAAAACATGCAAAAGACAATTGTTGTATGCCTAATGATTTATTTTGTCATTGGCATGTTGCTAATGCTAACATTGCAGCATAAAATATGTTTCCAAATGTATTTGAATGTACTTTAGTGTTTTGTTTTGTAAATGAATGACACAATACTATAATTAACAGTAAAACTACTGCTTTAATATAGTAAGTGTTTAATATAGTAAGTTTTAATACTATAGTAATATAGTAATAAAATTTACCAGCCACTGTACTGTTTAACAACTTTTTGTTGTTAGCATGTTGCTAAGCTAACAAGGCGATGCTCTTATGAGCCTATTTATTTAGTTACAAGACTTTCTTTGGTCATTAGCATACCCATAGTGCCCTTGAATGTTAACTATGTGGACAGCTTAAGAGTTGAGATGAAGTTACAGACCATTTGAATTCCCCCAAAGCTCAATGGCACGAGCATGTTGTCATTCAGACCATGTCCACCAGGACTCTGAGGACACAATGTCCCGTCTCCATCTCACGCTGAGACACAGAGAGAAAGAGCACAGATGGTGTGACTCATCGCAGATCTGAGAGAGAGACAAGAAACTTTCAGGAGCTAAAACGTAAAGTTTTGAAATCTCTCGAGTAAGATGATGTGAGGCGATGGAGAGAGCCAGTAAAGTTTTCTCTTTGATTCTTTCTTCAGCATAATAATTTCAACCTTGTTATGTTTGGGTTTTTTAAAACTGTAAATATCCATACTATGAATTAAGTAGCATTAAACTGTATGATTTGTTTGCAATATGTCGCTATTCTCATTAACAATGCAAAAACACAGCATCATCCTTACTTTAATATAAAAACAAACATAGTATTAATAGAAACAGAAATAATATATTTAAATGTTCTCTTTTTTCCATGTACCACAATTCTCATTACCACAATTACCGCATTTCAAAAACACAAAACTCCCTTCTAAAGAACTAAAGCAAAAAAAAAATAAATAAAAACAAAAATATTACTAATAAAAACAAAGAAATACTATATTTAAATCTTCTCTTTTCCATATACACCATAATTCTCACTACCATAATGCACGAAAAGAAAAAAAATGTAATTACAAATTCGTAAATAAACACAATCATTAACACTAAGCAATCATTACAAACGTTATTAATTATTTATTAACAAAAATACCACCATTACCATAATACAAAAATAAAAACATCATTCTAAATAACTAATGCAAATATAAATACCATCATTATCACAATACAAAAATAAAAATACCCTTCTAAATAACAAATGCAAAAAATAAATAAATAAAAACTAAAATATTATTAATAAAAACATAGAAATACAATATTTCAATGTTCTCTTTTTTCCATATACACCCTAATGATCATTAATGTACAAAAAAAAAGTATTATAATTTTGCAAATAAAGACAATCATTACCACTAAGCAAAAATTGCAAAGGTTATTCTAATTATTTATTCATTAAAGAAAACAAATACCATCAATACCATAATACAAAAAAAATATCACTATAAATAACTAATGCAAAAAATAAATACCATCATTACCGCAGTGCAAAAACACAAAAATCCCTTCTAAAGAACTAACGCAAAAAATAAATATATAAAAACAAAAATATTATTAATAAAAACATAGAAATACTATATTTAAATCTTCTCTTTTTTCCCATATACCATAATGCACAAAAAAGAAATTACACATTCGTTAATAAACAATCATTACCACTAAGCAAAAATTACAAACGTTATTCTAATTAGTTATTTATTAACAAGAATACCATCATTACCACAATGCAAAAATAAAAACATAATTCTAAATAACTAATGCAAAAAATAAATACCATCATTACCGCAATGCAAAAATAAAAACATAATTCTAAATAACTAATGCAAAGATAAATGCCATCATTACCTCAATGCAAAAATAAAAATACCCTTCTAAAGAACTAACGCAAAGATAAATACCATCATTACCGAAGAGAAAACGTAAAGATCAAATTCTAATTGACACAAATTAATAAACACCAAGATTACCATAATGCAAACATAAAACTCATTTTGTAATTAACAAATATGGAAACACCATCAACGCAATCCAATATATTCTACATATCACACATAAATATCAAAGAATCTTTCTAAGTAGTACTAGAGTTATATATAGTGCAGATAAATAAATACTACTGTATCATATTTTATTCAAAGTATAATTCTAATTACCGCAATCATTACCATAATGCAAAAATTATAATAGAATTTTAAGTTTTAACGCGTAAATAAATACCACCATTACCGCAACACAAAAATTTAAATAGGAGTCAAATAAACACCAATCACTAACATAATTACATGGTAATATATAATAAAATAGGCGGTTCATTCTGCTGTGGCGACCCCTGATAAACAAGGGACAAAGCGGAAGGAAAATGAATGAATATAATAAAATAAATATAGCTCTAAAAATAGGCTTCTTTTTCATTAAATGTAATTTAAGGAGTCATTTCACCTACAAATTCACCATGGGATTCATCCACAGTAGATGTAAGGGCAGAAACAACCGAACACCTATAAGAAAGCAAATGAAACGAAGCGAGAGAAATGACAAGTCACCCGCTAAACATGCATCATATGCTATACTACATGGAGGAGCAGAACCTGAGTGTTTTCTGCGTAAAGACTGGCAGAAGGAAATGTTTTATTGAGCAGAAGGATATCAATTATTCATCAGTACGTCTGTCACACTCTTTCTCCATCTTAGCCAAGAAGCTGTTAAATAAAGACGCCACACAAAAACCTCATTCAACTATAAAAGACAGTCTTTTGTTGTTTAGTTTAAAGATTATAACAAGTTTATGGAAATCAAATCCAAATTTGGTGCGCATAAATGTAGTTATTGTGAATCCAATCAAAAAAATGACAAAATAAACATGTCAATTTAAATATATAAAGAGTTTGCATGTTCTCCCCGCGTTCGCGTGGGTTTCCTCCGGGTGCTCCGGTTTCCTCCTCAATCCAAAGACTTGCGGTACAGGTGAATTGGGTAAGCTAAAACTGTCTGTAGTGTATGTGTGTGAATGAGAGTGTATGGATGTTTCCCAGAGATGGGTTAAACATATGCTGGATAAGTTGGCGGTTCATTCCGCTGTGGTGACACCAGATTAATAAAGAGACTAAGCCGAAAAAAAAATGAATGAATGAATGTTATTATTGACCTGTTTATGTCGAATAATATGGGTGTGACGAGACGCTTACTCCACGAGACGAGACGAGACACGAGATTGGGTTCTCGAAAACGAGACGAGATTTTTACAGTATTTTTAAGAAATCTTCAATGATGAAATACATGAATGTAAAATATTTTATTCAACTGAAAAAAAATAAATAAATAAATAAAATAAAATAAAAAATCACAAATTGCAAAACTATTTAGGTGCTTTTTAAATCAACTTGTAATGAATGTTATTTTACTTCTATTGTAATGAATTCTATGCAGTAAAGCATGCAAACACTGCTAAATATTTGAATAATATATGAATGAAAAATAGATTTTTATTCAACTGAAGAAAAACAACTACAAAATGTAAAACAATTCAGGTGCTTTTTTAAATCAACATGTAATGAATGTTATTTTACATTTATTTGAATGAATTGTGCTATAAAGGACATGCAAACACTGCTAAATGTTTAGCTATAAACTCTACTGACTGGCTTCTCCCCTGTACAATTTCACATGAGAATCGAACTCCTTTCCAAAAATTGAACTTTTTTTTTTTTAAATGTGAAGTTAAAGTCAGAATTATTTGCCCCCCTTTGATTTGTTTTTTCTCTTTTAAATATTTCCCAAATGATGTTTAACAGAGCAAGGAAATTTTCACAGTATGTCTGATAACATTTTTTCTTCTGGAGAAAGTCTTATTGGTTTTATTTTAGCTATAATAAAAGCAGTTTTAAATTTTTTAAAAACCATTTAAGGTCAATATTATTAGCCCCTTTAGGCTATAATCCCCTTTAAGCTAAAGTCTACAGCACAAACCATTGTTATACAATAACTTGCCTAATTACTCTAACCTGCCTAGTTAACCTAATTAACCTAGTTAAAGGTGCTGTATGTAAGTTTTTGACTCTTCTAAAGCATAAAAATACCATAATATGTGTGCAGATATTTAAGAAACATCCCAAGTGAACATACTTGTTTAACTGAAAAACAATGCTGAAGTCAGATATTCTGCTTTGAAAATGGGTTTTCCGTGCCGGAACTCTGTCTTTGTTTAGATAAATTTCATATGCACGATGCCAGTTTAGCCAATTATAATTCAGCACCCCGGGTTGCCTTGTTGGAAAACAGCGTATTTCATTCATTCATTCAGAAAGACTCTGAAAGCATGCGTCCGTGACCAAAAAGAACAGTATGGGAGACAGATGCAGTTCCACATGAGGTTATTAATTAGCAAATTACATAAATATTACGAACGTAAACATTAGGTGAGCAGGTTACATTGTAACCGCGTGTCCTAACAACACGCTGTGACGAGAGAGGCAGTGATCAGCTATTTGGCTGTTTGCACCAGACGAAACACGGCAGAAATGTAAATACAGCCTTTCAGAAGCACAGAATATGCACTCACTCACAAAACGGTAAGGTTTAGAATCTATTTAATACATGTTAACCCACTTTAACATCAATGTAGATGCTGAATCACTCATATGTGTTTAGTTCTAAAGTTCAATTTCAGACGGTTTATTGTATTTTCAAGATCTGAGGTGAACTTTCTGCTTTCAGTATATGGCAACAAATGCCATGTAAAATGCATTCAAACTCGCATTGTTAGCATTTAGCACAGAATAAAGCACACGAGGCTTACCTGAGGTGATCTGTCATAGGTTTCTGTTGTTCAGCTGTGAGAAATAGAAGCCGCTTCTAATAAATCAATTCGAGGTGTTGGTTAGGGCAAAAACTCCTTTTAATATGGAAAATATTCCCTCTATCGCGTGTCGTTGCTTTTATTTAGAACACAGTTTAAATCGCTCGCTCCTGTACACAATCTGGCATCCTAGCGTACTTTTATTATGATCCAGGAGTGCAATACCTAGTTCAACCACTGGGTGTCAAACTTACATACTGCACCTTTAAGCCTTTAAATGTCACTTTAAGCTGTATAGATGTGTCTTGAAAAATATCTAGTAAAATATTATGTACTGTCATCATGGCAAAGATAAAATAAATCAGTTATTAGAGATGAGTTATTAAAACTATTATGTTTAGAAATGTGTTGAAAAAAATCTTCTCTCCGTTAAACTGAAATTAAGGAAAAAATAAACAGCAGGGCTAATAATTCAGGGGGGGCTAATAATTCTGACTTCAACTGTATGTAATCATGTCATTTTTGGTTTTTAATTTTTCAACAGTTTCACTTTCATTCAGCAACAGCTTCTGTTTTTTTCTGGACAGCATACAAATGTGTTCCGTTATGATGATAATGACGACGACATGTGTATGTGCCTCCAGGAGTTCACTGTGTGTGTGTGTGCGCGCGCTCGGAGGAGATGTGTGTCTGTGGTCCTTTACTGACTCGATGGGTGCAGAGAAGTGTCAAACAGCTGAGTGTTTAGGGCCTACTGTATCTTGTGGCAAAATGCAGCTAAAGTCCTACACAATGGTAATAGTCTGATTACGTCATTTACATGTCTGTACTGCACTTCAATAATGCGACTGAAATAGGAATACTCCACATGTCTTAATTCGATTAGTGTTTACGACGATTATGGCATGAAGCATATCTAAAGTGCTATTTCATCCGATGTTATGAGACGTGGTTAATGCGTGTGGCTGCAGTTGTAGCAGCCTCTGCTTTTGGACGCGGCAACTCTTGAACTCCGGTGAAGAAGAAAAGAAGAAGTAAAAAAAAAAACGCCACTCTCAAGCGCCCCAAACAAGTGACGCACAACTTCGAGGCCAGCCTGTCAGGTGTGTGCAAAGCACTCGATGTGCGGTTCTAATCCAATGTTGCCTCCAATCTTCAGTGCTAAATTCACCCTCACGCTCCATCATAACATCACAACTCACGAGACAACTTTTCACCTCGACGAGAAATCTCATCGTGTTTTTGTCTCGCGAGATCTCGTAGCCCGAGACCTCATCACATCCCTACTGAATAATAAAAGATAATGAAAAAGTTACTTTTTTTTTTTTAACTTAAAGTCAACAATTGTTTTTTATAAAGAAGTTAATAATAGATAAACACACAATGAGAAATATCTAAATTAATAATTTTATACATAAATGTGCACACGGATAACAGGGGATAACGCAAAACTTAATTTTAAAAACCTGTTTTACGCATTTTAATCTGTTTTTTTAAATCATCTTATTCTTTGTTTTTATTTCTTATATGCATTTCTTTTATTCGCGTTTATGTAAAGCACTTTGAATTACTATTGTGTATGAAATGTGCTATATAATAAAGCTAAGCGATTAATCGAAAAGTAATTAAAATCGACATTCAGAACCTATAACCGATCAAATTTTTCCAGGACAATTTTTTTCAATTACTTTCCCTACGTGTCACGTGACCCTGCTGTGTTAAAGTCTGGGGGTGATTTATACTTCAGCAGCCACATCTGATCTCTGGTCAAGTAGGACGATGGACTCGTTCTTGAGCCTTACTTTGCACTACATTGATGATGATGATTGGAAGCTGCGCCAGAGATGCCTTAAGACGGCAAATAAAACTTGTCAGTGAACTATGAGGGCAAAAAAATTAAATAAACAAGTAAAATAATCATTCATTAATTGTAATCGAGATAAAATGTTCAATTAATCGAGATTTTGATTTTAGGCCAAAATGCCCAGCTCTACTATATAAATAAACTTGCCTTGCCTAATTAACAAAACAAAAAATATACACACAATTACAAGGGAAAAGAACTGACTAATTAAAAAAGAAGATAATAAAGTTAATACATACACAAATAATAGAGAATAATTAATCACAAATATGTACATACCAGCATTATTTCAACCCAAAAATATGGACAAACCCAAACTTTGTGTTAAATTTAGTCCCATAAATTATATATTTATATATTTTAAGTACTTCGGAGTAATATATATATATATATATGAGTGTTTCCCAACTCTGTTCCTGGAGGACCACCAAGAGTACATATTTTGAATGTCTTCATTATCTGACAGGTTAACTTCAGGTTTTGGAGTCTCTTATGTTCTGATGAGTTGATTCAGGTGTGTTTGATTAGGAAGTTGAAAATGTGTACTGTTGGTGTGCCTTCAGGAACAGGGTTGGGAAACACTGACATGTATTATCAGTTGAGATTTTTTTATTATTATTTCACACACAAACAGGTGATATTAATCAACCTCAGCAGACGTTTTCTGAGCATCTCAGTTCTGAGATGTTTTTTCGATCCCCCGACACAGGCGTTTGTCTGCTAACGAAATGTGAAGCGTTCATTTCCTCAAATGAAAGCAAAAACTGCAGCGGCGTTTCTTTCACATGTCAGCGACGCCTCTCGAGATTCACACAATCTGCTGCTTGAATAAGAGAAAAGCGCTCTGTTGTAGCTCTTGCCATGGAGGAAAACACTCGCTGATGGCAGAAGAAGAGGATACATTCACACACTGACACACACTTCTGCACACTGATAAAATATGAATATGCATTTTCAGAAAAGATCATGTGAATCAGAGAGCGACGGCTGACAAAGCAGCATATCGAGTGAGGATTTGCATTTTTTGTACATTTACAGTTACCATAACTGAGTCCTGAAACCATGACACACACACAATGTTGTACAGCTATCTTTATGGGGACTTCCCATAGACGCAATGATTTTTAGAGTATACAAATCATATATTCTATCCCTCCACCCCTAAACTCAACCCTCACAGGATACAATCTGCATTTGTACTTTTTTTTTTTAAATACTTATGAATTATGGGCCGTTTTTCTCACGCGAACCAAAAAATGATCAACATTTCCTGGTATTGGTATACTTGTGGGGACATATGGTCCCGACAATGTGACGAATACAAGGTACACACACACACACAGCGTCCGTTCTCCAGCACAGACGGAGGACAACAGAAAAACAGAGGCTGTGCTTTGATGAAGAGACAAAACCAGAGGAAACAAGAGAGAAAAAAACATCCACAGCTTTGCATTTCAGATGCCTGATCAAAGCCACTGTTGTTGTGTGGGCTTCAGTGTGTGTGTGTGTGTGAGATACCAAATCACTGACCTCAGATCATTCAACTCCCTGACCTCAGACTGCTGAAATCAAATAAAATGAATATGAAAAGGTTATTAACAAATAAATAAAGAGGACTATAATATAAAATAAAATCACAAATGTGGCCCTTAAAGGTGAAATGCTTTGAAATTTGCATTTTTTTAATCAATGTTTGATGTAATCATAAACAAATTTAAATAAATAAAGGAATTTATAGATTAAAAGGCTAAATATTTGAGATTTTCAAAGGGGTAAACATTTTTTTAAATAATAATAAACATCAAATATTACTAGAAAAAAATCCAAAATTAGACAATACAATATTTCCTGACTATTATTTTTACATTAAAAATTATATTTAATACATATATTTTATGCAATGGTTAGGTTTTAAAATTGCATTTATTTTTTAGTGTCAGAATGTTTAGAGTGCTAAAAGAACCAAAACATTCCAAATCCCTTTAATCTAAACATCACATTTGTCCTTCAGTGTGCATTAGGCCAAGACTTTATTTTGAACTAGCTTTCCAAAGCCCAGCAGACAGTGTTTCATAAACAAAGTCTCATAATCCACTAAGAGAATTACATCTGAAAACTAGGCAAAGAGTTTAGTCCCCACTGACTTTGAAAAAAAAGTATTAATTAAAAAATTCAAAGTAATCATAAAGAAGTAAATAAAACCACAAGCAGATCATGAACATAAAACTAACATAAAATTGCTAAAATAAAAAATAAATAACTACATAAAATCATCAGTGACATGAATAAAAGTAATGTATTCTTAAATATATTATTTAAATAAGTGAAAAACTACATCATAATAAATAAATGTAAATAAGTGAACAAATAAAATTGTAATAAGGTCAATATCAAATGTAACTAAATAAAAATAGGACAAAAAAAAGAACCTAAATAAATGCATACATTTAGGAAAGCCTGTAGGACACACTCTCTCCTCTCCATATGCACCAGACACTTTCATATCAACACTCCATATTTTTGAAAAACATCTTGAATTCTAAGTGTGCTTCATGCAGGTGAGTGGGCTTGATAAACCACCTGTAGGACACACTCTCTCCTCTTCATATGCACCAGACACCTTATGAACACCTCCTACTTTTGGGAAAACATTGTGCAATTCTGAGTGTGCTCCACAGCTTGACAAACCACACACACCTGAAGGGGAACAAATCAAATAATAATGAATAAATAACTTAGGCCCCCTTTACACTGTCAGATCTTGATGCCCAATTCCGATTTGTGGCCTATATCTGATTTTTTTTGCCTATCCGTTTACGCGTTCTTTTAATTGTGACCCATATCCGATTCATGTGTTTACACTTGCCAAGGCATCTGTGCCACACTAGCCACCATGGAAGTAACTGTCTTGCTTTTAGCTCTGCGAAATATGCGAAGTTCGCCCAACTTTAAAATCATTTTGAGGCAGCTTGCGCCTATGGTTTATATATGGTGTCCTCCACCATTAGAGGAATTTAGGGTACGAGAGAGATCTCAGGTCTGGTGGAAATAAATTATGGCAACTGACCACTTTCCTCAATGTTTCCTCTGTTGTTGTTGTTGTTTACCGTGTCGGCGTCTCCACACACGCTCCTCCTTCTGCGTCATTAAATCGCGGAGAAGTACCACATTGTTGCAAGTTTAATGACGTACAAAACGGAATGCCTCAATAAATCCGATCTGCCCGTTTACATGATAGTCGCATTGTCACATATCCAATTTATATTGGATTTATTTCCACATATGAAAGAGGCCTGAAACCGATCTTTGAATATCCCAATAGGGTTGGGCAATGTTGACCAATTTGTCATCGTACATTGTCTAATGTGAAACATCGCGATGGACGATGTCATTCGAAATTTTATCTATGCAACCTAAAAATATAATTGGAAGCATTTGTTAGAGCAGGGGTTCCCAAACTTTTCAGCCCGCGACCCCCAAAATAGCAATGCCAGTGACTCGCGACCCCAAATATGCTCTGAGGTGGTTATACATATACAAACCTTGCATGCAACAGCACACACACACCTATAGGCCCAAGTCTATTTTTCATTTAATTTTGGAGAACGCCACTCAGATCATCCTCCATGTTCAATTGTGGCCTGTATTTATTTTTAATGTACGTGAGTTCTGTAAAAGTTTAACTTGGTGTCATAAAATCAATCTGCTGCATCTGATGTTATTGCTGTGTTTTTATTATAACGTTAATCACCCCAGTGGTCACAACACATGCATGTTGTTTTTTTTTTATGTAACTATTAACAACTACTTTTATCTTCTGTGTGTTACGGATAAAACATGCTAATTTTAATAGTTTTTTAAAATGAATTAAATTTTTGGAATGCACCAAGCGATCCCCCCCCCCCCCCCATTATCCTGCGAACCCCCAAGGGGTCCCGACCACTGTGTTAGAGTGCATACATTTTCACTGTTTTCACTGCAAAATCCTCACCGCGTGCGCAGATTTAGGAGACATTTATGCAGAATGCATCTTTGCACCTAAAAACGCCAAACGCAGCGCTCAAGAACAGATTAAAACAGCTGTTATGTGAACTTGCTGAAGTAAAAAGCCCGCAATGCTTGCCCCGCCTTTGTGCTCTTCTTATTGGCCCACGGCTCTAGAACTGAACGCGAATGGATTGGTTAATATCAGCTGTCAATCACTCAGTCAACGCCTTCTGCCTTTAGATGACAGGAACTACAACCGTGAAAATGTGAAGCGCTGAAGATGAGAGAATGAAAATAACACTGACAGATTTTGTTTTAGAAAGCACCTAAAGTTACTAATAATGGCACACCTGATTAGTGATCATGTGCTGAATGTTAATCCACTATTTACACTTTTCCAAGAGTGGATAAAAGACTTCCAGTGGCTTCAAGTCCGCTATGAAAATAACTAAAGCCATTCACTGTAAAGTCTGTGGGACGGGGTTTGCAGGTAACAGCGTTTGCCACTGAATCTACACATTTTAAGCGAGAGAGGTACTGTATAATCCTTCATTTAATCCTCACGAGGCTGTCAGCCGTGCAAGCGGCAGCAATATGTAAAATTTAACACACCTCATGAAAAGACTGTTATTACTATTAAGATGACATGCAAATAATAAGTTCTATATCAATATAAATGTGGGGCGGGGCGATGGATCGTGTTGCCGGCTCAGCATCGTGATGTTTGTCGGCCATCGCCAATGGGCGATGGCATCGTCTATCGGCCCAACCCTACAACCCAATGCATGCGTTTTTTTCGTGTTTACACGGTCGTAGAAAAGATCTGATCTGTGTCACTTATGAGAAAAAAATCTGAATTGGGTCACATTTAACTGGCAGTGTAAACGGGGCCTAAGACATGTCATGGGTTCAGCATTTATATATTGGAGTCTAACAATATTAAAACCGATCCGGAAGCAAAAAAATGTGATACGCCCCCTATGGTACAAGCTGCGATACTCTCATAGCGAACAGAGGTAACCACCTTCTTTAATCCTCACTACTACATGGCTTTGGATAAAAGCAGCTGCTAAATGAGAAAATGTAAATGAATGAATGGTCCAAAACAGGGGTGCTCAACCCTGTTCCTGGCGATCGACCATCCTGCAGTTTTCAGTTGCAGCCCTTATCAAACACACCTGCCTGTAATTATCAAGAGCTCCTCACGTTCTAAATAATTGGTTCAGGTGTGTTTGATCAGGGTTGGAGCTGAAATCAGCTGGAAGGTCGATCGCCAGGAACAGGGTTGAGCACCCCTGATCTAAAATAAGTAAAAATCGGTAGTCTTTGGCATTAACATGATGCACAGATTGTAAGATTGGGTTTGTGGTCGAATATTAGTCCAAATAACATATAATACTTTAATTAAACAATATCTACTCTAAAGAAATGACTGGAAGCCCACTGGGTTACTCTTTTGTTTCTGCTGCTGCGATTCAGAGACTGAAGATAAAGAGAGATTCACTGCTGACGTCTGTATGTCTGACTCCTCAACGTCTGGTCTGAATGATAGAGAGAGCACTCTCTCCTCAACAACAACACACAACAGCTGACACACACACACACACACACACACACACACAAAGATAAACAGACACACACACACACATGCTTAGATACACACTTGCAGACAGACACAAAAGCACAAGCACAAAAAAGTGAGATATGCAGACACACACACACACAAGAGTCAGCGTTTCTCTCTGGGGAAAAGCATCTGGTTACACAGGAGGCCCAAAACAACAAACAGAGCGGCAGGACAACAGAGCTCACAGTCAGACACTTCCTGAGTGATGAGAAAACACACACTCACTCACACTCACATTTCCCATAATAAAGGGTTTAGTGCTGATCTATTTTTCAAATCACTAATGTCATTCATGAGGGGATTTCAAGCGCTCTCTGTAGATTCCTGTTTGACATTTATTAAAACATATTCAAGTTCTTTGTGTAATTAAACACTGTTGTTTTATATACAATTAAACATACCTAAAGATTTCAAGACTATGTCAAAAGCCAACAGTTCTTCCAGTTGGAGGCATTACTGAATTTGAGATAGCTATAAATAGTGGCGAACAAAATATAGTTCTATTTGCAGACTACTAGCATGGAGGTTAACATTGTTGAACTGGAAACAGAAAGCTGCTCCTACATACACACATCTAGTGAGGGATGCATTGAAGCATTTGGAACTGGAGAAAATCAGATCCTTCCTTAAAAAGAAAGCAGATATATTGGTTAAAATCTGGCAACCTTTCATAGGTTATTTTAAAGACATCAATACTACAGGAAATAGTTCAATTGAAAAGGATTAAAAAAAGAAGCTGGAAGTAATGAGTAATGAGCTATGACGCGACTTGGCAGTAAGCAATCGGTAAGGTCTAGATAGGATACAGCTGAGACTTGAGAGAGTCCTGAGAACACCATCCTGTGAACTTTGGTTCTGACCACAGTTATCAAGGGTTTGAATATTGCGGTCGCTGGATTTTCAATTATTTATGAAATTTCTTACAGGGACATGCATTAAAAAAAAGTTACTGTCTACTGATGTGCATTAATGTTTGCTGCAACGACTCCTTTAAATACGAGTTCAATGTAGCGAAATTTGATGCTCTCGCCACCTTTGGTGTTAACGCACAGTTAGACTAATTTAGATTAAAACTGAAGGTCAGTATTTTGTTTCTATTTTGTTTATTTATTATATTTTTGTATTTTCTTTTTGTTTTATTATTATTATTAATGTATTTATCTATCATTCTTTTACTTATGTATTGTTTGTATATTGTATCTTTGATTGTCAATTTTTGTGTAAATGTTTGTTAGTCGAAATTTGTAAGTCATTGTGTTTGAATGTTTAAAATTTATTTATTTAAAAAAATACCTAAAATGTATAACATTTGTTACTTAACCATTTCTTTTTCTATTTTTTAAAACAAATAAAAATGTACCTAAAAATTAAAAATGTTTTGTGTAAATTAATTAGGTCAAATAAATTAATTAATTATTTAAAAACTTTTCACCTTCCAGTCTTCCAGTCATATTAAATAAAGCAGAACACACACACACACAAGCTAAGTTTCCATACACCTATTTTTATGTGCATTTTGGATTATCACATAAAACAAACGTGCGTGATGGAAACACTAAGATGCGTGTAAAATTTGAAAATGTGCATTAAAAGAAAAACGCAAGCAAACTTTTTATTTAATAAGAAAAAAAAAATCTTTGCGAGTCGGAATTGTCTTTTGAGGCACAAGTGATTTATTACACAAGAGACTTGCACAGCTTCTACTGCAGCAAATTAGGCTTTTATTTTGATATTTGGCGAAAGTTTATCAGCAAGTGATGATTTTGCTTTCTTTAGGTGCGTTCGACTTCATGCAGCGATGCACAGGTCGATCGAAATCTGTCTTAAAGCCGTGCATGCCGGTTAGAAATGTTGTCCGCGGACGCCACGTGACTGTCACATGTGGCATCAAAGTACCACGACAGCGATCAGAGATCAGACGATTGATTCAGCCGGTGCAGCATCTGAAGAACGACTGCGGCAGCTGCGCTGATGACACCGACATTCCACGATTGGCCAAGTTCACCGTATGACAACAACCACGTAATTTATTATTGGACAAATTCCGTCTCACAAATTACAAAACAAACAGTAACTTTTCATACCATCTCTATCTTGTATACATCATGCTTATTAAAAGACTACAAATATTTTACTGCAGTATCATCTTTTGTTAAATAATTTGTTCATAATGACTAGAATGTTTGCATAGATTTATTTGTCTTTTTTTTCATGCAGACTACTGTATTCAGCTCCATAAACGATTTAAATGATATATTTTAGTGAATAAGCTAAATATTAACTCAAATAAGTCTTACAGACTTGTAATAAAATAATTATCATGACGATTTCTTAACAAATTAAGTTAAAAAATATTTTAGTAAATATAAAAATATATGATTATAAAATATTTTATTTCAAATCAAGATGTTTATGCAGAAATTTTAAAAGTGTCATTGATGTACCTGCTCTTTCTGGGTAATTTCTTCTTAATGTGTAGCTCATTTATTTGGCTCCGTTTGTTCAATATTTTTGGATCAAAGTGCTTTTTTAAAAAATGCTTTCATTATCCAAAATAATGCTATTCGTGGATATTTATTTCCTTTTTATGTGCCCTCTCATTTTCCCCTTATTTCTCATGCATTTGTTATGTAGGCTACTTAAATTTAATTCATAATTTCCTTATTGTTTAAAAATAAACTATAGTTTGTAGAGACTGTATTCGGATTTATTTGTACTGTATATTTCTTGTTGTTATTTCAATAAATAAATAAATAAATGATCACGCCATGTGATCGGTCATCATGACTGCAGCAACTTTGAGCCCCTGAAGTGGCCGGCTTGACGGCTCCGTTTTCAACTCCGCCCCCGCCTGCGCTCGGCTAATCTCATTGATCATCGGCTGCAGCTGTGCTTCATGTCGAACGCACCTTTTGACTCATTGGATGGAAACTAGGGATGGGCGATATTTTATCATTTGCAAAATCTCAGGATACCACGCTAAATTTATTTTACTTACAACAACATAAGTACCTATACAACCTATAATTAGTCTGTAAAATGATTTACTATTACAGTAGTACAAGTGCGATAATTTTGCATGTTTGAGCCTGTTCACGAATCCCGATTTACGCACATACTTTACTCAAAATTCACCTTGTAACTCCAGTCGAGCGTCCAGTGCGACCAGATTGTTTAATATCAGAGAATGAAGAAGAAATCAGGATATTTTAAGTGATAAAGGCTAGTTCAATTAGCACAGCACTATAAATATAGTTTATTGCTTAGAAAATAATAAAATACCAGGATAACTTGAACACAAATAATTTTTGTGATATAATTTAAGTGATATAATATCGTAAGTAGGGCAATATGGTGGAGCAGTGGGTAGCGCTGTTGTCTCACAGCAAGAAGGTCACTGGTTCATGCACCCGGCTGGGTCATTTGGCATTTCTGTGTAGAGTTTGGAAACCTCAGATACTGTTAGTTGGTTCCTGTTGGTTGTGCACCTTTTTTACCAACCAAGTTTGTCGACGCCATTATAACGACACAGATCACTCTGCCTATTCATGCCAGAGTCCTGCCTAAAAAGTGATTGACAGGTGGCAATTTGTGTGTAACTTATCTTTATTTATGGGTAAAACAAAGACCATGCGGGTCAGGTATTTGAAACGGAAAGCTACAAATAATTAATTCATTACAAATTAATTAAATATTCATAATTAATTCACCGCCGCCGTCCATCGCAAAGTTTCAAATTAGACATCATACGATGCCAAATTGGTCGACATCACCCAACCATAATTTCATATCGCAGCCTCTTGCAATTAGCTTATTGCAACATTTCAAATCACGATTGCGATTCAATTAATCGCAATTCCGCTGTGGTGACCCGTGATAAATCAGGGACTAAGCCGAAGGAAAATGAATGAATGAAATAAAATAAACCCCTTATTTAGGCAAATTGTTATTGAATTTGCTCGTTTTCTCTAATCTTCTCTATATAGTTTCGCACACTTTCAGTATATAAAAAGCAGTGGTCTATTTTAACCCCAAACTCATCTTATAAGGCAGAATAACATCAGCCAGTTTTTCCTCCTGACGCCTGTTGTCATATTCTCTCTCAGACTGAGCCGGTAATTCTCCCTTGTCTTCCACTCCATTGCCCTCCATCTCTTTCTCTGTCTGCCGTCCATTAGAGTGCCGTATATCATCATGATCCATAAGTGCTGTTTGCTCGGAGAGACTTGGCTCTGCGTTTAATGGCTGTCGGCGATGGCCTTTCAGCCTCCTTCCCTCCTGCGTTTCTCAGAAATGCCCGATCAAAGTCTGCGAAAGCGGCCAGCGTTCACACAACACCGTCTCATTATTCAGAGACTCAACCCACGGGGAAACTGAGGATTAAATCACAACGATCTGTCCATGGCTAAATTGACTGTGTCTCTGGCAGTTAGCGGAAACCAACAGACGGATGGATGGAGAGATGGTGAAAAATTAACGCAGAAGCAGACAGAGACAAATAGCTCTTTTCTAAATAAAAGACAACAGATTTTAGCCTTAAACTAAAGTTGTTGTTGTTTTCCCCCCACAGTGCATTTGTGTTTAACGGTGCAGGAAATGAGAACGCTAATGCTAATGGGGAAGTGTCTATTTTAGTTGCCATCTCATTAGCACTTACAACCCTTACTAACAAACTAACAAAACTTTGTTGAGCTATGAACACCATTATATTAATATGCAAATATGTATCTTAACGTCCTCAAAGGGGACCTATTCTGCCCCTTTTTACAAGATGTAAAATAAGTCTCTGATGTCCCTAGAGTGTGTATGTGAAGTTTCAGCTCAAAATACCCCACAAATAATGTGTTACAACTCTTTGTAACTGCTACTTTAGGCTTTGATCCTAATTGTGCCATTTTGGTGACTGTCACTTTAAATTCAAATGAGATAGTGCTCTTTTCAAAAGAGGGCGGAGCTACAAATGCACATGTCAGCATAGTGGCAGATTCAAAAACAAGACTAATGTCTTATGCTAATGAGGGAGAGATCATCACTAATGGGCGGGGTTTTCCCCCTCTGATGACACGTACAAAGAAAGAATGTCAATCAAAGTGTTTCTGCTTTTATCAAGTGTGATTATAAAAAATAAAATGTATATATTTTTCCCATTAGAAGCTGGTTATATACACAGACTGTTGCCACACAACGGTGTTTAAACCCCTTATAAAAGTGATTTTTGCATAAAAGGCCCCCTTTAAAAGATAAAAAATGACAAATTTAATGTGCTTTCATGTTTTTTTTTTTTATAAATGATCAAATAGCCTACATACGACATGGTAGCTAAGCCACCAAAATGCACAAAAGTTAGAAATTAGCATACATTAAGATTGCTGTTAAAGGGGTGGTCACAGTGTATTTTTAAAGGGTCACGAAACACCAAAACAGAGATTATTGAGATGTTGACAGTCCTACATGTGTCCCACGCTGCTAAAAACACTATTAGGACACATATATTTCGAGCAAATTCGTTCTTCTGGTTTAAAACAAAATTTTAAAGCTGCGTCACAGTGATTAGATCAGGGCTATTCAATTAGTTTGTCACGGGGGCCAGTTCATGAAAAGCATCCCAAACGAAGGGCCGAAGAGACATGACTTGCAATATAAATGATGACACAACTGCATTTAAGAGTCAATTATGTATTTTTGCTCCTTTAGACACCCACGTTGTATTTGTCTACAATAAAATGTTAATATATTGTATTTTGAAACTATATAATATCACTGAATTGTACAATAGGTTTTTTTTAACAAACATTCAAATGTTGTATTTCACACCACAACAAAATCAGTGTATTGCTTAAGTAGGCTTCTTCTACATTCAGATACGTTCATATGTTCTGTTTTGAACTGCATAACAATTATGGATGCAACAATTCTAGATTTTGGTTGTACGATTATATAGTGTGAAGAATAATCAGGGTTTCACAGTTATCACGTCTAATGTAAATTTAAGCTTTATATTAGCAAGATTTAGATCTGGACATCCCTAACTAATATTAAAAACCTTTAAAAAGCATTTTCATTAGTAATAGTTTTTATGCTGAAGGTTTTTCTGTGCTTATAGGGCTACACAATTTAATTATGTGTGTGTTTATAGAGAGGAACAGGAGAAAATAATATAATAATAATTGTTATGAAGGTCGGCGCCAATATTTAGATTAACTGTTGTTATCATCTGCGTTCATACATACATAATCATTTTATTAATAATTCGTCTAACATGTCTTTTGTTTACATTGCACTGAAAGCTAAGGACAACTCTCACCGCTACAGCATGAGATGTTGCCTACTGTGTGCGCCCAAAGCCGCGAGCGCGTTGCTCCACTTGCGCCCGCATATTGGCATATATTCTTACGACATAACAAACTTGCGCACGGGAAAGACGTGATATGGGAACGGCCCGCGGCTATAGTTATTACAGTGTGCGTGCGTATTAGCTTCAGTGGACAAGCTCGAAACTTTAAACTAGCGCACAGTTGGCAACTTGGTAACTTTGTTCAGCAGTTTCGTTTCGTGCGGCAGAACAGAAATGCAGAAATGCTGCTTAGAGAAGCCTTTACGATTAATTAACCTTGACGAATTAAAGCGCAGTTAATAGTGAAATCGGTTAATCGTTGCATCCCTAATAACGATATCAGTGCATTGTACAAAAAACCTTTTCTCCAAACATATTACTGTCAGGTGACTCACGCTCTGCGCAGCTCATGCTGTATTGAACAGACGCACGTCACTTCATAACTACAGCGGCCATTTTTTGACTGAACTAAATTTATTCTTGATGTCTTGGTCACACTATTTGGAGGGCCAGAACAAATTGCCTCGGGGGCCGGGTTTGGCCCGCGGGCCGCCAATTGAATAGCCCTGGATTAGATCCTTGTGTTTATTCCAGCGTGGAGATTGGATGTCTGTACCTGCGAGTGCATCGTGACGTCTCTGAGTGTGCAGCATTAGTTCATGAGAAAGACTTGGCTCAAACCAATCAGCGCGCTCTATTGTGAATGAGGTGCAACTTCATTAATATGCATGATAGCTTCGAAGAGAGTTTTTACCTGTTACAGTGTTCAGACGGCAGAGAGACGCCACATTGTGTTGCTAAAACAAGTGGAAGAACAAGAATTTGGAGACACGGGTCGTCAGTGTTTTGTTTATAAATGTGCTGCAACGAAGATTTTGTTTTCATTTCCTGCTATGAGAGCGCAGCTGGACTCACGTGTGGATTACAGTGCACGCGACACGCAACAGAAATGCGTTTGTAAGGAACATTTTTTACCCGAGAGGTTTTCGAATCTGGAAATGATGAAATCCGGATTTGCTGCTCGTCTCCTTTAAAAAAGATGTAAATGCTGCTCTACGAATGTAAACACCTTAATCAAACTATTACCGTCGTGTAGGATTTTCGCTGCATTTTGTGACAGAATAGTCTATACACACACACGGCTTTCTGATGCTATGTTACCTACCGAGTGCATCTAAGTTACCGAGAAATGCGGAGGATTTTTTTCTCTCATTCGCAGTGCGGTATCAAACATTACATTAAAACTCAACTCTTCCAGCAGTTCATCCTCGCATCCAATATCTCATTTGTTATGGGGGCCATGCATGAAATGTTCCTGAAAGAAAGTGAAAGTGCCAAACTGCAGTTAAAGTTGACAAATTAATAATTTGGCAAATAATTTGATTACTGATGTCCATGTAAACACAGTCACTGTCTTTCTCCCCTGCGTCTGTGTGTTGTTTTGCCTCTGTGAAAATCAACGCGTGCCCAAACGGAAACTCCCATTTTTATGCAAAACCTTCCTCTTTTCCCTCCCCCGACACTCCCACCTAAACTGAGCTGGACACACCCACATTCCTAAATTTTTCCAAACTAGAGGTGTGAAAACACCCTGCTGAGACAGGGGTTTAGTGACTCTTTAAGGCTTGGTTTTGTTTATATGATGGAAAGCAATGTGTGCTCGTGCTTCACTTGCAGAAACTCACATAATTTTTTTTTATATATTCACCTTATTCTCTGTGTACGAGTGGGCGCAGCCATTTGAATCATTTTGGCTCGAGACTTCCGGTCTCATTCACTTCCATTCATTTTTAGACGTTAAAAACAGCTCGTTCTGCTGCTTGATGCTGCAAACTGAGGGTTTCTTATTATATTATTCTATTTTGTCTGTATAATCATGCAAACACTTGTTTGTAGAGCGAGTAATTTGACTGTTTTCAGCCGTTTATTATTCCTAGTCATTTCTCCCATAGGCAACTGAATCGGAAGTTCTAAAACAATCGCAAAAACGAGCGCACTTCCGCATTCAAGAATAAGGTCAATATCTTACTTTGATTATATACAGCTACTCAGCTAACATGAAAATGACTGTCATATTTCCTAGTTCCTCTGAAAGTCTGCGCTCAAGAGGCTCTGATTGGTCCTAACATAATGTGCTGTGATTCATGGATCGGCTCCACGTCCCTCCACTACAAGCGTGCGCTTTTGCGCTGTGTAAACAGTCCAGTCAGAGCCTCAGGGCAGCTGTTAGCAGCGTTATATGCCTGAATCAGACAGAAATGAAGAGCACACAGCTTGCGCCTTCGTTGGTAAGAGGAGTTTTAACCGAATCCAGCACTGAACTGGGAGAGATTCTGGAGGTTCTCCTTTGTCAAACGCTAGCGCTATATCTTTTTTATATAATTCTCTGAAAGATAATTTAAATTAAATTGTAAGCATTTCTCTCTTTGTGTCGTGTCCTTTGGAAGCCCAAATACAGAAACAGAACAAGTTCTGTGGAAATAGCAGCATTTAAACGGCATTTTAGCATTCACTGCTTTAACATTACAGCGCCTCTGGTCACGGCACTTCGATGTGCAGAGTGTGTGCGCAAGGGGAATGCACGTAACCGGAAGCCCTTGTGATCTCACTAGCCCGGATATATTTTTTGTAGTCCCCAAATTCGTTTGCTGTAGGTTTTGCTAAGCTAACTCTGTAAAAGCCAATGTCTCCCTTTGCATTGAACTTTGAGCGTCTTACATTCAGAGATGTTGTTTATGTTCACACAGCTACATTACACATCAACTAAAGTTTAAAATATGATATCATAGTGGATCACCCCTTTAAGTACACAAAGTGATACTTAATCCCAAAATGAAATCTACTATTTAATCACCCTTTAGTGAGTTCAGACATTTCTGAATTTATTTGAAGATATTTTAAGTAATGGAAACCAGTAGCTATGGACATTATTGGTAAATGAAAAATACAATGGAAGTCAAAAAGGCTGCCAGTTTCTACCATTCTTCAAAATATCTTCTTTTTGTTTTCAACAGAAAAAAAAGAAACTCAGTCAGTTTTACAACAAGTGGATGGTGAGTAGATGACGATTCATTTTTTGGCAGAACTATCCCTTTTAAAGGGACAGTATGTCGTTTTTGCTGCTAGAGGACTTGTATTCACAAGCATTTAGCACCACCACTCAAGTTAGCGGCTAATAATAGCTTGTTTCATTACCAGGCCGGTGTAAATATATTCACAGTGTCATTCCAGGACGACCGGACCTTAAGCAAGGAATTCCAGTCACTTTTAAATTCCACAACCAGGAACTAATTAGGAATATGTCAGGAATGCAGACGTATGAGAGTTTGGAGGGTCAAACTGGGACTTTACGTGATGCTTACTATGCTAATAAAAGGACAACTAGAAGTTAGCATGTAGCTGTTTACTGCTAGCATGTTGAATGTCCTCTTTGTTAGCATCATTCAAACGAGCCAATTTCCATGTCAATATAGATATTCTGAGGTAGTCTCAGTCTTACTAAATGGTTGCTAGTGTAGTCTGTTTTGTTGCTAGGGAGTGGTTTGGCAGCTGCCAGTGTTGATTCTGCAATGGCTGCTTGTCAGTGTGAATGACAGAAAGTAAACCCCATGTCTTAATGACATTTGGATCTGAAGATATCCATCTTTAGATTTAAAATGCTAGGGTGCTCAACATTGGTTGCTAGGGCAGGGCTAGGAAGTGGTGAACTGATCTGTGATTGGTGGTTTGCTGCCATGTGTCATGGGTATGTATGACATTTCTATCCAAAGATATAATTTTTGGTCTCTTTGAATGTAAGTCAATGGAGCTTGTCTTGGAATACTACCAACATAATAATTCATGCTAATTTACATTAGAAACTTTTTTCAAAGGTTTTTTTTACTACAAAATATGATGTTTCATTCAAGTTAGAAAGAGAAATGAGAATTTAAAAACTAGCCTAGAGCACCGTCTGCTGTTAAAAACTATCCTAGAGCACAATCTGCTGTTTAAAAACTAACCTAGAGCACAATCTGCTGTTAAAACTAACCTAGAACACCATCTGCTGTTAAAAACAAGCCTAGAGCACCATCTGCCATTAAAAACAAGCCCAGAGCTCTCTCTGACTGGTGTTAAAAACTTGCCTAGAGCACCATCTGCTGTTAAAAACTAGCCTGGCTAGAGTGCCATCTGCTGTTAAAAACTAGCCTAGAGCACCGTCTGCTGTTAAAAACTAGCCTAGCTAGAGTGCCATCTGCTGTTAAAAACTAGCCTAGCTAGAGTGCCATCTGCTGTTAAAAACTAGCCTAGAGCACCGTCTGCTGTTCAAAACTAGCCTAGCTAGAGTGCCATCTGCTGTTAAAAACTAGCCTAGCTAGAGTGCCATCTGCTGTTAAAAACTAGCCTAGAGCACCATCTGCTGTTAAAAACTAGCCTAGAACACCGTCTGGTGTAAAAAACAAGCCTAGAGCACCATCTGCCATTAAAAACAAGCCTAGAGCTCTCTCTGACTGGTGTTAAAAACTTGCCTAGAGCACCATCTGCTGTTAAAAACTAGCCTAGCTAGAGTGCCATCTGCTGTTAAAAACTAGCCTAGAGCACCGTCTGCTGTTAAAAACTAGCCTAGAGTGCCATCTGCTGTTAAAAACTAGCCTAGAGCAGCGTCTGGTGTTAAAAACTAGCCTAGAGCTCCGTCTGGTGTTAAAAACTAGCCTAGAGCACAATCTGCTGTTAAAAACAAGCCTAGAGCGCCGTCTGTTGTTAAAAACTAGCTTAGAGCATCGTCTGCTGTTAAAAACAAGCCTAGAGCACCATCTGCTGTTAAAAACTAGCCTAGAGCGCCGTCTGCTGTTAAAAACTAGCCTAGAGCGCCGTCTGCTGTTCAAAACTAGCCTAGCTAGAGTGCCATCTGCTGTTAAAAACTAGCCTAGCTAGAGTGCCATCTGCTGTTAAAAACTAGCCTAGAGCACCATCTGCTGTTAAAAACTAGCCTAGAACACCGTCTGGTGTAAAAAACAAGCCTAGAGCACCATCTGCCATTAAAAACAAGCCTAGAGCTCTCTCTGACTGGTGTTAAAAACTTGCCTAGAGCACCATCTGCTGTTAAAAACTAGCCTAGCTAGAGTGCCATCTGCTGCTAAAAACTAGCCTAGAGCACCGTCTGCTGTTAAAAACTAGCCTAGAGTGCCATCTGCTGTTAAAAACTAGCCTAGAGCAGCGTCTGGTGTTAAAAACTAGCCTAGAGCTCCGTCTGGTGTTAAAAACTAGCCTAGAGCACAATCTGCTGTTAAAAACAAGCCTAGAGCGCCGTCTGCTGTTAAAAACTAGCTTAGAGCATCGTCTGCTGTTAAAAACAAGCCTAGAGCACCATCTGCTGTTAAAAACTAGCCTAGAGCGCCGTCTGCTGTTAAAAACTAGCCTAGAGCGCCGTCTGCTGTTCAAAACTAGCCTAGAGTGCCATCTGCTGTTTAAAACTAGCCTAGACTGCCATCTGCTGTTCAGAATTGATTAGAAAGAAAATATCGATGCATTTGCTGTGAATTAATGCAGAATTGATTTCTCAAATGATTTTTTGCCACAGTACTAGTGATAATAGATGCCCATTGAATCTCAGAGTATCACAACAAAACAGGACTAAAGTAAACTTGTCACTTTAAAGGACAATGTGAATGCATAGAGAACCGAATTGGTTTATTACTTGGTTCATGTTTGGGTAAAAGATGTACATTTGATTATCAATAAAACATGGACAGAACCAGGTAAAATACTAGATATTAAATATTTAATGTATCTCAACATTTTTCTCTTTTGACCAAACTGTTCAGTTTTTAGCTCTTGAGACCAGTTTGTTTTCCCTCACATTTGACAGAAAAACTGCATATGAATAAATCTCTGTCTGATCACTCCACCCCTGCAACCCAAAGGGAATGACAACAATGAAATAAAAACACAAGGCAAAATATTAACAAGCTTAAGGAGAAACAAACAGCGCGTCGGCACTAAGTATCAACACCTCCACACACTAAAAGACAGAATAAATCAGCAGCACTGCAGTCCTCGACACTCATTTCCATAATAACAGCAAAGGCCACTGGGAAAACTGGACCAGACATGTCCTTAATTGTCTGCTTGTAATGAACAAGCCTGGCAGTGCTAATAACACTGGCTAAGAGCAAAATAATTCAAGAGAAGGGCTAACCAAGAATCTCCAAATGCCACCAATTACAGAAGCACCAATCTTACTAGTTCAAATAGGTCCAATAGCCGGCTTTAATCACTTGTACTTGTTACCGTATTGACAGTACAATTTCCTTTCTGACAGCAGAATTGAAGGAGATAAAATAATAGTCCATTTTTCAATAAAACCACGACTACAACATCTTTGATTTGAGTAGCACTGTCCACAAAAACAGCAAATGAAGTTTTTCTAGTGCAAAAATACCACCAAAAAACTACACACATTTAATTTAAGTCATCGTTAATTCTACATGGCTTTTTACAATGTAGATTGTGTCAAAAAAGCTCAACATAGTGTGATAAAACAAATATTATTTATTTATATTCGTCTTACTAGAAACACAATGACAATGCTACTATTAGCGTTGTAGCACGACATGCTAACACCTGTTTTGTCAGTTTTACAAATTGCACTTTATACGATCCAAACAGATTTGATTTATTTCGCAACAATATTAATGTTAGCTCAAAACGCACTAAGCTGTTCTACAACTGAAAACTTTCCATTACTGTATAGAGTAGGGTTGGGAATCGAAAATCGATTTCGATTCAGGCATTGAATACTTTTATTAAGAATTGGATACTTGTTAAAAAAAAATTTTAATTAAATTCCTCTTACCGATTCTTGTACGTGTGCACATTTTTTTTTCACTTGACTATCTGCTAAAAACTTGCGCACTGGCGAGCACCTTAAATTAGCTATAATCTAAACATTAGTTTAGAGACGGACCCCAACATATGCTCAAATTATAAATTAACATTTATTTTATTTTTTTATTTACAAACTGTGCAGCTTTTGTCTCTGCAATGTATCTTTTTGGGCTTCTGGAAGAACATTTCCTGAGCTTCTTGGTATGGAAAGTCAGAAATGTCTGGCCCATTTATTAAAACATTTATTAAACATGTCTCTTATAAAAATTTAGATGTGAACGTGTCATGGCCAGAAGCAGCTTTACAGAAAGTAATTCATTCATTCATTCATTTTACTTCAGCTTAGTGCCTTATTTATCAGGGCTCGCCACAGCGGAATGAACCGCCACAGAAAAATTACAAACAATGCAATTTGGAAACATTGCAAATGATAAAAGATGAAAATGAGTTAAAATGCACATCTATAAATCTAATACTTGTTTACTAAAAGGAAATAGGCCTATAAACTACTTCTTATAGCAATGAGTGTATTACAAGAAGTTATATTATTAAATATTTATGTTAAAAAAGTTATCTAATAATTCCAGCCAGCTTTTAGTGGACTTGCAATATTGTCCACAGACACAGAACACAGAACGTTCAGTTGTTATATGTAAAAAGGCCTAAATACATGCAGGACCACTCAAATATTTTGCTCATCTCCAAATATTGACAGCAGATCACTCAATGAGAGAGAAAGAGGGAGACTCGCAATATCTTTACTGCTCCATTCATTTAACCTATCAAATGTAATGTTTAGACCATCACTGTGCCTCTCGCGATCTGTTCACTTGCTCATTCACTCTCATCACCATGATTTCCGGGTATTTTAATTCATTTTGGGGGATCTCAGAGCTGAATTAGCAGGAGAAACGCAGAGCCTCCGGGAGAGGTCAAAACTAGACACTAGATGGAGGAGATAGCTCTGCTCATCATCACAGATCACAGCATGTGCATTTGAGGACCGGGCGGGAGACGCACGATTTCCAGGAGATTATCATTCGTTTGCGGGCATCCGGGAGTCTCTATGCATTTGCGGGAGACTTCCGGAACTTTCGAGAGACTTGGGATGTCTGCATCTGTATATATTTTACCTGCAGTGACGGGAGCGCAGAACAGAAATGACATGCTGTTGTGTAAATAAGATATTACATACAGCTATTTAGCTTGTGTATTAAAAGAAGTTGTGATCTGGCGCTATTTAGATAATACAATTAACGTGACTTCAAGGGGGGCGGGTACAGCCATTGGGAGGGCGGGGCGCCCCCCTTATATAATGGTAGGTGAAACACTAAACACACTAGATCTGGTTCCTGTATTCGTTTAACAGTCCCAAGGGTATTGTCAGAGCTTGGCAAACGTGCTTTTTCCTTTTATGCTCCTATCAGGCTTGGAATGACCTGCAAAATCAGCTCAATCTTGACACACTTCTGACACTGAGTACTTATAAACATCTTCTGTACAACTTCTTAAAGGATACTTGTAATTGTTTTTTATGATCTGATCTTTTATGCACGGTGATTTTGTAATTTTGTGGTATTTTTTTGTAATTTTTATGTGAAACTTTATGTACTGCTGGCCATCTTGACCAGGTCTCACTGGAAGAAGAGACAGCGCTGTCTCAATGTGATCTCCTGACTAAATAAAGGAAATAATAATAAAATTTCTGTTTTGTCATCACTCATATTGCAAGTCATATCTCTCCGGCCTCTCATTTGGGATGCTTTTCATCAACTGGCCCCCATGACAAATTAATTGAATAGCCCTGAACTACACCATGACATGCAATGACTTTGCCAGAATCATCGACAGAGCTATACTTAAAACATTCGCTAAATAATAAGTTGTAAATTCGCTAAATAAAATGATGACTTTCTGAAAGCTATTTCCATAACAGAATAATGCTAGCTACTACTATTACATTTTATTCTACCTTCAAGATTGCTTTTAACTCATACGTTTTTAAGAATGTGATGTACAAAAAGCCTGTTTTACAGTACACTGATGCTGACATACAACAATAGACTACAACACAATAACAACACTAGACTTTGATGACTAGCCAAGCTATTTATTCTTAGGTGTTAAAATTACTCAGCCATATTTAACTCAGCAAAACATGGCACTTTTCCATCTTTCTAATGTATCCATCGTTCCCTCAATTCCCAGGAGACAGTTTAGTGAGAACAGGATTCCCATCGCTCGCTGTGATTTGTTCTGCCAATCTATTTTTAAGATGTCGGGATCACACATAGAAACGCATGCCATTCCAGGTGTGTATCAGTTACACACACACACACTCACTGCAAAGTCATACAGTCACATGCTGAGTCGATGCAACCCACTAAACAATGTTACATAATCAATCAAATTGAGCAGTCAATAACAATTCAGCTCTGATGGGTTCAATAAAGAGCATTTACTGCAGCAGACTTGCCAATCATTTCCAATGATTATCATTAAGAAAGTGCTTTTGGAGTTCTTTTTGATTTCTAATTGATTTCCTTTCCAGACGACCACGTGGGTCAAAGGTGGCATGAGGGGTTAAATTACACCCAAAGCTTTAATATTGTTGACTGCATTGAAATATGAAGCGAGCGGATGTACTGCAGTCCTGTTGCTAATTTAAGCTTTGGAGATGCAGATTTGTCTCATGGGGACACAGGGACATCTGGGGCTTTCTTCTGTCTCTCTCTCTCTGGAAAACATCCGTCTTTAAACAAGGGATTAGAAACAGTTTAGAGAATGAGAGCAAATTAATTTGTGCACAGAATCTGATAGAAAATCATAGGAAAATGTAAAAAGGAAGCTATTTTAATTGTTAAATCGTGGTTTATGATGTTATTAATTAGTATTCTTATGATATTTTTTAAATCGTCAAATATTTCTACTAAACATTCGATTTTTATTAGTAGTTTCAATGAAGAAAGCAAGCTGCGAAATGTAAAAATACAGTTTCCAGTCATACAAATATTTGAAAATGAAATAGATTTTTGTCAAGTACAGTTAACTTCTCATTACTTGTAAATTCAAATCATTAAAAAAAATTTTTGTGTAAATCAATTGGTGTTTTACGTAGAACATGAAATAGTTATTTTTAATTATTAGTTATTTCTGTTTCAGATGTATATTAATGAAAAATACAGTTTAAAGTGACCAGTGGTGCACAACATCTTGTGACACTCATTTTCAATTTTGTTGCACTTTTTGTACATTTATTAGTGCAACAGCTAAAAAAAGTCTGAAAAATGTCATTTGTTTGCTGTAAATGCTGTAAATTGCAGCTTACATCAAAGTGACACCAATTTGCAACACTTAAAATGATTAGTCTCTCTTGTACACCATAAAATAGCTATAAAAATTGCTGTAAAGTGTTTCTGTTATAGTAGAGTTTACAGTGACAAATTAAATACATCAATTTGTAAATGATAAGCTCCGCCCACACTTCCAAATGACAACTTCCCATATAATAAGCCCCACCCACACTTCCAAATGACAACTCCATATATAATAAGCCCCACCTACATTTTAAAATGACAACTCCCTGTATTATAAGCTCCACCCACACTTCCAAAAAACAACTGCCCATATTATAAACTCCGCCTACACATCCAAATTACAACTCTATAATATAAGCTCCGCCCACACTTCCAAATAACAACTCCCTATATAATAAGCCCCACCCACACTTCCAAATGACAACTCCATATATAATAAGCCCCACCAACATTTTAAAATGACAACTCCCTGTATTATAAGCTCCACCCACACTTCCAAAAAACAACTCCTCATATTATAAGCTCCGCCCACACTTCCACATTACAACTCCATATATCATAATCTCCGCCCACATTTCAAAATGACAACTCCTCATAAATAAGCTTCACCCATACTCTCAAATTACAACTTTCCATATTATAAGCTCTGCCCACACATCCACATTACAATTCCCCATATTACAAGCTCCGCCCACACTTCCAAATGATAACTCCCCATATTACAAGCTCAGCCCACACTTCCAAATGACACCTCCCCATAATATAAGCTCTGCCCACAGCTCCAAATTACAAATCCTCATTAAAAGCTCCACCCACACTTCCATATGACAACTCCCCATATTATAAGCTCCGCCCACACTTCAAATGACAACTCCCCACATAAGCTCCACCCACACTTTCAAATGATATCTCCCCATATAAGCTCCACCCACACTTCCAAATGAAACTCCCCATATTATAAGCTCCACCCACACTTCCAAATGACAACTCCCCATATTATAAGCTCCGCCCACACTTTCAAATGACAACTTCCCATATTATAAGCTCCACCCACACTTCCAAATGACAACTCCCCATATTATAAGCCCTGCCTACACTTCAAAATGAAAGCTCCCCATATTATAAGCACTGACTACATGTCCGCCCACACTTCCAAATGACAACTCCTCCTATTATAAGCTCCGCCACCACTTCCAAATTACAACTCTCCATATTATAAGGTCCGCCCATAATTTAAACGGACAACTCCCCATATTATAAGCTCCACCCACACCTCAAAATGACAACTCCTCATATTATAAGCTTTGCCCACATCTTCAAATTACAGCTCTCCATATTATAAGCTCCACCCACACTTCCAAATGACAACTGCCCATTTTGTAAGCTCCGCCCACACTTCCACATTACAACTCCCCATATTACAAACACGCACAAAAAAAAATACACAACACAAAATTTGTATTATAATAAAACAACATCTGAAACATATGAAAAGTAACAAACAATAACTGCTCTGCTGAAGCCCACTAACTTATAATCAAGAGTTTAACATAATTGGTTTTACTAGTCGGAAACTAGCATTTACACTAATACCAACATGACGTGAATGCAACATAACCACCATCCATGTTGCGATTAGCTGAGCCACTTACAACATTTTTGCTTTCAGCGAGGACACTAAAATGACTCTAAAACGTGTTGCGTCACGTCTAGTTACTTGAGGGGTACGATTATCGCCACAAATAGCGGGCATGCTATTGTGAAACACAATCTAAAGCAGCCTGTGTGAAATGCACTGGTTATTTCGTTCAAAGCAACAGGCATTAGTGTCATCTGCCTTATATTCAGCCTGTCCTTTCCCATCTGCCTCTGGGAGAACAGAAGAGGGTCGACAGCAGGACACAAAGTCTGTCCACGTTCAGACGAACAGAGCCAAGCCAACAGGTCCATTTTCATTCGTCACTCACTCGCTCTCCATCTAATTTCTGCTTCTATCTTCACATCTAGCTTCAATTACGCCCTCGCTCGCTCGCTCTTTCAACACCACCTGAGTTTCAAAGCTCATTTCTAGCTGTTCTGCAAACGCACAATTGCGTTTGCTGATGCTAATCAAGCTTTTAAACAGTATAATGTGTGTAACAGCTCCTCCACGTCAATGTTATTTGAAAGAATGAGCATAAATGCTGACAACTGATTTAAGATTTGACGCCATGTCAGCATATTTATGACAAAAACGTTGGATTTAAACAAGCAACTAATTTTGTTCCAATAAAATATTTACAACAATTTACAAATTTTGTCTTAAAATAGTCGACAAAATAGGAAATTAACCTTATTGCTTTGGATAAAAGTTTGCCAAATAATGAATAATAAAAATAAACCAGCTACTACTAACCTTAAACCAACCAAAATAACCGTTTTTTTTTTTATTCTCTTTACTTGCACCTAATTCAGCTCTTTAAAAGACTAAAGTTTTCCTAAATAAACGTTTCTGGATATATTCTGTATTCAAAACTACAACACTCTTCTCCATTGATTGATGTATTTTTGGAACAATAAAGTATCTAAACATCTGTTTTAAATCAATAGAGTTCAACAATAAAGCATAGTTATAACAATAGTTACAAAAATAAAAATATAGGCATATGCTGGAAATAAAAACACAATCACTAAATATAAGATTATGCTACTTCTCCACATGTATGATGAGATCAATTGAATTCAGAGTAATTTAGGACATAAAAGTTTGCTCGAAAATACTACATGCACAATTGTTACAACAATTAAACAGTCAAAGTTCGCTCCAAAGGAAGATATTTAGTTTTTTAACAAATCTCTTTTCAAGAACTACAATGAATGGCTCAGTTGGACTACAAGCATTGTTTTCTGGGCTTAATGATGTCACACCTATGAAAATTCAATTGGTTGGGAGAGGGGCAAAACAACAATAATGTTACCACTCTGATATGACTTGCTATAATTGTCCCTGGCTGCAGTTTCTGTGCAAACCTCTTGAATAATATTCTTAAACTGATCTCCACTTGATTATATTAGGAAATATTTGATATTCACATTCTTAAATATGTGTAAGAGCACATATTTCATTGTTTAATTGACGGGTGATTAGCCGGCACTGCAATGGAGAGATTAGAGCTGCTGGAATTGTAACATGTAAACTTATCAACTTCTTAAAAAATACATTAAAGGGTGAGGAGTATGAACAATTATTTCATGATATAAGTATTTCAATGGAAACGATATATTTGACAATATAGTTATTTATTTAGGCATTTTTTTTCCAGAAAACAAATCAACAAAAAGTGTTATAATAAATAAACACAAATACTTCAGAAATTAACATTTTTATTTGGACCTTGTTAAATAAAGTTTAGATGTAAAATATCAAGATTTTGCCAATACTTTCTGTGGTGGAAATTCATTTTATTCATCTTACATTCATTTTATATACTCATTTATATACATTATAAAGGTCTGTTCTTTTATTCTTCCATGGATGTACTGTTTAAGTTAGACCACTTTAACATCTGTTTATCACCAGATAAGATCTGGATAAGTACATGGTGATTTAACAAACTATATCTACGGATGGGATGTAAGACTGAAATGTAGATGGTCAAAAATGAAGTTGAGTGCTGATGTAACTGTGATTCATCCTGTATGTCACTGATGACCTTGCGGGCATTACAAACTAGATAAAAAGAGAACGCACTCTGTTTCGGCGTCTCACACTCTGCAGAAACCGTCGTTGCTGTATGATTGTCTGACCTTCTTTGCAAAGAATAAAACTTTAAAAGACACTTTGGGTAAGAGTTTGTCTTCTTGACCACTGAGAGAGCTTCCTTAAAGAAAATTGCCACTAAACTTTCAAACTCCTTTTGGCTGAGCCAAGTTAGCTGATGCCAATATCTTTCTGCTTGTGTTCTTGAGGAGTGTTAACTTACAATGATACATTAGTCACATGTTTCGGTATACACAGAATCAAAAAACTATTACGGTTGACAATTTGTTCCACGATAGCAATATATATCGTTCAGCCCTTCATGAAAGTGTCTGTTTAACTGGGAGAAGAATGAAGTAAACATTCTAGTTTCCTAAACAGTGTGTATCTTTTGTGTATAACGCATATCGTCAGATTATGTGAAAAATTATTGTCATTGCCATCTCCCTAGACATGAGCGTGCATTTTACCAGCCATAATTTTATTGTTTTGCAAGTTTATGGGTGTTTTCAAATGTCTGCAACCCAAACCAAGCTTTATTTCATTGATAAGACTGGTAAGTCAACAATTCAGGTAAATCCAGCATCTCTGTGCAAGAAAAAGATCAACTGCTGTAGATCACAAATGACGGCCCTATGGCGGATGCGCTTTTACGTGCCAAAAATGCGAGGCGCGCCACATTGCACAACACATTGTTGACAACAACAAAAAAGAAGCGTTGTGTGCTTTTTTTTTTTATGTCACGAGGCAATGACTGAATCAGTTGCGTATTGTCCGCAAGTGTTGCTGTTGATATTGGTATAATTTTAATATTTAATAATATTGCAATATTGTGAGTCATACAGCACTGGATAACTCAAAACAGCAACCACAAGTATCTTCTCCATCTTCTAAAGTCTCTGTAGTTGTCTTGACAACACAAGCACTGCAGGCACCTCAACGGAAACCCCGCCTCTGCTTTCATTTATTTGGAGAATGAAAAAGACGCGAGTGACGTAATGCGCTTCTTCCGCTCAGAGTTGATCTTTCAACTGCAAGCGCACAGCGCACAATGGCAAAAACGCAGCAAGGGGTTAAAATGCAAGGTGTGCAGGGGATTAAAACGCGAGGTGCGCAGGGTGCATAAGCAGAGCAAGAAACGCGGCCGTTAGTAAAAGTACATAGGTCTTTTACATATTGCATCTTTTCTGCATGCAAATTCGATATATTGGGAGCGACTCACGTTTTCGTTATATTGGGAGCGACTCACGCTTTCGTTATATTGGGAGCGACTCACGCTTTCGTTGTATTGGGAGCAACTCACGTTTTCATTGTATTGGGAGCGACTCACGTTTTCGTTATATTTGGAGCGTTTCGGATTTTCGTTATATTGGGAGCGACTCACGTTTTCGTTATATTGGGAGCGACTCACGTTTTCGTTATATTGGGAGCGGCTCATGTTTTCGTTATATTGGGAGCGACTCACGCTTTCGTTATATTGGGAGCGATTCACTCTTTCGTTATATTGGGAGCGATTCATGCTTTCATTATATTGGGAGCGACTCACGCTTTCGTTGTATTGGGAGCGACTCACATTTTCGTTATATTGGGAGCGACTCACATTTTCGTTATGTTGGGAGTGACTCGCGCTTTCGTTTTATTGGGAGCGACTCACGTTTTCATTATATTGGGAGCGACTCGCGCTTTCGTTATGTTGGGAACGACTCGCGCTTTCGTTATATTGGGAGCGACTCACATTTTCATTATATTGGGAGCGACTCACATTTTCGTTATGTTGGGAGTGACTCACGTTTTCATTATATTGGGAGCGACTCGCGCTTTCGTTATATTGGGAGCGACTCGCGCTTTCGTTATATTGGGAGCGACTCGCGCTTTCGTTATATTGGGAGCGACTCGCGCTTTCGTTATATTGGGAGCGACTCGCGCTTTCGTTATATTGGGAGCGACTCACGTTTTCATTATATTGGGAGCGACTCGCGCTTTTGTCAAATTGGGAGCGACTCACGCTTTCGTTATATTGGGAGCGACTCGGGTTTGCATTATATTGGGAGCGACTCGGGTTTGCATTATATTGGGAGCGACTTGCGCTCGCATTTTGCAGGCGCACCCAGTTAAAACATCTCAAGTTTTCAGAATGCTGCGAGCGCACCGCGAGCTTCACACTTTGTATGGAATATAGCTACATATTTCAGCAGACAAATTTTCTCAGACAAACACAGAACACCCAAACACTGCATTGCTTTTTAATTTTCTCCATAAATAAAACATGTATCAGAGCTGCAGCAATGTTTTGACCACTGGTGTAAACGATGTGAAAAATAATGCATCTTTAGAACTACCATAAAGGATATATATTTTCTAGTACACCCTAAAACAGAATCAAGACTTTGTAAAAGAGCAAAATAGGACCCTTTTAAAATAAGTTAACCATGTGTCAATATACAAGCTGGTTTAAGTCAGTTTGTGTAATGTAATTTAAAGTGACTCATAAGGTTAATTTGATTAATTTCAAACATGTAAACCAGCCACTGATGTTTTACAGTGTGTCAAATAAGTGTGGCGTCTACTCTTCAGTCTACAGCAGAATTATGCTGTGCTACAACCCAAACGGCTCGGATTTGGGTCAGGCGCTGGATCACTGTGCCGAGTGGGATTACAGGCAGGCTGAGAGCTCAACAGCCGCTGGTAGGTGGTGAATGTGCTACACTCTATTACAGAAGCCCCAGTAAGCACAGAAGGATGTGTGATGGAGACGGTTACCTACTAACACAAACTCGGTGTTGACCTACATGAGATCTGAAGAGCAGATTCAGCTCAATATCAGAACACACAATATGCCCGTTTAAAAACATGCGGCTCAATATTCAATCAGTGGAATTTGTCTTAATGCATTATTATTGTCTGGCATGATGAATGAGAGTCGCCAGTAAGAGTCATTTCAAGGCCATTTTAAATGCTGAGTATATTCAAAAATGCTAAATGTAACACCATGTACCAGGGAAATCAGACATGGGTTTTAAGCTGTGGTTCCAGTAAGGCTTACGGAAGATATCAGATCTTTATGAAGATAATATACTGATGACATTTGAAACCTTAAAGGAAAGATATAAAATTCCTCAATCTCATTTTTTTAAGTATCTTCAGATTCGTAACTTTATAAGATCTAAAACTCATTCATATCAGTGCCCGACCCTAAGTAGTTTAGAAGAAATTGCTGTTAAAGATCCCAGTGCCAAATACAAAATTTCTACACTATATAGCAAATTTGTTAATGCTTCCAAAGAATCTACAAATCATAAAACACTGGCTTGAATTGATGACTTTCAGATGGAGGTTACAGAAAATGAATGGGAAAAACGTTGTGTTCAAGCGCAAACATTATCAATCAATACCCGTTTTAAACTAATCCAATATAATTGGATAATGAGAACATATATAACACCGGAAATGTTAAATAAATTTATTAGAAATATTTTGGATATTTGTGGAAAGAAATCCCTGTTTGCCCTAAAATTTGTATTCTTGGTCTTTTTCCACCTGCCTTATCGCTGAAGTCATATGAACAAAAGTTTATAAATTTGTGTCTATTGCATGCGCCTGATTGTCATTCACTGGAAAAGTACTCAGGGTCCATCTCTGTCACTCTGGATTAAGGAAATGTCTTTGTGTATAGCAATGGAAAGATTGACTTAATCAAACAAAAAATGCACATATTTTACAAGATTTGGGACTTTTTTCTTCATTTTTTAAATAAGAATGGACTGACCGTTTAGTAACCCCAAACAATGTGACTGTGTTAATGTGCACTGTGTTTGTAATGACTAACTTTAATATATTTTTCACTTCCATTGTAATGTATGTGTTGAAATGTCAATGTCTTAATGGTATATTTTTATTTTATTTTTTACAAAATTGCCCGTTTTATTTTATTTAGTTTTTTTTTTTTTATTATTATTATTTTATTTTATTTTTTTTATTTTATTTATTTGTTTATTATTTTTTGTATGTGAATTAGGGATGCTCATTTCGGTTAATTTTACTTACCGACAACCGCTGCTCATTAACCGGATATTAACCGGTTAATATATATTATTATTTGAAAAAAAAATTGACGTGTCTATTTTGTGTGACACATTAAATATTGCATTTTAAAATACTGATTTATTTTAACATGCAAACAGCAGCATACATAACAGACCATCTTTACGCACCTGTATGTTTCCAACAGCATAGAAAAAAAAGATTAAACTAAATAAAAAGAATAAAATAAATAGTCTTGCCCTAGATATTTTTCACTTAAATGACACATTTAAATTACAAAACGAAAACACTGAACCCTTTTTAAGAACCGGCAAAGGCTGTTTGTTCAATCATGTTTTTTTTCTTCTGTCAAAAAAATATCAGGCTACCTCAAATCGATCGCTCCACTGAAAATATACATTTAATTAATGCTCCGCTGTTATTATTATGTTACAAAAACCTTTTTAACATTTTAGTAGAAGTCATTAGCCTAAAGATTATGTCATAAAGACTTATTTCCTCCGTCTCACTCTTCTCGCTCACCGTTCATGTGCGCGCAATGCATGGGATGAAATACAATAGCCGCTTTTCCACTATCGTGCCAAACCGTTCTAAGAACACTTCGGTACGTTTAGGGTTGTTTCTCCACTGAGCCTGAAACGGCGCGGCACGATTACAAACCGTTCTCGGCAGGGTTAGACAACTGTGCTGAACTGTGCCGACAGATTCTGTGTGTTGACGTCGCGGCTCCGTTGCCATCACATTTGGCTCAGCGGAAGCGCGCTACTCATCAGACATCCACAAGTAAACTACACTACATTTAACATGAAAAACTGATACAGGTCTAAACCATACCGTTTGCAAAGGGTTTTAAAACCACAGAGCAGTCTCTGGCAGAGAAGGGAGTCACTGGCCCACCACATTCTTACGAACATATTTTATTTATCAAAGTTATTATTTAATTGACTTGAATATAGTTACCCGTGTATAATTACTAACCCGCAATCTAAAATCTTAAAATAATAAAATAGCCTATTGTTTTACTCGTGGCTTGAGCTTCATTAATTTGATTGACATCCTAGGCAGAGATGTTTATTTTGCCTGACTAAACGTGAGTTTATTGCATGCCGTGCTGTATTTGGAAGCACAAAACTCGCTCTGAGAACTTTACCAACGACTTCATGCACTGCTGAAAAACCTTTTTTTTCCTGCGGCGCATCGAATAAAGAAACGCTTAAGATCGCTATATCCATACAACACAAACTTGCAGACTCCTTGAACAATAAGGGAATAATTGCACTTTTTAATTCAAAAAACAGACTGCAACATGCTTGTTTTGTAATTTAATGCCAGCTATACCACCTGAAAGACGGTTACGGCGTGTCGGCCGTCACCGGAGAAAGTCTAATCTTTCTTAAGTTTTTTGGACTTTGCATGAAAGCTTTATGGAGTGGCACTGTCCGAGGTGCTCATTATTGTGTTGGATTTAAATAATAGCCTATAAATGCACCAATAAACGAGTCAAATGAACGAATAAATAAAATAAATATGGATTGTTAAATGCCGGTAATGTTTTTACTCAAAAAAAAAAAAAAATCAATATGTCTTGACAAATGTTTTATGAATATAAAATGAGCAATTTTCAACATTTTAGCTATAGGCCATTATACGATTCAGTTAAATAAGTTGGACATTTAGGTACATGTAACATTTTCTGTGTTTTTTTTTTTTTTTCTCGATTATCTTTAATATATACTGGGCAGCTGCGCAAAATATTTTCTAAAACGTCAAGCGGGAATGTGACTATAGCTCGTTAGTTAATTATGAAGAGCAAAAAATAATTAAAATAACAGAAATAAAATGATAAAAATACAAAGATAAAAAGAGCAAAATTTTGCTAAATATAATAGTCCTTTATATGCTTTATGTCCTCCTTTGTGTTGTTTCATATTCGTTTTTTATTTAACTTGATGGATTCAATATTTAATGTTTGAATACTGAAACAAATAAAAGCCATCGCTTAAAAGCTTATTTTTTTTTACCATCAACGTGTAGTATGTTTTATATCATTATCAACTTTTGATTTAAACCACTGTGTAATTTAATTTATTGTTAAAGATGAAATAATTTAAGTGCTATATTTTATAAGTGAAAGTGCCCGCTGACTTTTGACAAGGCCTGTCCAAAATTATACTTCAGAATCAGAAAGAGCTTTATTGTCAGGTATGTTCACACATACGAGAAATTTGTTTTCGTGATAGAGCTTCTACAGTGCAACAGAATTACAGACAGGACTAAAAAACAGATAATAAATATATTTTTCAAAGTGAATGCAAATATACAAATTGAAAAGTTCTGCCACTATAATAAAAATGCACTATTTTTGGTGCATTATCATTGTTTATTTTTCTGTTATGTACAGAGATTTGAAATATATTATTTATTTTCCCGCCAGTCATTTTCAATCATCACGTTACATTTTGGTCATTTTCCCTCCAAATCAAAATTTGCCCGGAGCCACGCAACATGACCTATACTAAATGAATAGGCCTACTAGTGCTGTGACTTGTAGCTATAGGCCTATTTAGCACATATATGAGAGAAGCATAACATAATTGAAGAATGAAACAGACGACTGACGTAAAACGCTTTTTCGGCTCAGTTGACTTTTATTTCAACTGGGAGCACACAGCGCGCAATGGCATAATGTGAGGCGCGCACGACGCGTACACAGCGCTTAAACTATTCAAAATATGCGCCTCGCAAAAAGCGCTTTCGGTGATCGGTCCCTTAAGCAGCCACATTTTAAAAATATATAAAATAATATTTTTTAATCGTTTAACTGATACCATTAATCGGTTACAAACGCACCCTTTCGGTTAACGGTTAAGCGGTTATTTTGAGCATCCCTAATGTGAATACAAAATTTATTTATTTATATTTTTTTAAGGCTCTGTTGGGATGGGGTGGGTGTTCTTTGATTGGTGTTTGGTTACTAATACTGTATGTATGTATCACATTTTTTTTTCTGCAACAATAAAAGTATATAAAAAAAAAATAAAAAAATGTAACACCATGATGCTTATCTGAAAAATAATGCATTATATATTCCTAAATTTCTTGAATATTTGGTTATATTCCTGTACGACATCAAACCACTTTTTTATAGAGAGATTTGAAGTTCAATTGGTTCGCAAATGGCTTTAATGAATCGTGTCCATTTTGAGAAATTCATCATTTACTAGTGATTTACATCAAATGGAACATCAGTTTAATTATTTGGCACATTTAGCTAATCTCTCTATTTTTTCTTTAAACAATCACTGACAGACCATTTTTCAAATTCATAACTAACAATTGCTTGAGGCTTTGCCATATTTTTTGACTAAAAGAACTATTGAGCAAACGCGTTATATTAATATATACACATAATATATAGAATATATCGCATTAGCCGTTATTAAACATTATGCAATGCTGAAACACACATTAAGAATATATATCCATCCATATAATACATATATGAAGAGTTCAGATGCAAAAACCTGCCATCTGGAATTTTCTTATACAATGAGCATTTTTTTAGCCTCTTATGTTTATTTTCAATTATTTCATGTTAAAGACGATCAAAACAACCTATTCTTTGCCATAAAAGTGAAATTCCTGAATGATAGTTTTAGAAGAAAAGTTCAGATGGCACTTTTTGTATGAAATCATATCAAGTTTCTAGTCTCAACGTTTCATTGCAACGGCTAAAATTGGTAATATCAAAACAATACAGTATAAACTTGTTCCTATATTACATGACAAACTAAACAAACTGATTGGACACTTTAGATATCAATTTAAATGGTCTCTTCTGGTTGAAATGTGCTATTTTTGGTCAGATTAAGGGTTTGTTCGCACTGCTCATCAATTTGTATTAGTGTGAACACTGACATCCAAACCTGGGTGTACACTAAATAATTAGATTGAAACATCTGAAAATATTACTGTGGATTCACACCGCCACCAGCGAGAGTGTCAGAGTAGCCCAAAGCCATTTAGTTTCAATGAGAGCAAGTGGCAAGCTATGGCGAAAGCGGTGCGAGGATCAAGGAGAGTTGGGCGATTAATCGAAAAATAATCGAAATCGACATTCTGAACCTATAATCGATCTAATTTTCCCAGGTCGATTATCTTCCCTACAGCGTGTGGTCACGTGACCCCACTCTGTTAAGGCTAATTGATGTTGTTCTTGCTGATTCTGCGTCGAGCGCACGCCTATGGTCAGGCGCAGTCGCATACCCGCGCACCTCTCAAAAATACATCTACACGTTGCAACGCAACGCAGCGTAGCTCAAGCTCTGTGGTTGGTCGGTTTGGTAGCGTTGACACGTGAGGGAGCATATTTACTGTACAAAAATTGTCAGTGAACTCTGAAGGCAAATTTTTTTTTGTAAAATAACTGTTCATTAATCGTAATCAAGTTAAAATGTTGAATTAATCGAGATTTTGATTTTAGGCTAAATCGCCCAGCCCTAGGTCAACTTTAAGGTCATGAGTTATGGTTTATTTCAGTGGCAACCTATCACAATGTACAAGTCCACCACTTGAGAGGATTCAAAGGAATGCAGTCCATTAAAGTTTGGTTCCAACCACAGTAGTTCCCAAGCAAAACGAAGCAGAGGTAGATTATTGCTATGTGGGTTTGCCAATTTGTAATGTAGAATGCTCACAAATTAACACTAACGTGAAGACCAAGGCTATTGAACGTCTTCTATAAACAGCATGAAACTAGACTACCATCACTGGTGTTGGTTTGAACACACGGTTAATCCACTTCCAAACAAACTCTGGTGTGGTTTGACTGAAATATGAACCTAATGCAAGACCGAAGACATTGGTTTATTTATCCGAAGAGCTCCTAACCCTGTTTTGATTTTTGCTCTCAACTTAAAAAGTTGTTTATACCGTATTGTTTGGGATATAAAATGTAGATCATAAAAATCTTTCTTCAAATTTGTATTTTCAGATTCAGATATTCAAACAACAATGCGAATGCCAAGCGGACCATGAAAAAATATATACAGTAGTCAACAATTAAAATGGATCAAGAAGTTTTTCCAAATTTTCCTAAGGCAAGAATGGGTGTTGTTCAATAGTTTTAGGACAACTTTGATGAAAGGTTATAAACCACTTCAAATATTGACTACTGTATATTTGTTTCAGATCCAGAGCAAAAACACCAAAAGAAGGAGTAGCAGTAGATTTTTGTTATCGGTGTGTGCAATGAACACATTTCTGGCTCTCTTTTGACTCCTTTACACAAATTAAAATGTGAATGCTAAGCAAACAGGATTAAATGTATCATTTCCTTTTTGGTGAGGACCAAACAATCAAATTCAACTAAACTACAAGTGTGAACACACTCTCGGCTGAATCACAGACCGCACCATGCATATACCTGACCATGACATTTCAAAACTCCCTATGGTCTTTTACAAATGTTTGTTAAAGCCTTATTCATTAAAGTTCTAGTACTGCAATCTAACTGAATCTCACACACAGATACTAAACCAGTACCGGGGCGGTGCCGAGTTAACCGTTACTCTCCAAATGACTTTCAGCAGACAGAAACCATCATGTTTATGCCTGAAGATGAGGACGCTGACGTCTCATATTCATATGACAGAGATGAAGGTCACTTCAACCCTAATAAATCTGTTCAATTTCTAGAACTTGAGCACATTTGGACATTATCATTTAAATCTATAATTTAATATGTGCATGTGTTCAGACCTGGACATCCAAATCCAATTCATGACCAATTATTTTCTGCAAACGTCCTTGTTTGGACATTAAAATTCAATTCATGATCAATCACATCCAGCACATGTCCATATTTGGGCATTAATATTTTAAAAATAGGATTAATAATGCACAGCATATGCTCCTATTTGAGCATTAATATGCAGTTAATAATTCACAACCCTGTGTATAAGTCCATTTCTGAACATGGATATTAAACTAATAACGAATAATGTTCTGGCAATGTCCATATTTGGATATTAACATAATTTTTTTTATTAATAACATCAAACACCTTCATTCTGAGTCTCCAAATCTATCGTTTTTCATGTTTTTTCATCGCTGGCATCAAAAAAGCACATTGTTCATCATCATCTCGAACACAATCAGTGATGCACATAATCATATTCGTGTTTCTAATGGCCTCGGAAGGGTCCAGCCCTGCCATGATGGAGATGCACTTGTTTTCCAGTGGCGCAATAATGCAACAAACGTCTTATTATGATAATAAATCATTTCAAATGCTTCACAGCACGCTGCAGAAACATGACACGCTCAAAAACGACAAGAAATTCGCCTCACTCACCCAGAACACGAAGGAATAGACGATGAGGAGCGTTTTGAGGCAGGTTATGACTGGTTTGGTCTCCATTCTCCTTGATGCCATGAGCGCAGTGGGTTTGTGCTGCTGTGATTCTCCGCTGCGCCTCTGCTCCAGTCACTCTAGATCCACCTGGCCAATCACAGGGCGAGATACCCCGCGAAGGTCCCGCCCCTCGCTGTCAGGCTCCCAGCTGGCCAATCAGAGGAGGGGAAGGGAACTTCTAGTCCCCGCCCCCGAGCCGCGACGCCCTCTGCTGGACGTCACATGACAGTGACGACAGTTGCGCTAAAGGTGAGGCAGGTGGCTTTTGCGTCAGTGAAAAGTGAGGAAAAAAATGAAAGCAGTTATTTTAATCTGTGTAAATATGTCCGTTATTGGGTTTATGGGAAATAGGGTATATGCAGAAGTAGGAAGAAGGACTTTTAATTTTCAGTAACCTGGGTCAAACGCTTCCGGTGAACTGTATGTGGTTACAAAATCGGTGCGTTTAAGGTCTGTTTTCTTTAAAAATCAGTGATCTTCACTGCCTGATTGCTTTACGATATGAAGTGGGTCTCGAATTGTACAAGAAAACTGCATTAAATTACATTTTCCCCCATCATGTCTTTAAAATATACAAATTTATTTTAACCCAGTATTTTCAGTGGAGTTTCATCGCTAGTCTGCTGATCCTGACGGGAGCGCAAGTGTAAACGGCTTTTCATCTCGTTTTATGCTTGATCAACTAAATGAATGCCTAAGTTTATTTAACTGATTATTACATTTCTTTTACATTACAACATCGATGTTGTAAAAGGAACCATATGAAATTTGAAAAGTCACATTAACCATTCACTGGAAGTTTATCAGTATGGGAAGAAATATTGAATTGGAGACATTTTGTAAGTAATTCTATTCAATTCAATTCATGTTTATTTTATAGTGCTTTTTACAATGTAGATTGTGTCAAAGCCAGAAATGGGAAGTAACAAAGTACAACTTCGTTACTGTAGCTACTTAAGTAGATTTTTCTGGTATAAGTACTTTACTTCACTACTTCTTTTTTTGGCAACTTTTTACTTTTACTTCTTACATTTTTACACAAATATCCGTACTTTCTACTCCTTATATTTTTTTAAACCATGGTCGTTTCTTTCGTTTTCATTTGTTTGGTGGCGCGATCTATATTGTGCTTTGCGCAATATGAACGCATTTTTGATGCAGTCAGTCTATGTTTCCTCATTGCGCGCCTGCGTGCTGCACTGCGCGGCCTTTTCAATGCTATCGCACACCGTAGGCCTATGTAGGCTAGTTTATGAAGATTACTATGAGAAAGGCTTGGATGACTACGCAGATGTGACAGAAGGAGTCGGTGAATTTAACATGACTGATCCTGCCATGTTTACACGGTAATAAGACACCTTTTTCTCGTTCAGATTACAGGTTAACAAGAGAGGTACATTCCAGTTCAAAAAAATAGTTTGCAGTCAAATATAATAAGTATTTATTTTAGCAAAAGAAAACAAATCAATATATTTTGGACAGAATTCAGTGTAAAATGTAAGACATTATTTATAAAGATAGACAGCCCTATAGTATTATTATTAGAGTGTATCAACATGAATGGCAGCTGATGTTTTTGATCTAACAGCCGCAAAACTACATGCTGAACGCTGTGAGTTTGCGTCAGGATGATGATACATGGGCCAGGATTATGGATACCTTGGGTCATCTCTTCACAGGTCTTGGATCGCATCAATGGTGCTGCATAGTCTCTAGGGGCCTCGGGACGAGTATCCCCAGGAGGAAATAGAGAATAAAGAAAATAATTAGCACTGCTGTTTATATTTAAACACGAGATGCAAGTATTGTTAAAGAACATAAAATATGATTTTTCACAATATTTATAGCTAAAATAAGATTTTATTTGAAAATTGTACTTGTATCTTTTGTCTTTCCAAGAATAAACTAAATTAAAAAGTGTTTATTTTGAGTCTAGTTCATTTGCATTTATTTGATTTATTTTTTTACCATATGCTTTTTAGCCTGCTTTGAATACATTGTATTTTGCAACTTTTAAATAATGAAATTGTGTTTATCAAAATATAATAGCTATATAAAATAAATAAATAAATAAGCACAAAATAATTTTAAATTAATTAAACTTTTCCTAAAAATGATTTTCACTGGATTAATTATTTTACAATTAGGCTATGTCTAAGGTGTTGTAGGTAAATATAGACCCATACCCTGATGTAACCATTTTGGTGATTTCAAAGATTTGGTTTCAGTTAAATTCTAAACACCTTGATATTTTGGCCTTTACCCCATTATTAGCTGTAGGCGTCGTGTTCTACTTTACTGGAAATCAATTAAGCCTTCAACTACATCCCTGGTTTTTAGATACCATGCATTTTTTAAAGTTGGAAAAGGTTAGATGCTCTGGGAAAACTAATTTCTTTAAAAAGTGCAAGGTTTTATAACTCTATAACTCTCTTAACATCTTGCCTTCCATTGAGTAGATGCACTCTCCTTTTTAATAGATTTATTTTGGAGTAATTAAATTTTTGTTTGTCTTTATTATTATCTTATACTGTTTAATTGTAAATATTTACTTTCAACATTGACAATGTATATTTGAACATTTGATTGTGATTGTTGAATGAGTGCATTCAGTTGGTCATATGTTTCTGTACACTTTTATTATTCTTGTTTCCTTTTTCTTTTCCCCTTATTATTTTTTATGATAGATAACCATATGTAACAATTTGTACTGAAATAGTGTTAGTTCGCAATAAAAAATTTGAACATAAAAATGATTTTCATAGAATGACTTTTAATACAAAAAGTGCAACAGGCTTATTTGAGAGGAAATATATTATGTAAACCTCAACAAATTGAAATAAACAAAAAATATTGCTTAAGAGGACTAATTGATCTTAAAAAGTTTTTTTTTTTTTAAATACAAATATATTTTATTTTTATAGGAAAAATATTATAGGAAATGCTGTGAAATTATCTGCTCTGTTAAACATCATTTGGAAAATATTTGTAGGAGGGCGAATAATTTAGACTTCAGCTGTAAATGTTATTATGAATTTTCATATTATCACAAATTTTAACTTTCCAATTGCTATACTAATCAAAATATCAATATGTCCGTGTTATCATGAGCCCTAAATATAACAGTCCTATTTAGAAAAGTGTCTAATTTCAGACAAGAAATATCCAAAATGATCTGTATAATAGTTAAAATTAAGCTAAAAAAAATAATCATCCACGTCAATTTCCTCCTCTCCTTCTCTCAGCACAAGCCTCATGTGATCCTTCAGTGTGGTGTGAAATAAGTTCACAGTTCTGCTTCAGATTTAGCACGCAGCCCTGCTATATTTGACACCCCACATTAGCAACCTATCGAGAAGCCACTGAAGTGAGAATCAACTCGGACACGCGCACAACTGTCACCTCGTGCCCGCGCGTGACGACGCGAGGCGGATTTATTAAATATGTGACGTATTAACACGATAAATGAACACACGGAGCGTACAAATCTATAGAAATCGTAATTATCGATGGTGTTTGAGGCCACTGAATGTAACAAACAATACTTTTGCTCAAAATATTACATGGGCTGAAGATGTACTTCACAGTACGACGACTGTTTGCTCAAGATAAAAGTATGAGGTGTGATTGTATAACTTGTAATTAAAAACCGTGTTTATACTTGGTTCATGAACTTTTAAACGGGTGTGTGCCAATGTGAGTCAGTTTTATTGAGGTGAACAATTCTGCATACAGAGCCGTCGTGTACAAGTAGAACATTCCACATGAAAAATACAGTAATAATTTATAATATTAAATACACATAAATAAGTGATTGAACCATTGTATGGTGAAAATTTAACCATACTAGTATTAATCTGTTCTGTTGTGGTGTTTCTATAGTTGTTACAGAAGCCTAATACAACATCTAACGTTATAAAAATGTTAGCCTACCTAATCTACTACTGTACTACAATACATTAGCATTTATTGTAGTAAAAACTACAGTATACTACAGTATTTATTACAGTTTATCGTTTCACCAAAGTTAATACTACAGTATGCGGAGCATTAATAAAGTGCTTTAAATACTATAATATATGCTTACATATGCTAGCTATAGTTAGCTACATTAGTGTGGTTCAAAAACAGTATTTACTGTATTTTTCATGGTTTGTGAAATTTTTTTGAGTTTTATTAGTTGATTAGGATATCAAAAATGTCAGAAATGTGTCTTTTACTTGTAGTGGTCATTCAGACCATGTGTTTTATGACACACCGATACCCAGGGGTGGATTTAGTGATTTTGGGGCCCAAAAGTTTGTACTTTAATTTATTCTTAATTGATTTATTTTGCTTTTTTTATTATATCACTTTATATCTAATTTTCTATATTTTGTCTTAATGCAAAATAATAATAACAACATGTAAAGCATCGTGTGAAACTTTTTGTTTTAAATGATTTGATTTCTTAAAATGAATTCACAGCTAAAATATTATATTAACTATTTTTTTTAATAGTTTTAATTACATTTTAATAAAAGATTTTTAATTACATTTTTAAAAAACTAAATCTTTACCTAATTTGACTGCTCCATGATTGAGGGTGGGGGACACATTCCCTCGACCCTCGTCATACAAAAAAATGATAGAAAATGATGTTATATATAATTTATAGGTATAATTTATACTTCTAGGTATTTATTTGGGGGCCCTCAGATTTCCTGGGAACCTAAGCGGCTGCTTACCTTGCTTATTGGTTAAACCCGCCCCTGCTGATACCAACAGGAAAACTTCAGAAAAAGGATAAAGTAATTGACAGGGCAAATAAACACGTGGTTGGGGAAAAAGCATATTTTTGCATTCTTTTTGAAGAGCTTAAGAACTTCTCTGTAATTGGCAGTTTCCTAGGCCTGTAATTACAGCAGATACTGCCAAGTAGAAATGAGTGGGAAAAAAACGCCCTCTGCTGTTTAACTGTAGCATTAACATGTATTCTCAGACTTTCATTTAGAATATTTATTTATTTTTGTTAATCCGCTTTAGTATTTAAATACCTTTAGATATAATAATGTTTAAACAGTTTATGTTTAAACAGTACTGCTATATAAAACATAAATAATATATAACATTATTATAATTATATTAAATACTACATAGTATACAAATATTATAATAGACTTTAATTTTGGGGATATAATTATCAAAACTGTTTTGCACCAAATATTATTGGTGTACATATAACTGTGTATATATAACTATATTTTCATTCATTCATTTTCCTTCGGCTTAGTCCCTTATTTATCAGAGGTCGCCACAGCGGAATGAACCACCGACTATTCTGGCATATTTTTTAAGCAGCGGATGCTCTTACAGCCTCAACCTAGTACTGAGAAACACCCATACACTCATTCACACACACATTCATATACTACGGCCAATTTAGTTTATTCAATTCACTTATAGCACATATCTTTAGACAGGAGCACCTGGAGGAAAACTCACACCAACACGGGGAGAACATGCAAACTCCACACAGAAATGCCAACTGACCCAGCCGGGACTCGAAGCATCGACCTTCTAGCTGTGAGGCGACAGTGCTAACCACTGAGCCACTTATTTTTTTCAAATATTCTATTACAGTTTTTCTCAAATGCTAAAACACTAAAACCCATTGGCTGAACTAAGTTTTCAGGGTGTACTCACACTATGTACAATTGCCTTGAACCGGGACAAAGCACGCTTGTCCCCCCTCCCGTCTCTCCTAGGGTTACCACTTTTAATACAAAAAAATAAGGGACGCATACTGCAGCGGGGGCTACGTCCCCAATCACAGGCCCAATAGCATACCAGTGGTGGTAAATCACAAATTGAAATATGTTTTCAGGAAAGTATGAACACTTGGACATTAAAATAAACTGTCTTTTATTGAAATCTGTGTAAACAGATCAGATGCAGTCAGTCTTTCTCTTTTACAGCTCTGCAGCACTGTTATAGCTGATGTTATGTTTAATACTGTGGTACACCTGTGTTACCTCAGCTGCTGTAGAGGAGAGGAGAAAATACTAATCAACCTAATTTTAAAGGGTTGTATTGTTAACAGATTTTGGCTAAAATATTTATCATTATTTGCGGTAACACCTATCCAAACATGGAAACAGCACATAAACTAGCTACAAACATTAGCTAGTAAAGTAAAAATAGCCTATTTCTAATTTAAAAATTTGGAAAGTTGCAATTTACTAGTTTATTTTCTTTACATGGGCATTATGTTGTTTATTAATTTAATAAATGTAATGTTTCATGTAATAAATTAATGCTTATGTGCCTGACTTTTATATTTATTTTAATATTATGACAAATCATAATATTACATTGGACCGTGATCCACTTACAATGTATTTACAGAATTTTTACAAATTACAATTTGTAACCCAGTGTGTGAAAATCAGGCCAAATCTAATTCTGAGAGAAAGTTTGACTGTAGCCATTCATTTCACTGTGATTTCAGTTGTTGATGGTTTTACTCAGTTAATATTAAATACCATATATTTTTATTATTTTCACATGCTGTTCTTTATTTCATGTAGAAAACAGTAAATTACAAAAAAAAAAAAAAAATCACTCCAGCTAGATTTTCACAGACTGGGTCACTGTCATTACCATGTCTGCTTCGGGAGAAGAGCTCTGTCATTGCGGGAATGCATAGATGAATATATCTATGTCGGCAATGCTCCTCTCCGGAGGCATGCTGTCGCATGAGCCACAGAGAACGCTCTCCGACAAATCGTGCAGTTGGCTTGTATACCAGCCAGGTATGTTTACTCAAACTCTCTGCGGTACTTTTGCAGCCGCTTGCGTTTAAACTTTGAAACTTTAAGACGCGGAAGGTTATCTGGAGAAGCATCTGCCATTAGGCTACTCTCTGTCAAGACTTGACAGACTCCACTTAAAAGACACGCCCTCCTCACTGGACAAAGACCAATCAAACTAACGATGACATCAAGTATTACCCAATCAAAAGTAGGAAATAAGGCATCTTCATAAAATGCGTGTGGAATGATTTGCATGAAAAGCTACTTTTAAAAAAAATTATAAAAATAAGGGACAAAACCCGTCCCGTATTGATTCAAAACGGGACGCGCAATTTTATTCTCAAATACGGGACGATTCTGTATTTTAAAGGACGGGTAGCAACCCTAGTCTCTCCTGACGGCCCGCACTCACATTACATTCGGGCCTGGGCACGCTTAAGTCATCGATGATGCGCTCCTCAGTATGCGCTCTCGCTCAGCACAGTGGAGATTTCTTTAGTCATATTGTTTAGGTTGTTTGATATGCGGTGACACACAGTCTAATGTTTCGCCGAACAGATCAGCCACTTTTGACGCTCATAAACAATCATAAAGTCCTCGTGCTGCAGAAATTAGGAGGTTTGCTGAAGGTGCAACTGTCGTGCAGTGAGGGCTTTGCGTATTTAATAAACTACGACAGTTTGCTATCATTAAACAGTATGAATGATTAATTAATCCATATCAAACAGTCCCTTAAAAGTCACGTCTCACTTTCAGTTTCGGGCTCAGGCATGCCTGCACTCACACTGCAAGCGTACTTGCCCAAGTGAACCACGCTCAGGCCCTCCTTTTCCAACCGGGCCAAGTGAACCGTGCCTGAGCCCGATTCAGAGCACTCACACTTCTCAAACGATCTGGGAAACGGGCCTGGGCACGGTTCGGATAGCATAGTGTGAGTACGCCCTCAGTTGCCTAACCTCATTTAGCTAATTGTGCAGTCTGTTGTCAACACCTTAAACCATTTCACGTGGTAAAACACAATGTGCAGATATTACTTACTTGTCGACAAAGTGTTCTGGCCTGACTCAGCCCAAAGCCTAAAAGTAAATTGATCATGTTTCCACCTTTGATTTTTGTCCCTTTTATACTGTAGTACAGTGCATTGTAGGCTGTATACTGTACAATGTCCAAATTGTATGTGTGAAGATTGAGATTAGAACTGTACTTCTCCCTGACAATGTGTTTTCTGTTTTGTGTTGTATTGTTTGCTGACTGCTTGATAGTGTGTCATTTTGATCACTTTGTTTATTATTTGAGAGCAGTGCTTGATTTTAAACACAGGTCAAACTGTTTTTTTGAGGCAAAAGTTTCATTTTGCAAGTAGGCATGGGACGATAACTGTTTTTTAGGTATACCGTGGTTTGGAAAAGTCAAGATTTTAAAACCGTCCAAATGTTCTGCAATACCGTCCCTAAGGTATGTGTGCGATTTAAAAACATTTAAAAACAATATATTTTAGAGCAGTAATCACAATACCGTGAAACCGTGATATTTTTATCCAAGGTTATCATACCGTCAGAATCTTATACCGGCCCATGCCTATTTGCAAGAGAAGTCAGAGGTTTTGTTAATAGTGCTTGAAGATGAGGTTTTGTGTTTAATGGTGTAAGAAAAGGGTTTAGAAATTGTGTTTTAGCAATTGAGAAAAACTGTAAACACTAATAAATATTGCATTTTTATAATTCATAACAATATATAATGCTAGAATTATTATAGCTAACAATTATGTAATTATTGAAATATTTGAATATCCAACTTTACATTTAAATATATTAAAATGATATTATTGAAATTGAACTGATGTGAATATTGATGAAATGATATTATTGAACCCATTTCAAGCACAGTCATATCACCCTGCAGCCCAAGACCGGTTACTCACTGAAGCTAAGCAGGGCTGAGCCTGGTCAGTACCTGGATGGGAGACCACAAGGGAAAACTATGGTTGAAGTTGGAAGTGGTGTTAGAGGGGCCAGCAGGGGGCGCTCAACCTGTGGTCTGTGTGAGTCCTAATGCCCCAGTAAAAGTGAAGGGGACACCACACTGTCAGTGGGCGCCGTCTTTCAGATGAGACGTTAAACCGAGGTCCTGACTCTCTGTGGTCAATAAAAATCCCATTCTCGTAAAGAGTAGGGGTGTAACCCCGGTGTCCTGGCCAAAGTCCCTCAATCGGCCCTTACCCATCATGGCCTCCTAATCATCCCCATCCACCTAATAGGCTCTATCACTGTCTCTTCACTCCACCAATAGCTGGTGTGAGGTGAGCGCACTGGCGCCGTTGTCCTGTGGCTGCAGTCGCATCATCCAAGTGGATGCTGCACACTGGTGGTAGTGTGGAGAACCCCCCACCCCCCCCCCCCCCCCCCCCCCCCCCCTCATGATTGTGAAGCACTTTGAGTGTATGGCCATACACAATAAATGCGCTCTATAAATACACATTACATTACATTACAAGCGTAGCCACTGTAGATCATGTCAGTTTAATATCATAAGAGATATTTTTTGTTTGTACAGAAATCATTTTCATCACTTTCCGTCTGCGTCAGTTCAAAACAGACAAAAAAAAATCCTAATGGAGATTTAGTTTTATCAAGAAATGACAACCCGTATTATTATTAAAGTACTTTGAACTGCAGACAAAGAGACATTAGATGACATCAGACATCATGAATAATGTAAAAATTTGTGATACTTAGTGCTTTTTATCCCAAAAAACAAAGATTTAAATATTTATAGTGTTAAAAATAAGAGCATGATGATAAAATTGCATTATACATGTGATTCAGAGCTTAAAACAACAAAATAAAATAGTCTCACAATATCAAAAAACACTATTTTTAGTGCAAAAAAAACATCATTTGGTCATCGTGTAACTTTGCTCCCCAATAATCTCTTTTCCTGAGTGCAGATTGGTCAGAGGTGTGCGTAGAATATTTCATGTAGCCAATCGTGAGAGTTCTGAGGTGCTGATTGGTGATCAGGGGATCAGTTCTTGCCTGTGATTGGCTGTTAGAGATGTTGGTTGTAGTGAATGTTTGCGGTGAGGAGTTGCAGCGCTTCATCTACAGTGTCGGTGTGTCTGAACGCAGGAAGATCCGCCATCAACAACACCTGTAATACTGACGGCTGAAAAAAAAGAGAAAACTTTACATATATACTTTACATTTCTATGCATCGGATATAATGTTAAATCCATTTCAAAAATCTTGACTTAAATTATATTTACATTTTTTATACTGTGTACAATTCCAAAGAAAAGATTGTAATCAAGAATAAACACAACATTTTGATGCATTTACACAGTGCTCAGCATATAGGAGTGCACCCCTCACAAATCTCTCATTTAAATTAATATTTTCTAAAAGAAGCTCTACAATATTATAATTGTGCATTTACTGTACATTAGATTAGTCAGTACTAAAGCCAAATCTGGAGCTTATCAAAAAAAAAAAATCTTAAGGTAACGGTCCAAAATTAGCACACCCAAATTTATATGTAAGAGAAAAATATTAAATACAAAATTTAAAAAGAGCAAAAAAATTTTTTATTACAGTTTTGTAGTAAGCAATTTTTTTTGCAATATTTTGCATGAATTTAAATGTATTATCCTTCAATTTCTAAAGATGCTCGCTGACTATAATATAATTTGAATAAATATATCTGTTTAATAAATCTGTTTTGTTTAAATGCACCAAAATAGATTATATATTCACTGAGAAATGGTTAAAAATATTCATTTTCAAAATGGGGTGTACTCAATTATGCTGAGCACTGTATATTCAGTAAATATTGTGGTCCGACTTAAATTAAATTTACTGTGTACATTTATATAGACTTTTACACAATTATTATATTAAACAATTGGAATAATTTCATATTTGGAATTACTTTAGTATTTATAGTATTTATATATTATTTGACCAAATTTAGAGTATTTTAGTTTTAATATATAATGAAACATATTCTTAGTCATAAAAGAATTTATGAGAAATAATTTATGAGAATAAAAATATATTTTCTATTTTCTATTCCGATCAACATATTTTAATAAATTTCTCATTGCATCATATATATATGAGCAATATCACACGAGAAGCAGTGCGATGTGGCTGTATATTGGCACTGGTGGGAGGCGTGCGTTGGCACGAGGCCACAGGCCAAGTGCCTTAATGTCCCACCAGTGATGATATACAGCCACATCGCACTGCTATGAGTGTGAAATTGCGATTATACAACAGTTCGACGGCATAATTGTGAGTATAAAAAGAAAATCAAACACAGAGAGTCTCAAAACCCTTTTGTAAGAGGAACTACTTTCTTCCGCCATTCATTCACATCTGCAGCTGACGTCAGAACAGCAGGAACGATTGCTCATTCACAAACATCACTTTAGACCTAGTATTTGAATAATTCTCTAGCGTAATGTCTAGTGATGACAAAACAGGTGATTTTGCTCGCATTTTAAGATTATAAGGCTGAACAGCATGAAATGCCATCAGTCTACAGAGATATCTCCCAGTATTTCTCTGTTGCAATCGGTAGATCACAATATTAATATAGTATAAATACAGCACTACAATATACAAAAGAGAGAAATCGACTCAGAAAGTAATTTACCTGTTTAATAATGATTTGATCAGCTGTAGTTTGAAATTACACTGTTTTTCTCTTAATTATGCAGTCTCTGTTGCCATCTTGTGGATGAACATTGTCAACCATCTGTGCTCAAAGACAGGCTAATAGCCGTCGACACGCTGTCTCTCCGAAATTATAAATATTTTAAATAGGCACTATCCTTATAAATAAACTGCATAGTTGCAATCTAAACAACTACATCCTCGACTAAAAAAGCCTCAAAAGTACATTATGTTTCCCAACAGCTGCAATATTTGTCAAACTTTAGTGTGTCCTCTGCTTGTTGCTGTATGTGGGCGGAGTAATAGACAAGGGTGAAGGCTTAAGAGGCTGGACGAGTGCTGTTACTGGCAGAATATAGAATATTACACGGCTATCAGCCAATCAGATTTAAAAACCAGACAAAACTGTTGTGTATATATATATATATATATATATATCAAGTATATATTTTAGTATATATCCACCTTGAGTCCAGTAAAGATCAGTGCTGCTCCTCTGATCTGGAACTGTTTGAGCAGGTCAGTGAGTTCGTGGATCACAGTGAAGTCAATGGAGCTGATTTGAGAACAGTCCAGAACCAGAGAGCGAGGAGGAGATGCTGAACGACAACAGACACAACACCATACAACAGATGAGTGAATAAAAGGGTGTGTGTGTGTGTGTGTGATTGTGTATAAGTGCCTATGTTTTTATATGCATGTGTGTTTATGAGACAGAGAGAATTTGTTTTTTGTATTTGTATTGGTGTGTTTGTAAGAATGTGTTTATTTTTTTGTGTGCGAGTGTGAGTTTGTGTAAAAGTGTGTGTGTTTGTTTGTATGTATGTATATGTGTGTTTGTTTGTATGTATGTATATGAGTGTGTATGATTGTGTGTAAAAATACCTGTGTTTGTGTGTGTGTGTGTGTGTGTGTGAGAGAGAGTGCCTTTATTTTGTGTCTTGTCTGTGTATTTGTGTGTGTGTTTGTTTGTTTGTTTGTTTATTTGAGGTTGTGTGTATAAATGTGCTGTGTGTGTGTATAAGTATGTTGTGTGTATATTTGTGTGAGTGCATGTGTCTGCATGTGCCTGTTTGTGTGTATGCGTGTCTGAGAGAGTAAGAGAGAGGGAGAAAGAGAGAGTGCATGCATGTTTATTTGTGTGTATAAGTGATTATATGTGTGTGTGTCTCACCATGAAGGGCGTGTTTGTACACTAGTCTGCTGAGATGCTCCGTTGAGGGGAAGTTTAGTCCACTCTCAAACTCCAGAACTATAACACCATGATCAGACACCTACAAACACACACACACACACACAGAATGGCTTACCAATGCATGTGCATTTTTCATTCATCACACAATCATGACAGAGATTATCACGATTATTGATCATTATTGACCTTTTATTAATACAATTCCACCATATTTCTTTTTTTTTTTGCATTTAGCTTTGAATCTAATTTGGAAAAATTGTCCATTTTATTGTGATTTCGACTAGCACACAAGTTAAAATTCAATTCCCTCATCATATACTGTTGATTCATAAAATATGAACTCTTTGAACTCACCTTCACTTTGGGTCTGGCCATGAAATACAACAGCATGAACCCAGAAACTAGCACTCCTCCCACAATGCCGTACTGCACCTCCCAGAAACTGAGCAAAAACGTCACCAAGAACGGCAGCAGATCAAGCCCTGAGAAATATTGATTTACATTACATATTTCATCTCATAAATGATTATGCAATTATTTATATTTATAATAACTATTACAATATACAACAGATATCTAAAATATATATTTAAAAATGTATGCGTAAAACAATAACAGTGGATAAAATATGTATTTAAGGTCGCTGGTTCGAGCCTTGGCTGGATCAGTTGGCGTTTCTGTGTGGAGTTTGCATGTTCTCCCTGCGTTCGCGTGGGTTTCCTCCGGGTGATCCGGTTTCACCCACAGTCCACAGACATGCAGTACAGGTGAATTGGGTAGGCTAAATTGTCCGTAGTGTATGAGTTTGTATGGATGTTTCCCAGAGATGGGCTGCGTAAAACGTGTGCTGGATAAGTTGGCGGTTCATTCCGCTGTGGCGACCCCGGATTAATAAAGGGACTAAGCCAAAAAGCAAATGAATGAATGAATAAAAATATGTAATTATTGTAATGTAAATAATAAATTATTTTATGATTTAGTAAATATTTAAAAATGTATAAATGCTTAAAAATCTATAAAAAATTATATTTAGAAATAATAAAATAGATGAAAGGTGTATGTAGATTTATAAAGAAAAATATAAATATTTTTATTTATTTATTTAAAAATATTAATTAATCATGATTAAATTTAATAATTTGTTTTGAATAATTATATATGATTTATAATATGTAACAAATATCTAAAATATATATTTTAAAATAGTTAAAAGTGTAAAATTTAAATACATTTTTAAATAGTAGGGATTTTGAATATTTTTATTTTAATATATAGCTAAAAATATTATTTAATTACTTAAGCACGTTATTATTTTTTAAATTTGAGAATGAAATTTTTTTCACTATTTACATTTGTAATACGTACTCAAAAATGATAATTTTAAAAAAAAGTTCAAAATTTATTTAATCTATTTTTAAAAACTGACGAAACAGAAGAATAAATCAAGATAATTTTAAGGTACTTATAATCTATTTAGATCACTTGGGCCCAGTTTCACAAACAGGGCTTAGCTTAAGCCAGGACTAGACCTTAGTTAAATTAGGCTATTTAACCCACATTTATAAAAACAGCCTTAGAAAAATACATTACTAATGTGCACCTGTAGACAAAAAATGACACTGACATATTTTAAGACATCTCACTGCAAGTTATTTTTAGTTGAGACAGCTCAAACATGCAATTTAATCCATGGCTAGCCTTAAACTTTGTTTGTGAAACCGGGGGTTGATGTATTTGAATGCATCTCATTATTGTAAATATTTAATCTAATAAATGATTATACAATTATTATTATCATTATATCTATTACAATATATAACAAATATCTAAAATATTTATTTAATAATGTATACATAAGACAAAAATGGTGGATAAAACATGTAATTGTTGTAAATAATAAATTATTTTATGATTTTGTAAGTGTTTTTCCATTTCTAAATGTTTAAAAATGTGTAAAAAATAATATTTAGAAATAATAAAATAGATCTAAAATATATATATTTAAAAATGTATACATAAGACAATAATAGTGCATAAAATATGCAATTATTGATATGTAAATAATAAATTATTTTTTAATTATTTAAATATTTTACATTTATAAATATAAATATATACAAATGTATAAAAAATTAATTTATAAATATTAAAATAGATGAAATGTGTAGGTACATTTATAAAGAAAAATATTAATTTTTATTTATTTAAAAAAACAATTAATCATTACATTTAATAATGCGTTTTGAATATTTATATATGATATTATGTATATATATATATATATATATATATATATATATATATATATAAAATGTATACGTATGACAATAATAGTGTCATAAGATATGTAATTATTGTAATTTAAATAATAAATAAATTTGTGATTTTTAAAATATTTTTAAAACAAATTTACAAAAATAATATTCATAAATATTAAAACAGATTAAAGGTGTATGTACATTTATAAAGAAAAAGATAAATATTTTTATTTATTAAAATATTTGTCAATCATTATTACATTTAATAGTATGTTTTGAATACTTATTATTATAAGTATTCAAAACATATTATTAAATGTAGTAATGATTAATTGACAAATAGTAAGTATAAGTATTATAATGTATGCTATATAGTGTGGACGTGATGTTAAAGTCTCACTCTTGACTCTCCAGATGTGCAGCGGCACTCTGAAATCCACCATTGGACTCACAGCACAGATGATGACGGCAGCGAGAGACGCTTTGGGGATGTAGAAGAACAGCGGCATGAGGAAGGCCAGTGACAGCAGCACTATAACACCTACACACACGTACTGACATTATAACATCTGCATCCTTATCAACATCAACACCATCATAAAGTGTGAGTTTTACTTGTCACGATCCCTCCAGCAGGAGAACACACTCCGGTCTGAGAGTTAACAGCCGTTCTGGAAGGAAAAACAAACAAGAGCTAAAATCTGCATATGTCAGTGCACTTCCAACTGAAACGGAATATTGAGTAGGTGGGTGGGGCTTTCTTATTGTGCATCATTCCCTCATAGCAAACTAACGGTATGAGGACGGTGGCTAAGAATATTCTGGCTGCAGCCGTTAAACTGACGTCAACAGAGAAAGCCAACCACTCCAAACGCAGAAGCAAATGCTCAAATTTGGATTGAAGATTACCAAAACAAACCTTACCTTACTCGATTAGCTTGCACAAATTAATTGTTTGCTTGAAGAATAACGAAGTGCGCTAACAAATTAAACATTATACATTTAGATTTCATACAGAATTTAAGTTCATTGCACACAGAGTCTGAAATTTGCGCATGTTAAAAAAATAAATATGACTTCATGTTATGTCAGTCACAATGCCGTCGAGACTTTCGTCCATTATAAAAATATTCAGATCGGGTTTAATTTTTAACATTTTTCACATTCAATTCATTTCAATTTAATTCTATTCAAGTTTATTTGTATAGAGCTTTTTGGGTTTAAAACAGTTTGTTAAAAGCTTTTTTTATTGTTAAAAGAAGCTCTATACAAATAAACTTGAATAGAAATGAATTGAAAGCTGCACATTATTGCACTACAAATTAAGTTAAAGTTACAATCAGGGGCGATTTTAGGATTTTCATTTTAGGGGGGCTCAGCTCCTTTTAGAGAAAAAAATAAATAAATCTAATTTAAAAAAAAAATATATATATATATATACATACATACATACATACATACATACATACATACATACATACATACATACATACATACATACATACATACATACATACATACATAGTAATAATTTTAATAGTAATAAAATGTTTGACTAATATGGTAGGGTTGTAAGTTAAACTAGCAGTATTCCACTGTATTGTATAGACGTGCATAGCCATTTGAGTTCTGAATGAGCCAAATAGGCTCAACAAACCTGTTTACTGTAGTAAAAGCTACTTTATATGTTGAAGTACAATTTTTGTTTTCATGTATTTAATAAATAATTTTTCTAATTAAATTTAATTTTCTAATTAAATGGCATACATATAAAATATTTATATTTTTAACTAATTCACATATTACACGTACTGAATCATAATATCAAAATACGAAATATTTTTTTAATACAAGACAACACATGATGTTTCTATGTCTTTCAATGACTGACAGTTAAAATAAGTGGTTCTGTCACCGTGTTGAATCCTTTCTGTGCATGACTGTTTAATAGATAATGCCACATGCACTGTAATGTGTTTTATAATGATAGTTCATTTGAAATAAAAATAGTCAAATATTTGTTAAGAGTTATATTTTCGCTGGAGGAAACAGCTGTGATTATGAGGTGAGCACTGAGGAAACAGTAGATTGGAAACCCGATTGCTCCTATATGACATTGGGGTACAAGTGATACAAGTGTATCCATAGCAAAGAACTGCAAATAAGCATATTTAATAACAATTTATCGATAAACACACACCTTGTTCTTTCACTCTGCACAGCTGTGGTCTGCTGATCAAATAAAAAACGAAAGTCAGGGAGGAGCCGAATTTTCCAGCCATCTTCATATCAAATTTAAAGAGGACAGAGACGATAATTTGGTCTACAGTTTATGAGCTAATTGGAAAAGTTTTAGGGGGGTGAGCAGAAATATAGGGGGGCTACAGCCTCCCTAAAATATGCCAAATGACGCCCATGGTTACAATCAAATATAAGTTATTATACTGTATACAGACATAGTTAACCTGCAATCTTATAGCATACAGGTGATGTCTTAATGAATAATAATGATGAATATTAATGAATATAAATATTCATTCATGAATATTAATATTGATGAATATTAATGGACAGCTTTCACAAGTCAGGCCAGTAAAGTACAGGGTCCCTCAAGGATCAGTTTTAGGCCTTTTGCTTTTTAAAATATACATGCTTCCCCTGGGGGACATTATTAGAAAACACGGGATCAGCTTTCACTGCTATGCAGAAGATACTCAATTATACATTTCAACTAAACCTGATGAGATGTCTGAACTGTCTAAGCTAACCGAGTGTATTAAAGATGTTAAAGACTGGATGACCAACAATTTTCTTCTCCTAAACTCAGACAAAACAGAATTATTATTTATCGGGCCTAAATCCTGTACACAGCAGCTCTCACAACTGGACCTGCAACTAGAGGGATACAAAGTTGGGTGTCATATTAGACAGCAATTTAACTTTTGAAAATCAGATATCCCAGGTCACAAAAACTGCCTTCTTTCATCTGAGAAATATTGCTAAATTGCGAAGTATGCTATCCATATCAGATGCAGAAAAACTAGTCCATGCTTTCATGACTTCTAGGCTGGACTACTGTAATGCTCTGTTTGCTGGTTGCCCAGCATCCTCTATTAACAAACTCCAGCTAGTGCAAAATGCAGCTGCCAGAGTTCTTACCAGGTCTAGAAAATATGATCATATCACCCCAATTTTATCCTCCTTACACTGGCTGCCTGTTAAGTTTCGTATTGAATTTAAAAAATTACTCCTTACCTATAAAGCTTTAAATAATCTAGCTCCTGTTTATCTAACCAACCTCCTGTCTCGCTACAACCCAACCCGCTCTTTATGATCTCAAAACTCAGGGCTTCTAGTAGTACCTAGAACATCAAAGTCGAGTAAAGGAGGCCAAGCCTTCTGATTTATGGCCCCTAAACTCTGGAATAGCCTTCCTGATAATGTCCGAGGCTCAGACACACTCTCGCAGTTCAAAACTAAATTAAAGACCTATCTTTTTAGCAAAGCATACACTCAGTGCATTACATAGCGGTATGACGCATGAGTGTGCCCCACGCAGGATTTTGCTTCTTGTTTTTATACACTATGAACAACAGCTACGCTAATTACTCTTCTTATTCTGTATTTCCACCTGGGGGTACTCATCCCGAGGCCCTCAGACTATGCAGTGCCACTGATGTGATCCAAGACCAACGACGAGATGATCCCAAGGTTTTCATAATCCTGGACCAGGCCGTATCCTGAGCAGCTGCTGTGGTGGTCATGGAAGAGTGGAGAGCATGAGACTGATTGCTGTGATGCTCCAAGGACAGACGAGTCTTCGCTGAGGTCCAGCTTCCTGCACCTAGACTGCAGCTCTGCACAAGACGTTTGGCCATAGGGGAAATGGTCGTGCCCAACTGAGCCAGGTTTCCCTCGAGGTTTTTTTAATTCTTCACTTTCGCTAATTGGTGAAGTTTTTTCCTCACCACTGTCGCCACTGGCTTGCATGGTTCGGGATCTGTAGAGCTGCGCATCGATGGATTTGCTCTGCAGTGTTTGGACTCTCAGTAGTGAATTTTACCCCACACTGAACTGAGCTAAACTGAACTGAACTTAATCTCTGAAAACTGAACTGACTCTGTTTCAATTCACTATAATCTTTTATGTGAAGCTGCTTTGACACAATCTACATTGTATAAGCTCTATACAAATAAAGATGAATTGAATTGAATGTCTGTGTGTAGACTTATTTAAGGCAACGTTGCCTATACACCTCAGGAGTGCACTATTTTCTTATAATTAAATGGACTGAGGTTGATTATTGTGCATATATTATGGTTATAACACCTAATGACAATTTAGATGTTGTTTATCAATACATGTGTCAGGTTTTTGCTCTCAAACAGCTCCTATGTGTAGGACTAGTACACTGTGTCCTAGCAAAACGTGACAAGATTTCAGCAATAATCAGTTTGTCTGTTTGTCTAAACATTTAAATACCAGCCATTCAGAAAATGGTGTGTTTTATAATCTAATTAATAAATATTAAACCTATTTAATATTATTGTAAGCACATGCTGAGTAATATGTTATATGACGTGTACGATATATTATATGACATATGATATTCTAACATAGTCACAGTTCTAACGTTCTTTTTTTAAATGGTATGTTTGCTAGTTATTTTATTGTCAAGATCTCAGGTAAACTGCTTCCGCTTTCAGTATGACAATAAATGTCACACAAAATGGTATTCAAACTCACATTAGTAGCATTTAATGCTGAATAAAGCCCGTTATCTGTACCTGAGGTTATCACTGTCATAGTAGTTTATGCTGTTGTTCAGCCGTGACGTCGCAGAAATAGAAATATAATATAAATTCACTTTTATATGAATCCCTAAAGATCACAGTTTTGGCATAAAATTTTCTTTATTATTCTACTAAAGTAAGTAAAAACCTCTAGGGTGGACTTTAAATGAACAGCAAATCATCATTTTTGGGTGAATTATACCTTTAATGTGAGTGTTTAGACACAGACTGACCTTCCAAAGCTTCCTGTAACAGGATATGCTGAGACGAATGAGCCCATGATGTTTGTCAGACCTGCAAAAGCATCAGTGCAATGAGAAAAACATTATGTACACTTGTTGAGACACTGAAGGCAAAAACCTTTTTTATGGATCTCTCTAAATTGAAATTTTGGACTGTTTGGCATTTTATGAAATGTTTATTTTCTCAATATGAGTCATACATTTCCACTTCAGCAGCTTCACATAAACCAAACTGCACAATTTTAGTCATATCTGTATTCTGTTTTCACAGAGGGATTTGTTCACGCACACAGTAATTTGGCTGATAATAAATGCATGTTCAATATTTCCAAAAACCTCCTTAACTCTATTGTGTCCAAAAAAAATCAAATAAAAAATAAACCTGACCTGATTTTTGCGCTAAAAATGTATGCAAAGTAGCACATAATTAAAGACTCATTTGTATATTTAAACAGAACATTTTTACTCATTTGCTGTTATTTATGTAGTCTCATAAATAACATGCGCAGAAGCATGGTGTCTTGCCTTAATAGGAGAAACAGAAAGGAAAACTCTCACCTATGGCGAAGAGCTCTTGGTTTGCATCAATTCTGTAGTTATTCTTGCTGCCTGCATTGAGAAAAGACTGTAAAGTATGGCCAGATATATAGAAGTACACTTTTAAGTGTATTTTAAAGAGAATAGGTCCTTACCAAATGCCTTCGCAATGGCGATGCTCTCTAAAACACCCATTAAAGGAATGACAGCAAGACCACCACCTAAATCCTGACAAAAACACACCTCAGTGGTTAATTAAATCTCTAAAATGTTTTATGTCATACTTATTCAGCCACAAGGGGGCACTAGAGTGCTTTAAAATGTATTTAAAATGTATCATAATAAATAATTGTATTATTTTATTGACAGCCTAGGCTGACAATAATAGTGCAATAAAGTAAATATTCTCATTAATATTACGCACTTAATTAAATAGCTTCCCATTTTTTCTTAAATATAATATTTTATTAATTATTCAGTGTATATACTGTACAATCAAACATATTACCTCTTTTAATGCATTTAATATTATTTTACACACAAAGTAAATGTATTTTTAAGTGTTTTAAGAGATGTTAAAGACAGATTTATATTTGATTAAGATTGAAATATTTCAAATAAATAAATAAATGTACAATTGATATCCAAAAATATTTAAGCCTTTTAAATACCTTGATTAATTTTGTTATTTGTAAATGCCGTAGAAATGTATCATTTTCAAACACTGTAATATAACCAAGAATAATCATGATTATCTCCATTAATAGATAGCCTTTATAAAATATTTTGCTTTCAGATACATTTAATATTTAAATTTTGTATATATTGACCATATTATGTGAATAAAATATCCTAATGCCTCAGATAATTTTTATTCTTATTTATAAATATATTTAAATGCAACTGTATTATATTTCATATTAAAATACATTTTATATAAGAAAAACAAACAAGATTTTTTTCAATTTGCTAAAAATCATATTATAAAAATATATATAATTTAAATTCAAATTACAAAAATTGATGTATTCCTAATGTAACAATGAAAAATCTTGATGCTCACCTTCGTGATGTCACTGAACGTAATAATCGTGCCATTGGCTATTGTCTCTGAAAGGGGCGGAGCTCTGAAAGGAGGCAGTCCTTTTGCTGTTTTCCCCGTGAGACTGAAGAAATGGTTTCCTGTGACTTCAGCCGAATATGCGACACCCGCCGCTGCTATGACCACCAGAGCATTACGAACTGAAGACACCAGCAGAAAATAGACATTAATAACAATCCGTTATACTATACACAAGACTTACAGAGCACTTACTAGTAGCTAAACTCCACAGCAGCTGTCGTGCAGATCGCACGAGAAACGAAGACTCGTCTTCAGCCGAACTCAGAGAATTCTTCATAAACGTCAATAGAAGCAAGAAGAACAAACAGGACAGGCCTAGAATCACATCTCCTACTCTGAGAAAACAGATCGGAGAAAATTCTCAATAAATCATATTTCGATATATATATATATATATTTTTTTGCTAATAATAATTAGACATTTTGTTTCATTGGCTGTTTTAGGCTTGTAATGGGATAAATAAATATGAGTAGTACTGCCAGTAGGTGGCGACAAACCTTTTCTTAATGCGTGATTCACTGAATTATGCATTCAAATGATTCATTCAAAATGGCTAATTCATTTAGAAACAATGCAGGGGATTGTCTTTAAATCATTGTTTTTTTTGGTGATTTTCATTGGCAAAAAACTAACAAATGACACAACAATGTGTTTTAAATAGATAATTATGACATTAAAACTAGTAGAAGGAAACAATCTCTGACTAAATCAATGATTCACTAAATTAATCATTCAAATGATTTGTTCAAAACAACTGGTTCACTGAGAAACAAAGCAGGTGACTGTATTTATGAATGGATCCTTGAATCACTGACTCATCTGATTAGTTAAAAATAAGATTCATTAAAAAACAAAACAGTGTTGCTCTGAGGTGCACAAATGTTCTGTTCTGGCTTTTTTAGGACTATTTTCATTAGCAAAACATAAAAAAAGTGACAATTTTTATCCCAGACTTTGCAAGGGAAACAATTCTACAAAACTGGAAGTCAGATTACATGTCTGTTATTGAAACCTGGATAAGGAGTTTAAGTTACGTACTGCCCATGGAAGAATTGAGATACGGGTTGGCAAACAAACAAAACATAATTTGGAATCCAATGAGGCTTTGTATTAGTGATGCTGACTTGTTACTCTTTATAGGCTGGACTGGTTTGGCATACGTCGAGTTTATTATATTTAATCTTATTTTTTTCTTATGCTTTCTTAATGATATTGTATTATGTTGTGTCCGACATTCTGTGTAATGTGAAATGGCCTTTGTACTCTTTCTGTTGTAGTTCAGGTTATTGTTTATTTTCTTGTGCTAAAAACAAATAATATATAAAATAATAATAATAAAAAATATATATATATATGTATATATATATACACACACACACACATAAATTGTTATCCACAAAATGGATCAACAAAACCACCAGTAGGTGGCAACAAGCCCCTTAATAAATTCAAAGGGCACATAGTAAATGGCCAATTAATTTAGAAACAAAGCAAGTAATTGCCTTTGAAGAACAGTTTTGGACTATTTTTATTGGCGAAATCAAAAAATATTAATGAAAATATTTTAAAATATCAGCGTCTTAAGTAGACAAATATGAGACTAAAACTATTAGTAGGTCCTAATGAGAGATCCACTGAATGAACTATTCAAACTACCTGTTCAAAACAGCTGAGAGAGTAAGAAAATGACTATCTTTATGAATGGATCATTGAATCACTGACTCATCTGATTAGTTCAAAATAAGATTTCACTAAAATGCAAAAGGGTGTAGCTTTGATACGTACAAATGTTCTGGCTTTGTTTGCCACTATTGGCAAAATAGCCAATAAAACAAACTGTCAGTAGGTGGCAGACTAAATGAAGTCATTTAAAGGGCATTGAAACCCCTCTGTCTCACCAGGGTGTTTTCACACCTCTAGTTTGAAAAAGTCAGGAAAAGTGGGCGTGTCCAGCTCTGTTTAGGTGGGAGTGTCAGGGGAGGGAAAGAGGGAAGGTTATGCAAATATGGGAGTTTCTGTTTGGGCACGCAGACGCAGGGGAGAAAGACAGTGACTGTTTACATGGCCATCAGTAATCGAACTACTTGCCAAATTATTAATTTGTCGACTTTAACAGCAGTTTGGCATTTTCACTTTTTATTCAGGAACATTTCCTGCATGTTGCCTGTGACAAACGAGATATTAAAAGCGAGGAACTGCTGGAAGAGTGGAGTTTTAATCCAATGTTTGATACCGCACGGCGAATGGGAGAAAAAAAAAATCCTCCGCATTTCTCGGTAACTTGGATGACTAGGTAGGCAGCGTCAGAAAGCCGTGTGTATATAGACTATATCCTGTCACAAAATGCGGCGAAAATCCTGCACGACGGGAAAAGTTTGATCATGTTTACATTTGGAGAGCAGCATTTACAGCATTTCTGTCGCGTGCAATGTAATCCACACGTGAGTCCAGCAGCTCTCTCATAGAGGGAAAATGAAAACAAAACCTTGTTGCAGCACACCGACGACCCATGTCTCCAAATTCTTGTTCTTTCACTTGTTTTAGCAACACAACGTGGCGTCTCTCTGCCGTCTGTACAGCGTAAACAGTCTCCGGAGCTATCATGCATATTAATGAACTTTCGCGTCATACACAATAGAGCGCGCTGATTGGTTTGAAGCACGTCTTCTCATGAATTAATGCCGCACACTCAGATGCGTCAGAACGTCCTCAAAAAGACAGACAGCCACTATCCTGGCTGGATTTACCCTAAGTATCTCATGGCCGTGACGCAGCTTCAAAAATTCGTTTCAAACCGGAAGAACGAATTTGCTCAAAATAACTCAAAAACAACCAATTTTCACTTTTTAGTGCAATATATGTGTCCTAATAGTGTTTATAGCAGCGTGGGATACATATATGACTGTCAACAGCTCAAAAAAAGTGTTTTGGTGTTTCGTGACCCTTTAAATGATGTGTTCAAAACAGCTGATTCATTAAGAAACAATGCAAGTAATTTTCTTTCTAATCATTGTTTTGGACTATTTTTATTGGCGAAACTAAAAAAAGAGAAAAAATAGTGTCTAAAATGGATAAATATGACATTAAAATTGCCAGCAGGAGGCGACAACTCCATGTTTAAATGGGTGATTGACTAAATGAATCAATTTGTTCAGAAAACTTGATTCAATGAGAAACAAAGCAGGTGACCATGAATGAATCATTGACTCATCTGATTAGTTCAAAAGAAGATTCACTAAGAATTAGAAATGTTCTGTTCTGGCTTTGCTTGGAACTATTTTTTAATAGCAAAACAGAAAACAGTGACAATGTTGTGTAAATAGTCCCTGAATGAATTCAAATGAGCCGTTCAAAACGGCTGATTCAGTTACAAATATAGCAAGTAATTCTCTATGAACGAATAGATCAATGAGATTCACTCACTTGATTAGTTTAAGAATGAAATAAATTTCTGAAAACAAAATCAACTTCTTGTTTTTTGAACTTTCGAATGAAATCATCGTAGTTTATCGTAGCTGATAAATACGATGATTTCATTCGAAAGTTCAAAAAACAGGAGGTCGACCAAACGCAAACCACAACCATCCAATCAATTACCAATAAACAAAATCAAGCCATGCCCAATATTTGTTCATGCTTAAAAACAAACTAATCGCAACCATTTCATATTGACAAATGGTAATCGCTCAGACATAAATCAGAGCTCACCGGGCCTCAGGGATCTTGTGAAAAGTGTAGTAAACCTGTAGGAAGAACTGCTGTGGAATCTCTTTCAGACCCAGAATGTTCTGCAAGACAGTTTGAAGTGGATTGACCATGTGAACATGTGAAAGAGAAAAGAAGCACATTTAGGATGAATAAAGCGACTCTGAAGAGAAGCTGAGTGATTGTTTGTGAGTGAAGCTCTGACCTTTACTTGACCGAAGCCGATGGTAACCGCAGCCGCGCAGGTGAAGCCTTTAATCACTGGATATGAGATGAAGTCCAGGAGGAACCCTGATGAACAAACACCAACAAGCAGATGAGCTGATTGTCAAATACAAGAATAGAAAACATTAAAAAATAAAATAAATAAAAAGACATTTGTTTATGTAAAAAATGCATGAGATTAAATTACAAAGAGAATAGTTAGTGATAATATTTCTGAAAACAAATATAGAATTTGGCTTTTCATGTACATTATTTGTTTATTATTATTTATTTTTTAATATGTGTAATATGGCCCACAAAACCAGTCATAAGTGTCATTTTTTAAAAATAGAGATTAATATATCATCTGAAAGCTTTCATTGATGTATGGTTTGTTAGGAGAGGACATTATTTGAAAATCTAAAAGCTGAAGGTTAAAAAAAATCTAAATACTGGAAAAATTGCCTTTAAAGTTGTCCATACGATATACTAAAATTTGAGTTTTGATATATTCAGAGTAGGAGATTTACAAAATATCTTCATTTAACATATTCTTTACTTAATATTCTAATATTAAACTCGATATTAAAAGAAAATTGATAATTTTGACTTGTGCAATTTATTTTTGCCTATTGTACAAAGCAGTAAAAAATGTATTAAATTTAATATTAATTTAATATATTCATGTAAATAACCAAATTAGGTAGATTTTATTTATTAATATAGAAACATTAAATAATTATATTGTATTTTATTGTAGTGTTTATTATTTTGATTCAATTAATTTAAATTATTTGAATATATACAGTGGTCCCTCGCTATAACGTGGTTCACCTTTCGCAGTCTTGCGGTTTCGTAGATTTTTTTTTTTTTTTTGTGCAATTCGACAAGCTTTTTTGTTTTTTTTACAGCGCATTGTATTCTGCGTCCAAGACCATCGTAAAGGGGCTTGCACACCGTATGCGACGTGCCATGCAAACATAGGTTTCTATCAGGGTACACACACCGGCACCGCAAGTCGGCGACTGTCTGCGGTGCCCAGCTACGACTCAGGACACTGTTCATATTCTGCCGCGTCACAGAGCGCCGTCTGAATAATTTCATTTTAAATAACATGCCAATGTGGGTGTCCATGTTTACTTCCAACTGTCATGTGCGCTGCGCATCTGGTGTGCGACTCCTTAAGAATGGAGTCTGTTTTCACTTTGTGGATTAGTGACTGCAGAAAAAAGTGCATTACACTGGATGCCAACATTATCTGCACAAAAGCTTTATGAATGTTTGTGCCTGACAACAGGGTTTGATCTTTGGTTTCATTCTATAATACTGGACTTATTTTCTACAAAAGTTTAAACTTTGAGAGTGTTTAAACAAGAGAGAAAAGTGTGAAAATGTTAATGTCTGTCTGAGAAAAGTGTATAAAGTGTGTAGTGGGGGGTTGTACAGCCTTAAAACATCTAGAATAACTGTAACTCCAGCGATAAACGGTATTTTTCAAACCCAAAAATGGGCTCAAGAGTCTAAACTACTTCTAATAGTGAGCATTTTAAAAAGTTTATCTTTATTTCTATAGCAATTTTACAATGTAGATTGTGTCAAAGCAGCTTAACATAGAAGTTCTAGTAAATTGAAACTGTCAGTCCAGTTTTCAGAGTTGAAAAACACTAAATCTGCAACAATCATAGAAAGCTCTCAATAATACAACAGCTTTTAATGATGCTTTATTACTCCGTAATGATAACAAATTTAACAATGTTATCTTTTATTGCCTTTAACGAGTTCCATCTGAGGTGTGAATTATTATGCAACTCAGCCACTTCTTCAACCTCAGCTGGCGTATTTCAAAGACCTGTTGCTACACTTTGGTCTGCACTTTCACAGACATGTAGAGGAAGTTGCACAGGAAGTAATACATTCTGATAGTTAAAGATACACCAGCTTCCTGTTTTCAAGACGACACTGATTTACAGACTGTCAAGTCAGCTTACACTTCTCGCCAGCCACAATTCACACTGATAATTTGAAACGTCTGACTACAAATGTACATCGAACATTGTTTTATATTATAAACGGCATCACTTACCAATTTAAAATGAGTTTTTTTTTTTATTTAGAGAATTTATTATTATATTATTATTATTTCATATCAAATAAAAAAGTGGTATGGTTCCAGAGACATGTATTAAATTTAGCTTCAGAAAAGTTAAGAAATCCATATTATATATGGTGGAATTAGCCAACAACTTCTGGGAAAAAAAGATCCAAAATGTGAAATTTGGAAGAAATGTAATCAGATCTTCACTCATTAAATGATGTTTGCTGCTTGTTTAAACTACTTATTTAAAATTGAAGTTGAAACAACACAATTCTTAAGGTTTTTTTGGGGACAACTTAATTGTTTTATGTTCAATTGGTAAAGATGATGAAGTAAACTTAATCGATTTGTGTTTGGACCCAGCATTTCTTTTACAGTGTTTATAGAATAAAACAAATACTAACATTTTACTTAAACTCATGCCTAATAAATCCAGTGGTTTCATAATTACTTCCATATACATAATAATTATTAAAGAAGGTCGCTGATTTGAGCCTCAGCTGGGTCAGTTGGCATTTCAGTGTGAAGTTTGCATGTTCTTCCCTTGTTCGCGTTGGTTTCCTTCGGGTGCTCCGGTTTCTCCCACTATTTAAAAGACATGCGGTACAGGTGAATTGAATAAACTAAATTGTCCATAGTGTATGTGTGTGAATGAGAGTGCATGGATGTTTCCCAGGGATGGGTAGCAGCTGGAAGGGCATCCTCTGCATAAAACATATGCTGGATAAGTTGGCGGTTCATTCCACTGTGGCGACCCCTGATTAATAAAGGGACTAAGCCAAAAAGAAAATTAATGAATGAATAATAATGGCGATGCAGTGGCGCAGTAGGTAGTGCTGTCGCCTCACAGCAACACGGTCGCTGGTTCGAGCCTAGGCTGGGTCAGTTGGCCTTTCTGTGTGGAGTTTGCATGTTCTCCCTGCGTTCGCATGGGTTTCCCCCGGGTGCTCCGGTTTCCCCCACAGTCCAAAGACATGCGGTACAGGTGAATTGGGTAGGCTAAATTGTCCATAGTGTATGAGTGTGAATGAGTGTGTGTGAATGTTTCCCAGAGATGGGTTGTGGCTGGAAGGGCATCCGCTGCGTAAAAACGTGCTGGATAAGTTGGCGGTTCATTCCACTGTGGTGACCCCGGATTAATAAAGGGAATAAGTCGAATAGAAAATGAGAGTGAATGAATAATAATTACTATTTATTTTAAAAGAATTGTCCATCTCACCCAGCCTCAGTAGAGCCATTCCTGTCTGTATGACGCCACACAGCAGCGTAAGAACCAAGGCAAACACAGGATCTCCAGTGATGTAGGACGAACACAGCAGAGACATGATGGCCGTCGGGCCCAGAGTGATGTCTTTAGACGTGCCGAATACACAGTAGATGAAACCACCCATAAATGCAGAATACAGACCGTACTGAAAAACAAACAAGCACAGCATACAGAGTTATTGTTACAAATGTATATAATTATGATTTATACTATTTCAGAAAGTTGCCTTTTACCTTCACCAAGCATTTATTTGATCAAACATATAGAAGAAACTGTTTAATATTATAAAAGGGATGACTGATGATGAGGACTAGTTTTTTATTCATCTCATCAAAAGCCTTTTGTTTTGTTTTGATGTTATTTTTTGAGTATTTTAGGCTGTGAAATAACTGAAATCATTCACTGTAGTGATATGGAACTGTAATGTCGTGGAAACCTGCCTGGAACTACTTTAGTCGAGCGGTTATATGTAAATAGCGGCACACCTAAGAATATCCTTCAGCCAATCAGAATCAAGGATTCATCATTCCCATAGTGTATGGCCATAATGCCCTGTTTAAAGTTCATTAATTTAGATGTGTTTAGCCTCTGTTGCGTTCATATTTCAGTGGAACCGGATCAGACTTAATTCTGGAAGATTTTCAGTTGTCTCTGTCTGTTTATTTGGTGCTTACCAAGGTTTGGATGTCAGCATTGACATTTATTCAAGTAGACCACACCAACATCACAAAATTGTGTCTAAAATGTATAAACATGACATTAAAACAGTCAGTAGGAGGTGACGACTCCCTGTTTAAATGAGCGATTGACAAAATCATTCAAACAATCTGTTCAAAGTAGTTGATTCACTGAAAAACAAAGCAAGTGACCATTTTTTATGAATGAATCATTGGCTCGTCTGATTAGTTCAAAATAAGATTCACAAATGTTCTGTTCTGTCTTTGTTTGAGATTTACTTTTGTTTTCATTATCAAAACAGAAAACCACCAGTAGGTGGCGACAAGTCACTGAATGAATTCAAATGATTCGTTCAAAACGGCTGAGTCAGTTAGAAATATAGCAAGTGATTCTCTATGAACGAATGGATCACTGAATTAGATTCACTTACTTGATTATTTTAGGAATGAAGACAATTTCTGAAAACAAAACCAACATGTTTGTTGAACTTTTTGTAGTTTATCGTAGCTGAAAAATATCGCAAATCCCGGCTGTCAATTAAATGAGGTCAACCAAACGCAAGCCACAACCATCCAATCAATTCCCAATAAACTAAATCAAGCTTTGCCCCATATTTTTTCATGCTCAAAAACAAACTAATCACAACTAATCACAGTTCATTTTAATCATACCAAACTTAGTGTGAACACAGAAATCTTTCTTTAATCCGAATTGCTGAATGTTTGTAAACATGTTTACCTGCACAGGTAAACCAGCCACCTCTGCATAGGCCAGAGCTTGAGGGACCGCCGTCAAACCCACGGTCAGACCGGCGATCATGTCCATCTTCAGCCATGTCAGGTTATACCGAGGCAACCAGGTGATTATGGGAAAACAAGAGCGCAGGGCGGGAAACCAGCAGGTATGAGGCTCCATCACAACATCCAGATCACCACAAGAAAAAACACCACTGATTTCAGATCAGAATCAGTCCAGGATCATGAAGAGAGCCGTCATTCTTCATCCAGGATGTACTCAGAGGGTGTGGATAAACATGCAGTTCATGGAAAAAGGGTTGAGCAATTACTGATCACATGTGTGAACAAGCTCTCCTGGAGCCTTTGTCAAATCTGCTTTGGAAGCAAAGCTTCTTCTTGATTCTCCATTCTTGTTCTTTTGGAAGCAAACCTGTGGAGATTTTAACATCATAACATGAGTGGGGGATGTTATTTGACAAAACCACAAAGACAGCGTGACTGTAAGCAATAAAAGTCATGATCACAAGATTCAAACTCTGAAAAACAAACAGAACAAGACACAGTATGGATAAACTTCTTTTTAGTACACTTAATGATTGTGGCATTGCTTTATAGGCATGGGACGATAATCGTTTCAAGGTATACTGTGGTTTGGAAAAGTCAAGATTTTAAAACCGCCAAAATTTTCTGCTATACTATTCCTAAGATTTGTGTAAGATTTTTTTATTTATATTTTAAATGTTTCTCAAAATAAAATATATTGTGTTCAAAGGGGAAAAAGTTTTTTTTTTTTACCCAGACATTTCAAAAGAACTTATGTTAGAGCAGTAATCACAATACCGCGATTCCTTGATATTTTATCCAAGGTTATCATACCATCAGAATCTTATCCCGGCCCATGCCTATTGATTTAACTACCTAATAATCATCATAATAAATGCATCCAGTGATGATTTTTGTAAAATAATTAGTTTTGTAAAACAATTTCTAAAAATCCTGTTCTGAAACACTTTTTTTTAATCCTTAAGCATTTAAATATATCAGCGTTTAAATATAAATATATAATATATAAGCATTTTTTGGGATATCAGACATCTATTCACTTTTTATTATATATATTCAAATAGATTAATATAATGTCTAATAATATATAATATTAAAATAACTAACTAGCTTCCATAAAATACAAATTATATATTTTGCAGTACAATAATTTTTACAAAAATTAACGAATTTGCGAATATAAAACCAACGTTACCTCAAGCTGTTTGGCTCCTATGTTGTAATGACATTGTTTTAGCATTGTATCTACGTTATATTGCAGCTGATGATCGGGGGTTTGAGACATGTCTATAATAACACAGTGTTGTCTAATGATATTTCATTTTCTTTTCGAGTTAGTCCCTTTATTAATCTGGGGTCGCCACAGCGGAATGAACCGCCAGAATATGTTTTATGCAGCAGATGCCCTTCCAGCTGCAACCCATCACTGGGAAACATTCATACACACATACACTACGGACAATTTAGCCTACGCAATTCACCAATACCACATGTTTTTGGAGTTGTGGGGGAAACCGGAGCACCCGGAGGAAGCCCACGCCAACATGGGGAGAACACGCAAACTCCACACAGAAATGCCAACTGACCCAGCTGAGGCTCGAACCAGTGACCTTCTTGCTGTGAGGCGATTGTGCTACCCACTGCGCCACCGTGCTGCCCCAGGTCTAATAATATATAATATTATTATTATTCCATAAAATACAAATGATATATTTTACAGTACAATAATGAGGTTCAACCTGCAAAACAAATTGTAATAGTTCTGAAAATGAATACCGCAATAAAAAGTAATACACCATTTAATAACATATTTTGTATTAAAGTAAGAAATTTCGCTGCGGAACGAAAAAATAACCATAAAAGTGATTAGCTCAGAGATTTGACACGAGTCATATGACATTTATAAAGATGTTGTGTGCTATCCAGTGCTTAAAACCATAGTGAAAACAAGAAAAGGGTATTCAAACACACAAACATCAACAACAAAAACATCAACAATAATAACAATAGCGTTTAATATCGCTTTATAACCTTTTTTCTTAACCAAAAGGAAGGCTGAGATCAATGTTCAGAAGCAGAAAGCAAGTTCAAGTTAAAATCAAACCTCAGAGAAGATTTCGAGCCTCGTGATTCATCATAGTTGAAACCCTGCTTTGAATGAACCTCATTATTTGCTCATATCATACATTTACAGTTGCAACATTGGAGGAATCAAAGCGGTTAACGCGGTTTGTTTGACAGACTCGACAACAGCACTATTGTGAGTGACGTCAGCCTGAACACGCGACGCGATTGGGCGATGCTTCGCGTCAGCTGATCGCGGTCATATGATGGACCCACATGGCGGAAGTTTGTCTTGCGGATTGTAAACAAAGTTTTTAAGACTTTTTGTTTGCTTTAATAACAACACTACACTCAAATGACTCCAAAATGGCGTTTGTATTCGCGTGGACTTTGTTGTGTCTTCTGTTTTGTTGTGATGTAGGAGAATGCAGAAGTAGAAATGTACTTCTCATCATTGGTGTGTAATAATATGTAACAAATAATAATTATGTGTTTGTAATTAGTAGTAAGGCATAATTACGTGGTTATACATACCGAATGTACCTAGTAACTAAGCTATACTCTGTAACTAAGCTGTATCTGGGACTGGGTTGTGTTATGATGTGTGTTTGGTTGTATATTCGCACATTCTTCTTAATAACATTAATATAATTTCAGAAAAGTATTAATTGCTAATTATAAATAGGGAAATCATATTAGCAACCAATGACTATCAAAATACAACCCTGTTCACAGTCATTAAATAGTGCTAATGTTGTTTTTAAGTCATAATTAAATGCTATTTCAGACCGAATATTCAAAGTAGCACGGTAAACAATAGTAGGGATCGTTTAAATGAACGAATTTGCGAATATAAACCATCTTTATCTCAATCTGTTTGGCTCATATGTTGTATTGGCGTTGTGCTAATGTTGTATCTACGTTGTATCGCACAGCTGATGACGGTGGGTTTGAGACTGATGTCTATAATAACACAGTGGTCCAGACTCCACATCTTCGAGCTCTTTCTAAGCGCAGTTTGATCTTCAAGAACGCCTTCACCTCCGTCAGCAGCTGTTCACCTAGCCGCTCCACCATATTGACTGGACTTCCACAGGTAACCAGCAAATATAAGTCTCTGTTTTTAGCTTAAACTGATGGACTACACTGAACTTTCTTCCTGATCAACAGCACCAGAATGGGATGTATGGGCTTCATCAGGGAGTTCATCACTTTAACTCGTTCGATGGAGTGCAGAGTCTTCCTCTTCTGCTGAAACAAGCCAACATTCACACAGGTATGATGAATGAAGACACACACACACACACACACACACACACACACACACACACACACACACACACACACACACACACACACACACACACACACACACACACACACACACACACACATCTCTTTTACATTTGTTTCTGTTCAATTTGTACTTTATCTATCTATCTATCTATCTATCTATCTATCTATCTATCTATCTATCTATCTATCTATCTATCTGTCTGTCTGTCTGTCTGTCTGTCTGTCTGTCTGTCTGTCTGTCTGTCTGTCTATCTATCTATCTATATCTGTCTATCTATCTATCTATCTATCTATCTATCTATCTATCTATCTATCTATCTATCTATCTATCTATCTATCTATCTATCTATCTATCTATCTGTCTGTCTGTCTGTCTGTCTGTCTGTCTGTCTGTCTGTCTGTCTATCTATCTATCTATCTATCTATCTGTCTATCCAGGTTTTTTTTAGAACTTTTTTTTTACATTAAACATTTTACAGAACAGTCAGTGAAGGCAGCAGTTATTAAAAAAGTTATAACCCAATAATAATAACAAGTAACACTACCAGTAAATAAAAACAGATTACAAAAAGACGCATACATCATTTTCAAATTTGAAAGGATACAGCTGGGAATACTATGTCCTGTTGCCATGTTCAGATACATAGTAACAGATGCCCATCTTTGTTTAAAAATATCCAATTTCAATTGAAGTTGAGCAGTCATATATTTCATTCTATATATTGATTCAAGTTTTTCTATCCACTGTGCTATTGTTAGAGGGTGTGACCTCATTCAATTTATTGTTATAGTCTTTCTTGCACTTAGTAAAAATATATGTAGTAAATATCTCTGCTTTTTATATTCATTCTAGTGTATCCCTTCACGCAAGAATATCAGGGGAGTAAACGGGAGATCTAACTGCATAAATTTTGTTGTCTCAATAATTACCCCTTTCTAAAATGTCAGTGACTTCGGACATTCTCAAAATATATGTGTGTAATTACCTACATTCCCGCAACCCCTCCAGCATTCCTCTGACTGTGGACTGTTAACATATTCTGACACCATTAATGGTGTTCTAAAAAACCTAATTTATGTTTTCCAGTCAAACTCTTTCCAGTTATGGCTATTGACCCCCTTATGAGATTATAAACATGTTTTCCCAAATCTTATCCTCAGTTTTTTCGTTAAGTTCAGATTTCCACTTTGCCTTAATATTAAGTGTTATTATCTGTTGAATTCAGAATTAGTGTATTATATTCAGTTGAAGTCAGAATTATTTGCCCCCCTTTGAATTTTTGTTTCTTTTTTAAATATTTCCCAAATGATGTTTAACAGAGCAAGGAAATTTTCACAGTATGTCTGATGATATTTTTTCTTCTGGAGAAAGTCTTATTTGTTTTATTTCGGCTAGAATAAAAGCAGTTTTTAATTATTTAAAAACCATTTTAAGGTCAAAATTATTAGCCCCTTTAACCTATTTTTTTCGATTGACTACAGAACAAACCATCATTATACAATAACTTGCCTAATTACCCTAACCTGCCAAGTTAACCTAATTAACCTAGTTAAGCCTTTAAATGTCACTTTAAGCTGTATAGAAGTGTCTTGAAAAATATCTAGTAAAATTCTATTTACTGTCATCATGGCAAAGATAAAATAAATCAGTTATTAGAAATGAGTTATTAAAACTATTATGTTTAGAAATGTGTTGAAAAAATCTCCGTTAAACAGAAATTGGGGGAAAAAATAAACAGGGGCGCTAATAATTCAGGGGGGCAAATAATTCTGACTTCAACTGTATGTGTGATATGTGTCTTATGTAGTCCTTTTTGTTTTTTATGTCAATAAAATACTGTTCAAAATTAGTTGAGACTTTTTTGAATATTTCCTTTTCTTAATAATTTGTAATATAGCTTCTTAATTGTAAGTATAGCAAGAAATCGTTTGATGACAACATAAATTTTTCTTTAAGATCAGAAAATGAGGGCATAGTATTTTTATTAAATAACTGATCAATTATCCTAAGACCCTTATCACATCATGTTTTAAAAGCGACATCCCATATAGACGGTAAAAACTCAGGGTTATCTGCTATAGACATAACTCTTGATACGGTTGCCATTCCTCTTAGTTTTTTTGTAACTGTTGTCCAAACTCTCAGTTTGTTTAACACACATATTTTTTATTTTAATCTTTTTCTGAGATTTTTGTGTCATAAAGGCTAATGCTGAAAGAGGAACATTTGGTACAGAACCCTGTTCCATACTCACCCATCCCCTTTCAGCATAATTGTTTATCCATTCCACTATAGCTGTGAGATGAGCGGCCCAGTAATAATATCTTAAATTAGGGAGACATAGCCCTCCCTTACCTTTTCCTAAAGTTAATGTTTTTAACTTTATTCTGGGTCATCTGTTCTGCCAGATGAAGCTAGATATAAGTTTATCTAAAAGTTAAATGTAGATACAGGATATGTAAATACTAGATGTAGATACTAGATTTTTCCTTTTATTTCAGTCCCTACCCATATGGATGGGTAGGGACTGAAATAAAAGAAAAATCTAGGTAGAATATTCATTCTTACTGTCTCAATCCTACCAAACAATGACAGTGGTAGCACCTATATAGTTTTTTGCATAATCTATTTTTGTTTTTTTTGTATACAGATTTTCCCATGCAATTTTTTGAAAAGTAGAACAGTATTTTGTTATTGTTTCTGTTGGAAATCATGAAAATGTTAGTCTAAAAAAATTAAAGTCTAAAAAAATGCTGGGTGGTTTTAACCCAACATTGGGTGAAATATGGACAACCCAGTCAGGTAAAAAAAACAAAAACATTTTTTTAGATCTAAGTGGAAATGACATTTTCTCTCTGTACGATTTTTTTTTCATACAGATTTTGAAACGTAGCATCTTGCTATTAAAACATTTTGCACTTGTTTTCATTTTGAATTCAGAAATTAGTACCAAATAAACTGTACATAAAGAAAATGTGGTTTCCACTAAATTCTAATAAAAATGCTGCGTTGTTTGACCCAACGTTGTGTGAAATATGAACAAACCTAACATTGGATTGGATTAAACAACCAAGCAATTTTTAGTTTACAAATTTTAAAAGGTAGCCCTTTTTGTGCTTGTGTCTGTTCTACAAATAGTACAATTATATTTCCACCAAATTTGGTTTGTTATCAGCATAACTGTCATAAACTGTCATATTTATATATGAAAATATCTGTTTGTAAACAAAACTAAAAAGTCTTTTGTACAAATGTTCAAAACATTTGTGCTACTTCTGTATTTTGTATTACTGTCTTTGTATTACTGGGCTACAAACTTTCTATAAAACAACATATTCTTATAATGGTAGCATATGCTTACGACTATTTATTGGCGCACAAATATTTTTAACGCCTTTTTGTTCTCATCATTTGTAATTATTTGAAACTAAAACTAAAACTAAAGTTTGAAATTTCTTGTAATTCACTGTCGTTATTATTTTTAAAGGTATCATCGGGAAAAAACACGTTGGTCCAGGCACTGTTTACCCGTTTGACTTCGCCTACACAGAAGAGACCAATTCTGTCCTGCAGGTGGGTCGGAACATCACCAAGATCAAGCTCCTTGTTCGGAAGTTCTTCCAGAGCCAGAAAGAGGAGAAGAGGGAGACTGAAGAGGAACGGCCCTTCTTCTTGTATGTGGCGTTCCATGATCCTCACCGCTGTGGTCATTCCCAGCCCCAGTATGGAGTGTTCTGTGAAAAGTTTGGGAATGGAGAGAGCGGAATGGGGAGGATTGCAGACTGGAAGCCGAAGTATTACTCTCCAGATCAAGTCAAGGTGAGAATTTAGGAATAAAGAAAAACGTAAAAAGCACAAATTTGTTCAGATTTGCACAACAATACAATAAATTAAATAAACACACACAATAAAGTACAACCCATATACAGTGCAGGAAGAAGCAGGAAATTCAAAGGGCTTATTTTGAATAAAATAAAAACAACTTCTGAAATGTAAAAATAAGGGCTAAATTACAATAACAAATATTTTATGTGTAAATTATTACAAATTGATTATAACCCCCCCTCCAATAACTAAAAATAAACCTTATTCGGGAGATGAAATCAATATTAATTTCTTTAAATCCAAAGATCCAGAATAAAATCTAAATCTATTCAGATATTGAATTCTTTTAGTTTAGGAGATTAAGCTGAAGAAAAATGAATGAATGAATGAATATAAAAAATTGGAAATAGAAAATAATTATTTGAAACTTTTTTTTTTTTTAACCTTTATGTGCTGTTGGGGATGTTTTCATCCACTCTGAGGGGATTTTGAGTCTTAATTTGACCATAACTTGTTCTGTGTTTTAGCTAGCCGAATGATTTTTGATGACAAATCTTATTTTGACACATATTTTGGGACAATGCTTTGAATTTTTAAAAAAAACTCAACGATACACATTGGGCAAATGTACTACCCTTTTTGTTATGTTCGGGATGAAAACATCCACTGAATTAAACTTCTGTAAAATGCATCAGATAAATATTTATTTTTTTTTATTTTTTTTGCATAAATCTGTTAATCAAGCTCAGTCCTGATTAAAACTACTGAATTGTTTAGAAAAATACAGGATTTTAACTCTTTAATTGCCAAATTCACAAATAATGCAACTCATTTGGTGAAAAAAAACCCACACAAAATGACGTATTTTCAATATAAAAAGTCATTGTGGATTCGATTTTTTTTTTACCTTTTATCAAAGTCTTGGACATGTGAAACAACATTGCCTTTGATGCATTGTTTTTGATTAATTTTCATTTTTTCTCCCTAAAATGTTTTTAGCCCTATTGACCTGACCACATTTTTTATTGCAAAACCATGACACCATATAATCATGCAGTTTTGATTGTTGGTGGTTTTTCCATGTTAGGAAGAGGTAAAACATTGTTTTTACTGTTGATCATCAGTTGGTACCATTAACACTTTAAATAGGCCTGTGCAAAAAAAAGCTTAGTTTCTGGATTTTATATGGAGTATAACAGCAAATTAAAGTGTGTGTATGTTTGTCAGAGTGTGTGAGTGACCTGTATGCAGTTACCTTGATGTGTCTGAGAAAATCAAAATATGCATCTCAGCTCTCAGAACTACATGGAGTAAACAAAAACAAAGACTGTGTATTCATGCACTATCAAATGTGCTTACAATGGAAGTCAATAGGGCAAAAACAGCCACCAACAGTAAATTAGGGAGAAAAAATGAAAATCTAACAATGCATCAAAGCCAATGTTGTTACTAATCGTTCACATGTCCAAACCTGTGATAAAAGGTTAAAAAAATCCAGTCCACAATTACTTTTTATATTGAAAATATGTCATTTTGTGTGTTTTTTCACCAAATCAATGACATCATTTGTAAACTTGGCAATTAAAGAGTTAAAATCTTGTAAATTTTCTAATCAATTGAGTAGTTTTGATCAGGACTGAGGTTGATTAACAGATTTATGCAAATAAAAATTGAAAAAGATATTTATCTGATGCATTTCACAGCAGTTTAATTCAGTGGATGTTTTCATCCCAAACATAACAAAAGGGTAGTCAATTTGAACAGTGAACAAGGGTTAATTTACTTTAAAATACATTCTAAAATGCTCTGGAATTTGACCTTCTTCTGAATATATCTTATACCTGAAAACACATATTTAAACAAATATTAATATCATAAAGTTTAAGAACCTGACGTTCCTGAAATTAACAAGCAAAAACATTTGTTTGGGTTCAGTCCTCATTTCCCTCTGGAAAAAAACTATATTAAAATATATAAGATAGTCTAGAAAGGTGTCTAGTTTTCCTACCAATCAGTCTGTTTATTGTCAAACCAGGTCCCGTATTTTATTCCGGACACTCCTGCAGCAAGGGCGGATATAGCGGCTCAGTACACAACAGTCAGCCGGCTGGATCAAGGTTATATTTAACCTAATTTCAAGTAATATTTAAATTTTCGCTTGTATAGATTTGAAAACTATTCCGTTGTTTGACTTCAAAGGGATTGGTTTGGTTCTTGAAGAGTTGCGGAACGCCGGATTTGAAAATGACACGCTGGTGATCTACAGTTCAGATAACGGAATTCCATTCCCCAACGGCCGCACTAACCTGTATGGCTCAGGTGTGAAAGAGCCCATGATGGTCTCGTCCCCTGAACACCAGCAGCGCTGGGGTAAAATCAGCCAGGCCTACGTCAGTCTACTGGGTAAGACACAAACTACAGCGCCATTATTTTAATATCAAGGAGAATTCAAATTAAATTTAGCTGTTAATTTTCTCACCCTCAGGATATTTAAGATTGTAAGCAGCATTTTCTTGAGTCAAACATTAAAGAAGATTATCAAAAGCTTCCAGCATATAAAGATCTTCATGGTCTTGAGTTGTGCTGTAATCACTTTTAACCACTAAGTGGTGCTGCAAGCCCAATTCTAATACAACACAACACCTTCATGCACTTGTTTCTGTTTTTGAGGCTTAATAAAAACACTCTTTACTGGATTGCAGATTTGTGCCATAATAGAACTACTAAGCTTTTTTGGTACAAATCGACAGTTATTTCTATAACATATAAAACTTAGCTCGCTAGCGAACATTTGCTGCTCATTAATTTAATTAGCTATTTTGTCTTTCATCTGAATTACAAGTTATACAGATTTCTGTGTAAAAAAATATATATATTTTGTACAGTAGTGGAAAGTGCTGCACACCTAGGTGTTTGTTTTTGTAAAAAGAAAATGGCATCCATTACTATTATTGCGTCTGTTTGGACTTGGTTCTGTTTAAATTGTATTTACCGACAGATAATCGTCAGTCAGTGTAACAATATTATGTTTCTACGAATCATAAGTTGTTTTCTTCAATATTAAAAAACAGCCTCCTCTGTTATTGCAGATTTTTGCACACTTTATGTATTTTATGTCTTATCTTTATATTTATGTATGTGTTTTTCACCATTGTAACCATTTTTATTTGTACAAATTAAAAGTTGTTGATTAGACCAAAACTTTTGTCCTCACTTTCGCACAATTTTGCACTTTATTTGAGAAGGGTCTGCAGATGCAAGCTGAGACTGCATGCAATGTTTTTAATGCGTACGTCTAACAAATCTTCTGTACAAATCGTAAATTGTTTGTATGACATAATAAAATGGCGTCTTCACTATTTCGTATTTTTGCACTTGATTCTGTATTTTATTTCTAATCTTTTATTTACTGACATTGTTTTGGCAATGTGACCACATTTTCTCACTGCACGAATCATAAAATGTTTGTGCAATAAAAAAAAATGGTTTCCTCGTTATTTCGCATTTTTGCCCTTGATTCTATTTTTTTTATATATTTTTTGCACTTGATTATATATTTTTGTCTCTAATATTTTAGTTATTGTCATTGTTTTGGCAATGTTGACCACATTTTCTTGCCGTATAAATTGTTTGTACAATATAAAAAGTGCATCCTCACTATTTCGCATTTTTGCACTTGATTCTGTTTTATCTCCTATTTCATTTACTCGCATATTTCGTCAACATAACTACATTTTCTTTTAGTACAAATTGTTCGTAAGTTCGAACTTTCAGTACACATCGTAAATTGTTCATACGATTAAAAAAATGGTGTTATTCGCTATTTTGCTTTTTTGTGCTTGATCCATTTTTATTGACATAGTTTTGCTAGTGTTTTCGACTGTTACAAACACATTTTCTTACTGTACAAATCATACATTGTTTGTACAATTTAAAAATGGCGTCTTCGCTATTTTGCAAGATTGCACTTGATTCTATATTTTATCTCTAATCTTTTATTTAATCATAGTTTTGCCAATGTTGACCACATTTTCTCTCAGCACTAATCGTAAATTGATATAAAAAATTTAATCGTAAATTGTTTGTACGATGTTAAAAAATGTCATACTTCACTATTGTTTCCACAGACATCACTCCCACAATACTGGACTGGTTCTCTTTGCCGTACCCATCCTACAGTGTCTCCAGGTCTCATCCGGTGGAGTTGACAGGTCGCTCTCTTCTCCCAGCCCTGATCTCCGAGCCGTCCTGGGACACAGTCTTCTCCAGCCAGAGTCTCCACGAGGTCACCATGTTTTACCCTATGCGCTCCATTCACCAGGGCCCCTACCGGCTCCTCCACAATCTGCACTACCGCATGCCTTTCCCCATAGACCAGGACTTCTACATCTCTCCAACCTTCCAGGATCTGTTAAACCGGACTCAGTCGGGTCGACCCACAGGCTGGTTTAAGACGCTAAATGAGTATTACTACCGGCAGCGATGGGAGCTGTTTGACATCCGGACTGATCCGATGGAGAAGGTGAATCTGGCTGGTGATCCGGATTATTCTGAGGTTCTGGAGAGCCTGAAGGATCTGCTGTTGAAGTGGCAGTGGAGGACGGAGGACCCCTGGGTTTGTGAACCCGATGCGGTTCTGGAGGCCAAGCTGGAGCCGCAGTGCAGACCGCTATACAATGGACTATGATTTTACAGACTTATAAACTGTTTATGATTCAGGTTTTACTGCTAAATCATTTAATATGAAAATCTAAAGAGTTGTATATGTAGATTTTGTATTGAAAATGTTAATAAATGGCTTGAATAAGAAAAAAAAAACCAATGTGACAGTCAATGTGAGCTAATTTAGTTTTGTTTGGAAATATTTGAACCTGTGGTACTACAGCAGTGCCTTTGACTCACTATAGGCAGTAAAGCTTCATTTTTTTTCACTGCCTTGCATAATTTTAGTCAATCAGTGTTAATTACTGTTATTATTAATTATTTCAGTTTAACATGAATGCAAATAACATCATCTAAATTATTAAAATATCAGCATAATCATTTAAAATACTTAATAACAACAATGAAACTAATTATAATATAAAAAATATATAGAAAGTATATAATTATTATTTTAAAAGCATCAAATTGCAACATTTTATTATTAATGCAAAAATATACTTAAGCAATATGATTTAAATTTGTTATTATTATTTAAATGTATGATTAAAATATCATAACAATAAAGTAATATTAATATATAATAGTATATACAAAATAATATTTCAAAAATAACATTGAATTACATTTGTAATATGTATCTTATTATTACTATTATCATCATACAATAGGTATTATTAGAATTAGTAGTAATATTAAAGATGATACTTAAGATGGAAATAATTTTATTATACTTTTCTTTTTCTTGTTATATTACTACCATTATATAAAAGTATTATTTTTATTTATTATTAATGTATGACTATTCTTAATATTTTTAAAATATAGGCATCATATAATGACACAATATTATTTTTATAATAACAGTAGCAAAAAATTACCTATAAGTAACATAAAATGTATTTTAATTTTATTTAAGCATTTATTGTTATTGAATGATATTATTTTTTCTGACATTTTTATTACTAGTAATACTAAAATTATATAATCATAATGACCACATGATAATATATATATATATATATATATATATATATATATATATATATATATATATATATATATATATATATATATATATATATATATATATATACATACACACACACACACACACCACACACACACACACACACACACATACAGTTGAAGTCAGAATTATTAGCCCCCCTGTTTATTTTTTTCCCAATTTCTGTTTAACAAAGAGAATATTTTTCAACACATTTCTAAACATAATAGTTTTAATAACTCATCTCTAATAACCGATTTATTTTATCTTTGCCATGATGACAGTAAATAATATTTTACTAGATATTTTTCAAGACACTTTATACAGCTTAACTTCTTAAGGCCCAAGGTTTTTTTTTACATGCATTTTTTATTTCTCTTGGCTGTTTGGGCTTATTGGAACCTAATTAGAATAAAAATCTAAGGAAAATCTTTTGATATGATGTACTTTTAGAGAAAAATTATGTCCATATATGTGGACTTGTGGTCTGAATTTATATAAAAACACTTTTTCCCGAATTTTCTTTATGCATATTTAACATAATTCTTTGAACTTGCTTTGACTATAAGAGAGTAAAAACAACTTTTTTCCCCCATTTTGGACAGTTAAAAATAGGGTTTGGGACATTCCATATGCTGCAAAACAGTTGCAGGATGACACTGTATGTCTGTAACAAAATATAAAACATTCAAAGTATTTTAAATAGCCACTTAAGAGCTAAAAATGTGCCGTCCACATATGTGGACTCTCTGGCCCTATAGGAGGTTAAAGTGACATTTTAAGGCTTAATTAGGTTAACTAGGCAGGTTAGGGTAATTAGCCAAGTTATTGTATAATGATGGTTTGTTCTGTAGACTATCAGAAAAAATATAATAAATATAGCTAATAATTTTTATTTTTAAAATAATTTTTAAAAAATTCATAACTGCTTTTATTCTAGCTGAAATAAAATTAATAAGACTTTCTCCAGAAGAAAAAAATATTATCAGACATACTGTGAAGATTTCCTTGCTCTTTTAAACATAATTTGGGAAATATTTAAAATAGAAAAAAAAAAATTCAAAGGGGGCTAATAATTTTGACTTCAACTATATATATATATAACCTTTAGGATATTAGCTTAAATATCATCACATTACTAATTAACAAAGTGACAGATTTTTTTCATGTTGTATGTTAACATTTCATGTTAGGTATATTGGGTTTAATTTTCAATAAACCCTGAAGCTTGTTAAAGCACTTTCAGATTCTTAACAGAAATTGCTCTCTCATTTAAATCATTTAGAAATCTGCCAATGTAGTAAAACGCTGTCATGCTCACCCAAGAGTGTAATTACAGAGACGTCAATAAGTCAATACGTCAAATCAGTCATTAAACCTAATCTATTTTCTGTTCCTACTATGCTTATTCAGTCCTACTCGATTCTATTCTGTTGTATTCTTAAATATACTATAGGGGCAGTTCATTAAAAAATAAAATGTTATAGTTATTTACTCACCCTCGAGTGGTCTCAACACTTTACAAGTTTCTTTTTTTCCTGTTGAATACAAAAGAAGATATTTCGAAGAATGTTGAAAACTTAAAATTGAAAAAAAAAAATACCATGAAAGTAAATGGTTACCGGCTTCCAACACTATATTTTCTTTTGTGTTCAACAACAGACGAAACTCAAACAGCTTTAAAACAAGCGGAGGATGAGTAAATAATGACCGAAGTTTCATTTTGGAACAAACAATAATAAAAATAAAGTTGTTCTTGGTTAACATGTCCGCGAGTCTTTGCCCGGGGATTTACTCTTCTCCAGTTTTCTCTGTGACGCCGGAAAGACGTTTATTGATCGCTAATAGACAGAGAAACAATATTAACCCGTCACACATCACATCTACCTGACGTTAAATGCTCCCCGAGCGTCTCCAAACGCGCAAAAACGCGCAAATCAATGCCATTGGCCGGAAATATGAATCATCTCACGGGGGAATGACGAACGAGATCACGACTCCGTAAGCTCTATATAAACTCCAGAAGTGCAGACCCAACCATCAACCGCAACAACAAAAAGCAACAGCAACAGAGAACACAATCACCCGAGCGCGCAATGGAGAGGTCCGTCAGATCCGTGCTGGTGTTCGTAGCTGTTTCCATTCTCATTTCCAGCCATCCCACAGACGCCTGGTACAAGCAGTCCACCGGGCCGAGCTACTATTCGGTCGGGAGAGCGTCGGGTTTGCTGTCGGGCATCCGGAGGTCGCCGTATGTGCGCCGGTCTGAGGGGGAATCAGCGCTGGACAGCGGAGAGACTCCCGGGGTCTCCAACAGCGTCCTGGCGGAGCTCAGCAGCAGCAACAGCGGCAGACAGACTCCAGTGCTGAAGAACATGGTACAGCACACACATCATTCAGAAAACACACAGGTTATTACACTATAATCAGAAAATCCTAATTATAATAATAAAAAGTATTATATTCAATATTATATTTAGCCTATATGCATATATGCACATTTCAAATAATAGTGCACTAAATTAAAAAAAAAATAAAAAATACTATATATTTTTTAATAGAATTTATTATAAAAACGTTTTTATAATTATTTACACGTTATATTATTTATTTTAAAATAAATGTAAAACATTATTTATGCACTTTATTTTAACATTATATAACATAAGTATGCACTTGAAGTCATTTCAAGTTTACATAAAAGTGAATAAAAAAGATACACTAAAAGTTTCTAAAATATAACCAAAAACGAAAATATAATAGCCTATCATATATTTTTTTAAAATACCTATTGCACATTATTCAGATGTAATTTAAGACTTTTGCTTTATTTTCTAAAACAATTCAAATTTAAATAATTTAAATAAGCATTTCCTAACGAAAATAAATTTTACTGTTATATTATTACACATTTAACTATCTTATCCATCTTATTCAAGCTGGTTTTATTTAACAATAACAAATTGTAACTAATTTAGTTTGATATAGGCTAATTTAAAGCATTTTATAAGGTTGATATTATATTTTTTCATGCTATGGAGTACTTAAAATATTTGATTAAACTTTTTCTAAAATCAGCCTTATAGAATTAATACTTATTATATAGCTAATGTTTAGCAGAGAACTACTTAATTTGCATTCAGGTATGATTATTAATACTGATATATACAGATGTAAAAATAAAATTTAATTAAATAAATATAAAAAAAAACACTGATGGTTGTATTGTCTATTTGTTGAAGTGAAATGAAATCTTTGCTGAAGAGTTATATAGCTAAACTTGTGTTATACAATTCCTGTATCGGAAGTGTTATTAAAAACTTTAAAAGTGTTAAACTCTTGGCTATATACACTAGGAGCAATTTAATCATAAAATTATTAAATGATTCAGATTTAAGCGTAGTGATAACCATTTTTTTCATAATACGTTATTGGTCCATTTTCTTTCATTCAAACGCCACTTTTTGAATTTCAAAATATGTTAACTGTAACGGTCAATTCAAACTGACTAACCGCCTGCAAACTTTTATTAACCTTCTCTGTGCCGCTTTTTCTCCTCAGGCGATCTGCGTAAAGGACATTTCCCCAAACCTACAGAGCTGCGAGCTGGTTCAGGACGGTTCGAGCTCGTTTCGGTGCAAAGCAGACGTGTTTCTGTCGCTCGACTCTCTGGACTGCTTCACCTCCTGAGCGGCGCCGGTCCTTTCCCTCCCCGACCCGAATCTCTTCCATTTCAGGAGTGTTTACCGCCGAGGCAGCCAGACGTGCTGTTGACACTGAATGTTTACCAAATTCACACCAGAGAGATCAACGCTGCTCCAGAACATCTGCTTTCCTGCAAATAATCACTCCTGTATACGTGATGACGTTTATTATGACTGACATTCTAAACTGAATTTAGTTTTCGGCGCGAAAGTAAGCCATTTTAAGTGAACGCGATACATTTCGGATTCAGCCGCTTTAGCCAAGTAATTAGATGAAAGGTCCACAGTTGTAAACTTCTTTTTTCAAAGCAGTGTGAATAATTATAACAATGCATTAAATCAAATAAGAAGAAATACCTGTTTGCTATATCAAGCAGCAAGCTAAAATAACTTGAAGCAAATTACACTGGAAGTCAGGCACATGTAAATTAAAAACCCCCATCATCAACCGCTGTTATGTAAAATAAAAAGAGCATAACACATTTACAGTGAAATCAAGAATTAAGACATCACATAACAAGATATTGGTTTAGTATAACAAACGCACAAAAGTGAAGTCAAACCAAATTCAATTACCTTCCAGTGTGAACACATATTTCGCAGGAAAACGGATCTCGAAGAGCAGTTTGAGCACTCCTGGTTCACATAATGTGAAGTATGCTGCTTGAAACTTGTAAATCGAAAACAATGAAATCCACAGAAACAAAACGAAGAGGTGTTTTTTTTGTTCGATCCGTTTCCCCTCGCACCCGCCCTTCTCCTGTATCTACCTACAGATGTATTAAATGTTCATAAAAAGAGTTATGTTATGAGCAAAAACTTTCAAAGATGTTTTCTTTATTTTATTAAACTTGAAAGATACACTGTTCATTCTGTGTTTGTTTGTGTCGTGACTTGCTCTGTACAAGAAATCACCAAAAACAAAATCCAAAAACAAATGTGTTTTAATTACATTACTATTTACAGTGGCCTGCTTGCATTTACAGAGTGCATTTGAAAAGTAAAAATATGGCTTTTTAATAGAATATATATATATATCATCAGTGAATAAATGAGATATAGTAGACAATAGGCATTTGCTACACAATTATACTTCATATATAGATGTGTGAACACTGGAAACAAAACTACCTGACTGTATCACCAAGAATCAGTTCTTTATCAAAATGCTGCAATGACCGATTACAACAGGATCAAAAACAAAACACGATGCATAACACAAAAAAATAAACTCTATAGGTTTCTCTAAAATGTGCAATAGTGAAGTCAAACAGAATTCAGTTCACTTCCAGTGTGAACGCTTTAATTTTCAGTGATAATTTGCTGAAAAACTGATCTCTAAGAGCAGTTTTGAATCCACCTAGGTCACACAATGCGAAATTTGCAGCTTGAAAATTATAAGTCAAAAATTGAAATCCACATAAACAAAATGGAGGCATATTTGAATCATAATACTCAAAAAAGGGAGCATAAAACTGATAAAACTTGTGTTAAAAAAAAGTGATAAAACTTAAGAAACACTGTTAACTCTCTACGCTTGTGTCGTGACTTATTCTGTGAGAAGAAAAAGAAATCACAAAATATCAAAAACAAGGTTAGATTTTAATTACGTTTCTATTTACAGTGGCTTGTTTTCATTTACACAAGGCTTCCGAAAAGCAAAATATGGCATTTAAATAGCAAAAATATATATTTATCTGTGAATAATAGGGATATAAATGGTAAACAAAACGTTATGCATTGTGCTTCATATAGAACGCTCGCTCAATTTTGGTATAACAAAACCATTTCAAACTGAATCACCAACTCACCATCAAAGTGCTGCAATGCATTGGATCACAACAGAGTCAAAAGCAAAATGTGATTCATATCGTAAAAAATTAACTCTAAAATGAATCACACTAAATTAAAAAATTACACCAGAGGAAAAAAGGTGATTTTTAAGTGATGATTAACCAGCATGTGAGAAACATCAGGTGGAGAATGATGAGATGTTGATTTTCTAGTGTGATTTACACTTCCAAAGCGTAAAATATGATTCATATGAGCTGATTATTGCATTTTGAGGATAATGTCATCATTTTTTTTGAGTAAGAAGAACTTATAAACTTGAGGAAAGATGTGCGGTCGCTCTGTTTGGATTAATATGAGAGCATCATATGTAATAAATACCATCATATGCTTGGCTCATCCATGAGTCTATTACAGGTTTTCCTCAGAGCAGAGAAACGGCCTCCAGGTTCTCCTTGATAATGGTGTCCATCACCACCTGGAAAACCACCTGGACGTTGGATGTGTCGGTGGCTGTGGTGAAGTGATGGTAGATGAGTTTACTGGGAGACGTGTTTAATGACACGAACATGGCGGCGATGAAGCGAGCAGCAGCGTCAACATCACAGTCAGCACCTACAAACGGGGGGAAAAGAAGAGATGTTTTTGAGAGGTGTCAGCTTATTTGTTTAAAAAATACTGTACTTTATTTATACAGCTGTTTTATAATTGAATACATTGGAATGTAACTTATTTCTGTGGTGGAAAGTTGAATTTTCAGCATCATTACTCCAGTCTTTAGTGTCAGACGATCCTCCAGAAATTATTCGCAGCATTTTCAGGGTACAAAAATGGTTTATTATTTTGAGGAAATGTTGCAGGATTGTTTGATGAATCGAGAAAGCCAAATCACTGCATTTATTTTAAATATTAGTCTTTTATATGTCTTTACAAGCACATTTGATCATTTTAATGGACTATAAAAAATACATATATATTTTAAATACTGGCTAAACTTCTACTATAATACATGAATGATAAAAGTAAATAATACATAAATACAAAAACAATCTAAACCTTAACAATTATTTATTGTAAAGCACTAATAGAGTTGTGTATTCTATAGTGTTTATACAGCAACACTTGTGTGGCACAAGCTATTGAAATGAATCGGCTTCATATCGCTGTGCTTTCCGCGTCCGGTGTGAAAGCAGTTTTACTCTGTGCAGTGACAACAACTGGAGAAACTGAAAGAAACTTTCTTTCTTTCTTTCTTTCTTTCTTTCTTTTTTTCTTTCTTTCTTTCTTTCTATCTATCTATCTATCTATCTATCTATCTATCTATCTA